>CM034156.1:209347181-209610475 GCA_019776745.2 Taxus chinensis | reverse complement strand
AGCTCAACAAACATTCTAGTCAAATTACCTAGTGCTTTCCATCTATCTCTATCTCCATATATCTCTATCTAGGTATTCGGTTGAGTGTCAATGTCATCTCCTATATCTAAGTAGTGCCAACTCTATTCTTCCCTCGTCTCTCTGCCATATATATAGATATGCGAGACAGAGATAGAGAATTCCCTCTCTATAGATCTTATCTTATCTTAGGAGACTCGAGATTAGACCCGAAATGGGTGAGGATGGATATACATGGCCTATAGAGATCTAGTCTATCCAAAATGGGAGACTCACGACCCATATCCGAAATATAGAGTGCTAATATAGATCCTCAATAATCACGAGTTATTGAAATGACCATATATCTCTATTTGGGGTGTTGAGTTATTGAAATAAGCATCTATCTTGTGTTGTCATCTATCCATGTAGATACAAAATCACTCCCACCCACCCTATAGTTCAGATAAGATCTCGAATCCCAGACATAAAAAAATACATCTCTATTGGGAGGTCTACTCCCCTGAGGAGAGGAGTATAGGTCCCATGGCCTAGTTCGAGGAGCATTGCTCTATTGCCCTTCCATGAGGAGGATATATCTATATTAGGGAGTCTAACCACATAATCAAGTCAGGAACACACACTCCCACCCACCTAGATCAATATATAAATAGAGTTGGGCCCCGATTCTAGATATGGAATGCCCAAATAAAAGGAATAGGTCTACTCTCCTAATTTGAGGAGCATAGGTCTACTGCTCTGCCCCGAGGAGCATAGGTCTACTGCTCTTCCTTGAGGAGCATAAGTCTACTACCCAACCCCAAGGAGAATATTTCTATATTGGGAAGCATGCTTGGTATAAGTATTCGATCCCTATCATATCTTTATGTTACCCCCACCATATATAGACAGGGGAAATTAATTATTTGGATTTATCTGAAGGTATGTCTCGTTTGCCCCTTTCTCTACATGGGCGTCTGATTAGTCTATAGTTCATCTTTTTAGTACTGCCCACCCCCCTTCTATCTATGGGAATTTGATTCTAGCCTGCCCCTGATTAGTAGTGATGGTGCCCATCCCCTCCTTTCTCTAGATGGGTATTTGATTCACATTTGATTAATAAAGGTTAGTAGTGTCGTAAGTCTAGTCTATATTCATGTCATTAGCTCTCTAGAATGACATCAGTCATATCACGTAGATAATAGATGATGGATGATGGATGTTCCATTAGAGAATCTAGTTCCAACTGGAACTAGATGTGAGCTGGAGGGGCATTCCTGCAGATTATACTCTCTCCTCGAATGCTTGTAGTTAATGAAGCTCAGCTCTCCTCGCTCGGGAGTAATAAAGTATGCTCACCTCCTCGATGTCCGCCATATAGATAGATATGGTACTATCCTCTCCTCTCTAATCCTAGATGAAAATAGACTATCCTCTCTAAGAATAGAGTGTCTGCCATATATATAGATATGGGACTATCCTGTATTAGAATAGAGCATAACATACATGAACATGCTTACCTAGCTAGCAAGAAGCATGCTTTTCGAGCATAGACGAGCATGCTTACCCAAATAGAAGATCATGTTTACCGAGTCTCGAGTCTATATAGATTAGATATTGGAGTAGAGCCTACTTGCCATGATACAAAAGCTAAGCTAACATGCTAGATTAGCAAGAAAGATAAGAGATAACAAGTAGAATAGAAATAAAGAATGAGGTCCATACTATACTAGCATGTTTTACTCGCTAGATTTATGGGATTGGAATGAGATACTCACTTCACTACATACAGTTTGGTGTGGGCCCCATGAGTCGAGTTAAAAACTAACTCACCAACTATTGATGAGATTGGAACGAGACAATACTCTAACCCATATCTCTATATAGGGAGTCAAGTCATGTTGAACACTAACTATTGATGGTGATGGGATTGGAACAGGACACTACTCTATTCATCTTGGGACACTACTCTAATGAGAACTATTAATGGGATTGGAATGGGACACCCTATATCTAGAGAGGTTGAGGAACTACTCTAATGAGGAAATGAGATAGAAGCAACCTATCTATCTAAACCAAAGATTTAACACCTATATATAGATAAACCGCTTGCTCCCTATTTATGTAAGCCATATATATATATATATATATATATATATATATATATATATATATATATATATATATATATATATATATATATATAGGGCAACCAACCGTCTGCATCACATAGCTTCGATACAGATCTTGTAATACCATATATAAAGATGGGTGCTTCGAAATCTTGATAGATAAGAGATCGTGTGCATATATCTATCCATCCAATGAATACCTATCCATGCCTCCACTCTATTTATATAATCTCAAACCATCACATTGGCCCTATAAATTTCTAGGCACTCTGACCTCCCTGTTTACAAAATCAAAGATACTATCCACTTCGAATTATAAATAGAGAAGAGACCATCCCCATCCATATAGATTCGATCTATACAGCCATATAGATCCATAGGATGGTCCAAACTCTAGATAGAGAGCTAAAAGTATGAATTGAGGATCCCACTAGATATGTAACATGACTGGACTAGTGGAGTAGAATAATTTTACTAACCAAACAAACACCTCTGTCTGAATCGAGGTTCATGCTATACTATATATGTAGCATGACCCTATATCTATCTATCTATATAGGGATAGGGCCAACCATATATAGATAGGGGACCAAACACCTTCAAACCAAACACCACAACGACCAATATGAATTAAATTGAGGTTCCTAACACTTGGAGCTCCACATATAGACATCACAACCCCCTTAACTATCCATCTAGGGTGGGGTGACTATATATAACTGGCCCCCCACCCGTATATGCCCCCCACTCCTCCTGAACTAGATTATATATGGGCCCATCTAGAAAGAGGGGAGGGTGCTAACAGGACTAGTTAAATGCTCAGGATATGGAAATCCGTGTATGTATGTATGTATATATATATAGTGGGTGAGGAAGCCCTTATAGTCTATCTATATATGGGGGGCACCCCTCTCTATAGATAGACGATTAAACCACTCTTATTTTTTCTTTATGTGGGGTACTCGATTGATCAATAGATTGATTTACTAATCAAAGGCCCCCTATCTACATTACATGGGGCACTCAACTAATAGGGTGAGGAACTCCGTAGATGATTTGTTGTATATATGTACTGATGACCATATAGATATCTAGGGGGCACATATCTGAACTATGGGCCTCTTGAGCGGGCCGATAGATAGGAAAGGAGATCCAAAACAGGTGGCTATATGACATAACACTCGACTACCGGAGAGAGAGGGCACCCGAAAAGGGATGAATAATAATAATAATATTAATCTTAATAATAATAGTTTAATTATATTCATAATAATAATAATAATAACTACTATAATTATAATAATTAATAATAATAATTTTAACTATGTTATTAATACAATGTTTGTGCACCACATCAAACCATTTTTACACCAGAGGTGTCTCCTTTGAAGAGAGCCTTGTTGGAAAATGTCAATTTTCGGCTGGATAATTCTGATATACCCTTTCCGGTTGCCTAGCTTTACGCAGTCTACTCTATGGGTTTACTGTTTATTTTCTTCGATCCGTAAATGTTTCAGCTACATGTGCCTCCAATATCGGAGAGGATTTTACCGTATCAATATATTCTTATGGTTCACAATCTCTGGAACAAAGAAGGGCGTAGAAATGATGATGATTATCTCCTTTAATCTATTGGCATCTCCAAGGAATCGCTAACTCCTCTCAGATATTTGATGGATGCCCTCTCACCTTCATCGTGGGTTAATCATTTAGATATATTAAAAAAATATGGATCAGCAATATATTTATATCCTGTGCAATGATTTCTATAATCTCTATTGTTGTCCATCTTTCCAACTTTCAATTCTTGCCATACCGCAAGATTTAAAGCCCTGTCCGTCTCAATCTTGAGCTTAAAGATAATGCCTGCAAAACGTGGAAGCCTAAACATGACATCTAAATAATTAGAGTAAATTCGTGGCAGGCGTGATGTCCCATTGACTGAAATGCTTGCATGATATGCACAAAATGGTTTCGTTGAAACTACGCATTTGGAGGGGAAAAATATGTCAACAGCGGCGGCCATCAACATGGCATTATTCTTAAAAAAAGAAGTGATTTTTTTGTTTGCCAACTTGCGTTTAGGGCTTGTTTCTTCAGTTTCTCCATAGGGTATAAATCTGGATTCCATTTTGCATTCGCAATGATTTATTTTTCCTGTTAAATGTCGGTAGTTAAAATGTGAATCCCTTACAGCCGATATGACCATTTCTGTATGATGATTGGAATGGGACATAAATTTCCCGATCCATTGACAGGTAAAAAGGCTCCAACTAGCACTGTGATTATTGACCACATTTTGATCATTATGATTGACAAGTAAATATAAAAATTTAAACCTCAAAAAGACCTATATATATATATATATTATCAATATTTTTAATAATTTAAAAAAATAAAAATTTAAATATTAATAGATACATTACATATTATAAATTTGTGAGATTCATGAAAAATATAACATAACTGAAAATAGAAATTTTAGAAAGTAAATTAATAAAATAATGCTACAATTATCTTAATATCTTATTACAAAAATATAAACTTTTTATATCTCATTGATAAAATAGAAACATCTATTAATTCTGATTTTAAATTAGTTTTGTTATGTTTTATTTCTTTTTTATTTTTATATGATTTATTATTTAGCTTTTATTTATTGATTTTTATTTATAATTGGTTTTTTTATTTGTTTGATTATTACAAATAAATATTAGATACTGGACTTGATGCATTAGATTTGGAATTTTGCAAGATCGTTGAAATTTGAAAATTGAACTTGCCTAGAAGTTGGAAGTTTGAATAACTCATTTTGTATAGAATTATGAGTCATTTTTATCAGTTTCTTCAATAATTTCTTTTGTTTTTAAATTGTAATTTGAAATTATGTTTTAAAATTCTCATAAACTTTAATGATACTCATGGATCTTTAAATTAATTAGTACAAATTAAATTTTATGAGAAAAAATGAATATGTGATAAACTATGAAATTGTTTATTCCAATATATTATCTAGAATTAAATAGAAGTCAATAACTATGCGAGAACATTTTAAAAATCAACAACATCAATATAAAATTTAACTTAATTTATGTGTTTTGTAATTTGTTAAAAAAACAAATTTGGCATGCATATTAAATTTTGAACACTAAAATGACACGTATATAACTTTTTAGAACATCAAATAATTTTATTATGACATGTAAAATTGAACGTCAAAATCTAGCACTGATCATATGTCATGCAAATTTGTGTCTTATCAAGCACCCTCGTTTGGTCTTTTGGTGTGGACTTGCATTTACAAGTTAATTGACCTGAGATCAAATTAATTATAAGAAATATCATAATGTTCTCCATTATTGCTTGTTGAAGGCTTTGTTTAGTTATATTAGATGTTAATCTTTGTTTCCTTCATTCATTGTTGTACTTGATGGAGATTTGTTAGGTGTATATTTTGGACACTAAAGAAAAAGTTGATTGTATCCTCTTCCTATTTCATTAAATCAAAATGGTTCACTTGGAATTTATCCAAAGCATGCCCATAACATTTAGGTAAGATAAGAGTTTTGAAGCAAGGTATGGACATCCTTCACGATAAAATGGGAGGTAGTTTTAGTCAAATTTTGTAGTTGTATTATATGTTTGTCCTCTCCATCACACAAAACTTAAAACAATTTTTAAAAGCATATATTTCACTCAAAATCACAACTCCAACAAACAAGATATTGTCATTCTCTCCGGTGTAATTTGCAACTCATGTGCAATTGCTAGTTTAGTTATTGGTTCACCCTCTCAAATTGACATTTTCGATTTCTTTCACGTTCAAGTCTACCACATGATGCATGACATAGAGTTAAGACGGGATATTCACATTTTTAAAGTACAAGAAAATTAATGACATGACATGTCACCCCTAAAATTAAGGTGTTCACTCATTGGTGTCCATCTTCTCGAGCAATTAATCAGCTATTTATAATGTGTGTACATATAAAAATGGTAGTACATAAGATAATACATAAAGTATAAAATGATTCATAAGATCATATGTTGATTTTAAAATATCTCTGTTGTTCAAATGCGGGTACATTATTTTTGTTGGTTCGTAATCAAGGGGCATCTTAGGGCAATTCGTACAGGCTCTCTAAGCAGTCCCTCCTGATACCTACTGCCTAGGCCAACCCAGGACGCACCGTATGGTTTTTGAAAAACTACCAAAAGTTACTACTCCTTTTCATTAAATACTAACATAAACAGGAGTTTTTAAGACATGTTTCCAATTACAAATTGCCACGTTGAATCGATGCACACTTTCTGATAAGCATGTGCATGAGGTATGAGCTAACATTTATTGTGGTCAATGGCGTGACATGAAAGAATAATGTTGTGTTGTGTGTGTATGAGTGAAGAGAAGGATTTCCATTGTCAATGGGGTGAGGAGAAAGTGTGAACAATATGGGTATGGGGATGGCTAGTTATGGTGGTATTGTACAGGGATCACGGTTTTGCTTCACCCAATTACAATGGCAGGAGCTTGAACACTTTCAAATATATGATGGCTGGAGTACCAGTGCCTTCGGACCTACTTATGCTTATTGGGAAAAGCGTCAGCGAATTGACTGGTTTGTCATCTTTATCTGCTCCTCGCCATCCCACCAGTAAGTTAGGGGAGAGGACCCGGTTGTGGTGCAGGGTCCAGTAGTGGAGATAGTAGGTGAAAAGACATTCACCTTTTTAATAACATATTTTGAATGATATGTGAAGTTAATACAACCTAACTGTTTTGTATTGTATCATTATTATTTAAACATGGAAGCATGAAATGTTGAATAAGACAGTTTTAAAATTGGTCAATATTCTCTTTTTCATTGATAGAACTAAAAATATATATTAATTTATATACAAGTGTACAAAAACCAAGTCTATGTAGTCAACTATTCATTAAGTAATATTTTCATTGTATGTACATCATATCTATTACAGTCACTTCAACAAGTCATTTCTCAAGACTTTCTAAACCAGATCTCAAATATAATGCATTATTTTTGATGTAAGAGTCTTCAATCCCAAGTAAACACCTACATAACAATAAATGAAATTATGGTCAGGCTCACCTTTCATAGTGTTTAAAAACTTAGTACCATATGAACAATAAATTGTGTAACCAGCTACATAAAATAATAAAAATGACCAACTAAAATATTATCCATTGGATTAAATCCCAATAAATCTCAACCATTCGATTGAACTATCATATTGAATCCATGTCAACTAACATCAACCAATCAGAATTTAGGATGATAGAATAAAAGCTGAAGGATGGATTACAATTCCATTTGTTCCTGCAGTTTTCATCTCTCAAAGTTGAAGAAGTGAGGAGCAGTGCAGTTCAGGTAAGACACTTATGAATTACAAACTATTTCATAATTCAAGCCCTCTATTTATTTTTTCAGTGTTTGCATATTGCAGCAGAGTTGTATATGCCAATTGCATTTGCTTTAAAGTTTCTGAAGTCTTTTCAACAAATCTAATTTGTGCATATCCTGCCATCATGGCATTCTATGAGACCACGTTTCTTTGAGGAATTCTATCAAACAGTTCACCTACGTTTCCAACAAAAGCATTTTCTGCATATCCTACAGTCATTGGGGTCCAGAAGAACATATTTCTTTGTGGTATTCCATCAAACACTTCACGTGCTTTGTCCATGTTCCTGCATTTTGAATACATGTTTACCAGGGAAGTTGCAACTCCAGCATCTGACACAATTTAGACTTTTCTTTTTGCTTTAATGAATGTTCATACCCTGTTTCAAACCTCCCATTTTGCACAGGCTGGAAGTACTCTGCCAAATGTAAACTAATCGGGTTGGGGACCAGTTTGTTGTACACGGTGAAATAGTGGGACTGCCTAATCAGGATACCCATATCTTTTGTACGTTGCAAAATCATATGCCATGACAGTGCGTGCAAACAGCAAATACACTTCTTTGGGAACATATATTCTTCTTCTCTAGTGTATAGTCATCACTGCTATATAGGCATAAGTTTAATTGTATACATAAAAAGATGGAAAGTATTCTAATTACATGTGCAAAATTTATATTGAAAACATAACTTTAAATTGAAAACAGTGTTGTATATTCCATCAGTGTTGTATGTGCACACTATAGTAAATTCTGAAGTTCTTATTATGCTAAGTAAATTCTGAAATACAATATGCAACACAGCTAGGAAGTACAACACTACTGGAATATACAACTCTGTTGGAATATGACCACATCAGCGTTCTATAGTCCAGCAGTGTTGTATATTGCATTTCTGAATTCACTATATTGTTCATTTTTTCCAGATATCTCATTCTCTAGTTGAAAAGTATTTTTTCCAATCATCACTGTGATATTAGCATAAGTTTGATTGTATACATAGAAATTTGGAAAGTATTATGATCATATGTGAAAATTTTATATTGAAAACATAACTTTAAAAACTACATAGGAAGAGTCCGACGAATACAGTAGTTTGTCAAGTTTTCGTTAGAAATATGGAAGGAAAATTTTTAGTTCTATCAATGAATAAGAGAATATTGACCAATTTAAAAACTGTCTTATTCAACATTTCATGCTTCCATGTTTAAATAATAATAATACAATACAATACAGTCAATGTCTTTCACCTACTATCTCCATTATTGGACCCTGCACCACAACCGGTGCCTATCCCCTAGCAATGCTCACCCACCAACCGTTAATGTTTTCATTATAAATTTTCCCTTCCATATTTCTAACGACAACTTAGCTTTAACAACTACATAGGAAGAGTCCAACGAATACAGAATGAGAATGGTATGGCAGCAAAACCATGGAAAAGTCCACTACAGGAAATCATATTTATGCCATGGCAGCAAAAAACTACATAGGAAGAGTCCAACGAATACACTAGAGAATGGTCTATCATGAAAAAAGAACAATATAGTGAATTCTGAAATGCAATATACAACATTGTTGAACTATACAACATTGTGCTCATTTAGTCAAATATACATTGTCTATCCAAGCACTTTCTGTATTCAACATATTCCATACAAGTTTCATTGTCATAATGAAAACTACAAGTCAATTAATTCCTAAAAATGAAACAAAATCATTCATATTCTAGCAATCATCTTTCCTTCAACAATTCCAAAATCATATTCCAGCATTCATTTTTGGTATATTTATAGTTTCTTTTCCAACAATCATCTTTCATGTTGTGAATCAGGTATTTCATTTACACCATGAGAAAAGGTGCTATTGCTAGAAGATCAAGGAGGCCCAAAGTGAGAGGTGTACAATTATCACATAATTTAAGTGATGAAGAGGATAATTCAGCACCAACTGGTAATGAACCAGAATGTAGAAACCCACCCACTGTCTCAGTTCAAAGAACATCTACAACAAAGAAGCTTAGTGTCATCCGAGGTTGGACAAAAGAAGATATGGAAAAGGTGATAGATGATGTTGAGTTTAATGGGTTTTCAGTTAGAGCAGCAGCAAAGAAGTATTCCATTCCACCCACATCATTACACTATTGGCTAAATGGTCTCACCCACACAAAGAGGAGGGGTCCTCCAACAGTTCTAACTGAAGAAGAAGAAGAGGAAATTGTTGAATGGTGCAAAGAAATGGCTGATATGGGTCATGGCTTGGAGTTAATGCAGCTAAAGGAAAATGTTGCTCAGATTTGTGAAACAAGACAAAACCCCTTCAGAGATGGGTTTCCTGGTAAATCATGGTGGGCTGGATTCAGAAAACGTCATCCAGACCTTGCAATCCGAACCGCTGAGGGACTTGACAGGGATAGAGCTTTAAACTTGCACCCTGCAATAGTAACCAAATTTTATGATAATTTGGCCAAATGCTATGGAACCTATTCATACGGCGCTCATAAAATCTGGAATTGTGATGAGACTGGTTTGCAGGCTGGAAGAAATTGTGGAGTGCGTGTAATTGCTAAGAGGGGCAGTCGTAATGTCCCAAAGGTAATACCAAAGAGCAGGGAGTGGATCACTATATTGTGTTGTGTCAATGCAGCAGGTTTGTCAATCCCAGGATTTTATTTGTTCAAGGGAAAGAGAATGATAAAGAATTACATTAAAAATTGTGAACCTGGAGCATGTATGGCTGCACATCCAAATGCATGGATGACAAAGGAATTGTTTTTAAATTGGCTATGTCATTTTGCACGTTCAGTACCAGGAGGTGTTTCTCCAAATAATAGACACCTATTGATATTTGATGGCCATGGCAGCCATGTAGCATTACAAACTGTGGAGGAGGCAAACAAATTGGGCATTGATTTGATAACACTACCAGCACATACTAGTCATAAGTTGCAACCTCTTGACGTGAGTGTGTTCAGCCCTTTCAAGACATATTTTAGAGCTGAGAGGTCCAAATGGATGGTAGAGAACAAATGTGCAGATGTGAAAAGGAATGACATTGTTGAGCTTGCAAGTAGAGCCTTAAAAAAGGCACAAACACCATCTAACATAATTGTAGGTTTCAAAAGAACTGGTATTTGGCCATTAAATTATGATGCTCTCCTAAATGACATGGCATGCAGCCAGGCATTTGACATGCAAGGTGAGGAAGATGTTGATGCTGTCACAAACATTTTGAGCCTATCTCAACAAATAAATCCTGAATTAAATAACAGTGAAGAGGTGGTACCTGAAACTCAATTCATGCAAAATGTTGACTCAAGAGATGATATGGAAGCAGCTGCAACACATGGAGTGGAGCTAAACAGTGCTCTTGGAAACCCAAGTAACATCATCAACAATAAGGAGGGGTCTTCAGATTTTGTAAGTAACAATGATTTGTCCTTGCCAAGTCAAGTTAACCCACCACAATGGTTAGAGGATGCCATGAAAAACATGGGTTACAAGCTACCATCCAGCACAGAAGATCAAAGCTTAAATCTTGCCTTCCTTTCCTGAAGGACTAGAACAAGAAGCAATAATTCATTACTATGCAGATGTTGGAGATGAGGATGAACAAGACGAAGTCGAATTTCAAGAGGATGCTCAAGAAAATGAAATTAACTTAGAAGTTATGCAACATGAACCTCAACACCCTGAAGAGACTGAAAACCAAGATGGACGCGGTACGTTACTTTCCCATTTTCTACAACTTCCAAGGGAGATCATAAACAAATCAGATGGTTCTATTAGACTGAGTAGGCATTCACAGATTTTGACTGCACCTGAGTACATGGAGCTATTGGTTGATGTGGAAAGAAAAAAGGAGGAACAAGCAAAACTAAAGTTAAGGAAAAAAGAAGTGGCACAAGAAAAAAAGGTTGCTAGACTTGCAGCAAAAGAAAAAAAATTGCAGGAGAAGCTTGAAAGAGAAAGGGAGAAGCAGGCTAAGGAGCAACAGAAAGAGATTGAGAAGGCACACAAGCAACAAAGGAAAGAGCAAGAGAAGAGGGAGAGGGAACTTGCAAATCAATTAAGGGAATACGAAAAGAGGATGCGTGTAAGTTCTCCAACTGATCATGAAAATCGAAGGATTTTTCAAGATATGTTAAATATTCAAATTCCAGGTTATGCTCAAATTGGAACACCTCCATCACTTATGAATAACTCTTGTACAGTTCCATCTTGGTATGTATCACCTCATTTACTTTGTACAAGTTTAAGCAGTCCTAGTAGTTCATTTGCAATGCCACCATGGATGCAAGCTTCAGCAGGGCAACCAACTCCTTTGTCAACAATAGGTGCAAATCCCTTTTCAAGCAGACAACCAAATCCTTTTTCAGCAGGGGGACCAGATCCTTTATCAGTTGGGCAACCAAATGCTCTGTCAAAAGGGATTCTAAATCCCTTTTCAGCTGACCAATCAAACACTGTATCGCTAGGAAAAGAAAATCCAAAAGCAGTATTGAAAGAGGGCAATATTACTTATACTAACTAAGATATTGAACATGTGCCCGTAAACAATGTTTATTACCCCATATGATGATGGTAGTAATTTTGTTGGTGATACAATTTTGCTAGATGTATTCACCGAAGTCTTCCTATGTAGTCTCTAAAGTTATATAGTGCAATATAAATTTTGCGTATGTAATCAGAATACTTTCCAGCCGTCCATGTATACAATTAAACTTATGTTAATATATCAGTATGATGATGCTCTATATTTTACACCCTATTTGGCGGTGTAATCAGAATACTGATATAAATTTTGCGTATGTAATCAAGAATACTTTCCATCGTTCTATGTATACAATTAAACTTATGTTAATATATCAATATGATGATGCACTATATTTTACACACTATTTGGCGGTGTAATCAGAATATTGATATAAATTTTGCGTATGTAATCAGAATACTTTCCATTGTTCTATGTATACAATCAAACTTATGTTAATATATCAGTATGATGATGCTCACTATTTTAATAGTGCAGTGTTTAAAAACACTAAGGATCATTGCCTGAGTGAGAACCCTCTCACCTCTGCCTTTTCTTCTCATCTTCGTAGCAGGCCGAGCCAATGCCGAGGAAGAAGTCGGTCAGGAGTGGAGAAAACCCACACACCCACTGATCTGCAAGATCCCAAGAAATGGTCACTCAAGCTCTGCAACTGAACACACGAAAAATAGCACTGAATGAGCTCCATCTCCATTTCTTGTGAAATCCCAATGCACAATTTGGCGGTGGCAGGTTCCATAAACCAAACTGCGCACATTAACGGCTGGTGGGTGAGCATTCAATGCATGGCGGTAGCCCGAAATACAACTGGCGCGGCGAATGGACGACACCTGGTCCCAAGCAAAAAAACCACCTTTTTTGACATCCCCCCAAAACGCGGCTCATACACGTGGCGCTGAGGTGGCAGGTTCCAGGTGGCAAAGGAATGTAGGAGGTCAAGAATTTAGTGCTACATATTCTGGTGGTGTTTTTACTCGACCAGGTG
The DNA here is from genome assembly GCA_019776745.2 of Taxus chinensis. Classification (NCBI taxonomy): domain Eukaryota; kingdom Viridiplantae; phylum Streptophyta; class Pinopsida; order Cupressales; family Taxaceae; genus Taxus; species Taxus chinensis. Next base: position 209,597,385 of record CM034156.1, on the reverse strand, counting down.
GCAATGACGTGGCACAGTGACTGTGCAAAGATAGGGTGCACCACAACTAGTGCAATGCGTTACAACAATGCAGCCCGTTGGAGCAACATGTATATATGAACCAGGGAAGACACTTGAAACATTTAGACTCAAGATCGAGAGAATGCTAATACAGAAGCGAGCAATTACAACAGAAAACAATGTAAATGGCAGTAACAGAGAGTGGTAATGCCAAAAATGATGAAAGTTATCTTCAAACTTTGAAAGCCAAAAAAGGCATTTGGCCCATGCTGGAACCAGGAAGACACTTTAAGCTAGAAAACAATTTTGAGCAATAAAATTCCATAGAAAGAAAGACATTTGTATACAGCAACTGAGATCTTATCTCTGGTGGTGAGCTTTTATGCCAACCCTCAACAATTTGCAATATTTATTCCTATTATCTAAATTGGTTCTGTCCATAAAAATTTGTCTATAATTAGACCCAGAAATTGCTTAAAGGGGTAATTGGGTATTAGAAAATAGATTACGTTAAGTCCAATGATGAGGTAATGCTGCTAAGTACTTTAAAAAACAATTGGGTACTGATACAAAAAGAAAACAATTGGATACACTAAGAGGTGAAGCAGAAATTACACTAGATATCTTCATTAAAGTTCCTCTTGCTTTCTATATAAACACTAAAAAAATTGTACTAGGTACTGAATTGATGTTTCTAACTCAGCACTAAACAAGATACTTTTATTCAGTTCCTCTTGTTTCAAATTATATAAACACTAAAATTCACCAGGATTTCTAGATATCTTCATTAAAGTTGTAGTAAAAGTTCAGTTTTCTGAAACTTAGATGAAGTATCGGTGGAAGCTGAATGTCTGTAATGGAAGCTGAAGGCTTACTGTTTATTCAGTTTTTGTAAATTAGTAACTAGCAAAAAAAGTAATTAGCATATCCATTAAAGTTGTAGTAAAAATTCAGTTTTCTGACTCATATGAACGTATCGGTGGAAGCTGAATGTTGTAATGGAAGCTGAAGGCTTAGTAATCTTTTTGTTTTTGTAATTAGTAACTAGTAACCCAAGTTACAGTAATCCCATTAACACTAATAGCAACCCAAGTTGAAAACGCATGGCACTCATAAACCCGAGACTGGCACTCATTAACAGTTAATTTTTTGGACTGAAAAGTTACTCTTTTGGATTGAAACCCGACACTGGCACAAACACTTGGAAATGGCCTAAACCAGCGATTGCACATCCAATAAATCAATAAACCAACGATTTTACGCTTGGATTTGTAAAACAAGACAAATGAAAAAACAAATTTCTTTTGCTGAATGGAAAACAACAAACTTTCCATAATAGTGCAGTGTTTAAAAACACTAAGGATCATTTCCTGAGTGAGAACCCTCTCACCTCTGCGTTTTCTTCTCATCTTCGTAGCAGGCCGAGCCAATGCCGAGGAAGAAGTCGGTCAGGAGTGGAGAAAACCCACGCACCCACCGATCTGCAAGATCCCAAGAAATGGTCGCTCGAGCTCTGCAACTGAACACGCCAAAAACAGGACTGAACGAGCTCCGTCTCCATTTCCTGTGAAATCCCAATGCGCGATTTGGCGGTGGCAGGTTCCATAAACCAAACCGCGTGCATTAACGGCTGGTGGGTGATCATTCAATGCATGGCGGTAGCCCGAACAACAACTGGCACAGCGAAAGGACGACACCTAGTCCCAAGCAAAAACAATGCCTTTTTTGACATCCCCCAAAACGCAGCTCGTACATGTGGCGCTGAGGTGGCAAAGCAATGTTGGAGGTCAAGAATTTGGTGCTGCATATTCTGGTGGTGTTTTTACTCACAGGTGGCAGTGACGTAGCGCAGTGACTGTGCAAAGATAGGGTGCACCACAACTGGGTCCTCTCCCCTAACAGTAATGCACTTATGTGTGCAAAACTGTTGGTGCCATTGTAATTATACATTATGTACTACTAGTTTTACAAACTTGTGTCCTCCATTTTTAAATAACCACGTTGCAAACTCTTCAGTGGGAATAAAGGCTTTCGCTAGTTGTGGTAGTGTAGCTGGATGTATGTCCATTAATGGTAGCACCACTGGTGTTGGTGGTGTTTTTAGTAACCAGTTTAATAACAAGCCCCCTCTACACATGGTTTCAGCTGCGATAACATCTGCCATGACCAACAAAGACTACATGTATTAAATGTTTTGTTTTCTTTTGTCATAAATGGTTGTCTCCTTTCATTTACTTACTATGGGTCCAATGAAAATGCCATGACCTTCTTTTATAGGTCTTAAATTAGAGCTCTGAAGTTTTAATGCCGACAACTCAGATATATATATATATATATATATATATATATATATATAAACTTTTTCCGTACTGAAAGATCATTTTTATATAAAGCTTTCGTAGTCCAGGGCAGGCTGTCAGGTGCTGTTGCTGGTTACATTTGCACAGCTTACAATCAATGACCTATAAATTCAAACCACACTGTCAAAACTTTAGTTATTCATAACTTCAGCCTGAAAAATTTTTGGAATGTTTTTTTGGTTGCCCAATGTGTGTCTCTCAACCTTGGGATCTACAAATGGTTGTCAGGATGAGCTTTTTATACTTTGTACTTCCGTTGCCAATATAGCCTATCAGTTAACCAGTGCACTGAAAGGTGTTGCTGCTAGTTATGCCAGATGAGGCCAACAGGTCTTTAGGTTAACTTGGACAATAGTTCTTCAATATAAACTAGGCCACCATAATTTCCCTCCCAAAATGTATTTACTACTAGGTATTGAACCTATCAAATAAAGATTAGGTCGTGCGAGTCTTATAAGTTATTGTCTGTCTATTGATCTGGCAATCGCGCCAATAAGTATAGTAGCTTTATGACAATCATTTTCTTCTTTTTGAGGATGGATCCAGAAGCAACTTCTGAAATGTCAATAAACACATTGTTATACATTGACTAAAGAAAAGTTTGTTTTATGTATTGTGTCATCCCAGGGACATCCTTACATTTCATAAGGCTTGTGTTAACGATGTTTTAAATTATTAGCAACAGAAAATGAATTGCAACAATAAATGTTTTTTACCATTTTCCTATATTTTTTATTATACATTGAAATGAATTCAAGCCCATAAGCTTAATACCCTCACAATCATCAAACTAGAGTGGTCGTTGTTGTGTGTAATGATTGTTGCTGTGTGCAAGTTGGGTATAAAGAACTTAAAAAATTCCATGAAGCTTATTCCAATGTTGTCGGTGTAGAATACCCCATTAACATCACACTAGTTGGTCTATGAATAGATGGTGTGGTGTTAAATGCCATGAAGCTTATTTCAAGATCGTGGTTGGTGTACAATGGAAGTTGTTCGTCTCTGCATTCTCTTGCTGGACCCTCCTCTCGGATCCCAATTGATTACCAGTCTTTGGGAATCTTGTGAGCATTTGTTTAAAATAGATGTTCTAAGTTGCTCAATGATAAATCATCGAGAAACAAAACAAATGTGGGATGTCGGTGCGGGGGCTGGAATTTCAAAATAATCTGGCCTGTCAATTCAAAATTTGCTGTCGGTTTATATCTTTTGGATGGCTGTAAAATTCCTTAAAACTTTCTATATTGAATGGAAATGCAGTACTTGCTTAACCATCAAAATCTTGTTTGCATGTTTACAATAAAGACATATATTAACGAAATTGACGGCTTGTTATTTTTATAACCGGTAAACATTTACGGGCTGTACAAATTTTTGCCTGTAATATACAGTTTGAAACACAAAATACAGGCTACAGCTTGTTAATTTCAAGGCCTTCATCTTATGTGGCCTTAGGATTGCTCCTATGATTCCCACGTACCTACCAACTTTGACAGTTACGGCGTCGGCACAGTTGCAGAAACCACACCAATCGTAATGGCTTTAGTGTTTTATTATGCAAAGATTTTTTAATTCCCACGTACCTACGACTGATATTTATCTGAGTGAATATTTTTATGTACCGAACAGAAAGCAAAGATTATTTTAATCGTGATATTCAGACTTTTGCGCTGAGCCATTCAAATCATAAATCTGACAGTTACGGCGTCCTCACAGTTACAAGAACCACCCCTGGCTTTTGTATTTTATTATTATTATGATATCGACTCTCTATATTTAGATAACATAATTTTTACCGAAAAACACGTGGTTTTTTCCATGTCTACCGTAGTCCATTTTAGCCCTATGAATAGTGGTAGATAGGGGATTGAGTCCAAATCAGGCCACCCACACTTTTCTTACGCGTGTCACTCAAATACTTGAAGGCGAAGGTTCCCTGCCACCTTAGGATACGAAAAGTCACAACGTTGGAACAACCGCCAACCCATGACTCATAAGTCACATGCATGCGACGTTTGTTTTTTGTGTAATCGACAATATAATAATGTTACATAATTATATTATGCAATATAATTATTATTATTATAATTATATTATAGTAAGATTATTTCAATTATCATTATTATTTATATAATAATATCATTATAATTATTTACATAATATAATTATAATTATTATATTGTACAGATTTAAAAAAGAATTGTATTTTATAATATTATAATTATTATTAACTATAATATTATAATAATAATAATTATAAATATCTTCGCACATTTAATATAATTAATGTTATAATATCATAATTATTTTATGTTAAAAAATGATTTGATGTAGTACACAACCATTATATTAATATAACTAGTAATCGCACATGGGGTGTGCGATGAAAACGCCAAAAGTATGAGGCGAAAGCGAGCAGAAGGAAAGTTAAATATGTAAGGAAAGACTAACATAAATGCAGGTGGGTATATAATAACCATATGAACATGGTGAAATGAGAAATAATAAACAAAATATGAGTCCAAGAGAGGAGAGATGAAGGAAGGGATCGAAGCAAAGATTCCTCTATTAAGAGTGACTGAAGTAGAGGTGTGAAGGACTTTATTCTATAGCAGTTGAATGAAAAAGGAGGAGAGGTACGAAGGGCCGACAATGAGGGAACTCGCGATATAGTCGTGAAGGTTAGGCCTTGTCTTTATATTCCTCCTATGTCAATAGTGGTTCACTGCAGACTAAGCCCTTGATATTTGTGTGTTGAAAATGCCCATGCCATTTAAAGAAGTAGTTGTCCTCAATTACCTTTGGAAAATGGAGGTACAAGAATGTGGAAGGGGTTGTTTGCATCCCAAGGAGGATGTGAGTATCGATCAAATTTGACAACAACAAATACGAGAAAACTAGGAGGAATCAGAGGAGCATTCGTTGACTATGCCAATGAAAGAGCCAATAACACTATTGAAAATTCCTATTTCCACCGACAAGTTTGCAGAAAGCATGAATTTCTAGTTGATTCAAACAACTTGTGTTACAATTGATCATCATCAGCCTCTCTGAAGTCATCATGTCTGATGGTTAGAGGGATTGATCTAGCCATAGGAGAGTTAAGGGACTTTAATATTTGAAGGTTGTGGTTGTTGACCAGGCTATTTTTAGCAAAAAGATGGGGGTCATCTTTGAACTCAATGATTTCTTGTTTAGAAAGGCAGGAATGTGTTCCTGACAGAAGGATCTCCCAATCTTAAAAGAGAGGGAGAGAAGTATGAATGTTGAGTAATAAGTTCCAAAATGATGCTTGTACAGAATTGGAACCATGTTGCTTGAAGATTACATTGAGGGAGATAGTTGTCGTGAAGCCTTTCCATAGGTTAGTCTCGTAGGAATTGTTTGAAAATAGAGGTATGTCCATGATAGGTGGAAGTTGGTGAAGGTTGCCAACGAGGATGATAGATATATTCCCGAAAGCAAATGTTTTGGAATAAGGGAAAGCTTCCTGAAGGCAGTAGTCAATTTTACCGAGAACGTTTGGGCACGGCAATCAATTTTACTGAGCAAGTTTGGGTCAATAAAACTCCTTTCATCAATTAGAATATATTGGACATGTTTAAAGGAGTATTGACAAGATGTTAAAGAAAGAGGATCAAGCACACCGAGATCGTTTCCATATTTAGGTAGATATTGATTTGAAGAATGAAATTAAACTAAATTATTTCATGGTCCAAAAATAGGAAAATCGAATAGAAGTCCTCGATCCTATTGTCTAACACCTTCAGTGTAATAAAACAGATCATTACCTCTATCTATTAGCTGCCCTCAATTTATGAACACTACGAATTTGTTACATGTATTGATTTAAGTTACCAACTGTTATACAAAACATTTCTGAATCTATTTTTCCGATTATCCTTAGGGAATTCAAGGACCATGTAAGACAAGATTAATCCTAGATTCCTACCCAACATGTGCATAAGAGACATAAACTATGGTATACTGAGGAATGATGGGTGAAAAAATGTCAGGTTGTATGATAATCACAAATTTCTTTAATTTACAGAGGACATGTTTGCCTCACCATACATCATAGTCTTAATGGTGAATAACTTTAACAATGACAAATGTGTCATTCATAAGAAGGAACAAACAGTGGAATATGTCTTTTGACATTGCTATGTTCCCAAGTCTTTCAACTGAATAGTATCACGATATACTACCCTCTTTGTTGAAAAGAAGTATATGATGGATGAAAAATGAATGGTTTAAACATACGAAAATGACATTTAAACCGGGAAAAATTACATAGCAACTAAGTGTCTCAATCCCTCAACCAAAAAGTAATGGCCACGTGAAGCTCAACATTACTTCACTCCTTTCAAGGTGCAAGTACAAAAAACTTTCTTGAAGACCTCTTAATCTAAAAAAGGAAGTTGTGAATTTCAAATCAAAATCAGCAGAACCTATTGCAACAAAATACAAAAATCAACAAAAAATATTATAGATAAAAATCAAAATCAACAAAACATATTGTAGTAGAATGGATGTCTTCGCAAGGAATTACATAGGGATTTCGTGGAGGGTATATCGCTTCAATTTTAGGTGCTCATTTGTCCCATGAAAAACAATAAATTGTAGAAATACAAAATAAGAAATCTTCCAGTAATAGCAGCTAAGAGCAAGGTTCCATGGACAGAAAAACTGTTCTGATATTTATATAACAGATGGATCCATTAACTGTGATGCAATTTACGAATGGAAAACACTTTTTGAGAAAACTTGGAATGAATATTGTTTAGGTGGGAGACATTACAATTCTAAAAACTATGTTACTTCAAGGCCATACGATGTAGAAATCTAAGTGGGGTTCAAATTCAATGCGAACAGAATTGTATATCCCTCCAATGAGAGAAAATGTAAACTCGTTAGTTGATAGCTCAAGACGCATTCAAGCATGAACAACAAAAGTGAACAATAATAGAGAATATTGAAGTAGAATAAGAGTTAAAGCATCCAAAATGATTTATAACACATTACTCGAAGAAATCAAAATATCTAGAACTGAATTTCTACCATAAACTTTTTGAAATGTTCATCTTCAAATGACACAGTGGATATAAACAAGTAATTGAGGGAATCAATGAACTGAAAAATGATCATAAACAAAACAACAAATATAGCCAAAAACCAACACCTATAATTACACATCTAACTATACTTTATTATCGATCATCCAGCCAACATCGTTTAGATCAAAGTTTCTAAACAAACCCGTAACTTTTTATAAATTAGCAGGACCAGAACATGGGTCACCTTCTTGAAAGTACTAGGTATGGGTGCTCTCCCATGTGAAGGCACATGTAGAACCATCCTATGAAAATCCTTGTAATAGACCAAAAGATACTTAAGTACTTGAAATCTAATGCAATGTACTATTATGATAATGATTCCTTGGAATTATTGTTCAAAAAAATAGTACAGGGTTCATGATTTGAGAATGAGATTTCATTGGAATTTATTATGCAAAATAAATCTCATCAGCTATAGTCTAATATTGGTAAGAAAGAATAATTTACCTCTCAAAAATGTGATTGTGTGATTGTCTTTGACTTGCTTTAGCTTGAGATATTTCATAGCCTTTCTCTTTTTGCCATCTGTAAATTGTTAAATAAATAGTTCTTCAATTTCATTTGAAAGTTTAATAGCTTGTATATGATCACAAACACAAGACAACTCAGTATATCTATCAAGAAATAGTTAAGAGCAAGTAATATTCCTACCCAATAGGTATATAAGATACATAAGCTATGTTATACTGAGGATTGATGGGTGAAAAGATGTCAAGTTATGTGGAGTTCACAAATTTCTTCAATTTATAAAGGGTGTGGTTGCCTTTTCGTATAGATTCTAACGGTGAATAACTTCAACAATCACAAATATGTCATTCATAAGAAGGACCAAACAACGTAATATGTCTTTTGAAATTTCCAAGTTCCTATGTCTTTCAACTGGATAATATCATGATATACTACCCTCTTTATTGAAAAGAAGTATATGATGGATGACAAATGAATGGTTTAGACATATTAAAATGACATTTAAACCAGGAAAATTTGCATAGCAACTCAACGTCTCAACCTATCAACCAGAAAGTAATGGTCACATAAAGTTAAATGATACTTCACTCCTTTCAAGGTGCAAGTACACACCAACCTTTCTTGAAGACCTCTCAAATCTATAAAAGGAGTTTGTGAAATTCAAATCAAAATCAACCAAACCTATTGCAACATAATATCAGAATCAACAAAAAATATTGTAGTAGAGTGTCAAAATCAACAAAACATATTGTGGCACAATGGATGTCTTTGCAAGGCATTACATAGGGACTTCAAGGACAGTATATCGCTGCAATTTTAGGTTCTCAGCTGTCCCATGAAAGGTAATAAATTGCAGAAATACAAAATAAGAAATCTCCCAATAATAACAACTAAGGGTAGGGTTCCATGGACAAAAATAGTGTTCCAATATCTATACATTATATGGATCCATTAATTGTGATTCAGTGGAAGAATAGAAAACAAATTTTGAGAAAACTTGGAATGACTAATGTTTAGTTGTGAGATTTGTAGTGGCTATTAAAGAAGGAAGCTGAAAGAAAAAATTCACTTCACCAGAACACTTTGCACTCACCTCATCTAATTGACCAGTTAGGATGCACTTCATAAGGTGTTCAGAATCAGAAAATTGATAGTCTAGTGCAGGAACATTTGATGGTGGAGTTTTAGGCCATTTTAGAAAATCCATTGATGCAACTAATAGAATTAGAAAATTGAAATTTCTATAGTTTGGAATATCATATGAAAAAATGATACAATTCTTTCAAAAGACTAGAGTATTATAATGGACTAAGTTCTCCAATGAACCTCATAGGAGACGCAAGTTATTGCCCATGTCATTCAGCCTATGCAATATTCCTCTAAATGAAAACACAGTTTATTCTTTTTGCAACCATGTTAAAGAATATTATAAGTAAGCTCACCTGCATTTTAGGGGCACTGTTAGAGACACATACCCAGTAGCTACAACAGGATGTGGAGCAGAAGGATTTGGACTTGCCATCGATCCTAGAGAACTGTCAGAAGGAGCACCTCTAGGTTGAAACGGCTAAAATCAAATGAAATAAGAATCAGCCTTACTAACACCAATAAGGAAAGATTAATAAATCAAAACAAATGAACAAATTGTTGAAATTTAAAGAATGAAATAGCCGAACCAGTTGATTCACACCATATGAGGCAATAGGAAAGGTTGCTCCTTTTGGTAGCATCCCAACAAGAGGATTATTTGAAGGGTAGGTGCTCGAGTTCCATTAGGAGGCACACATGTACTGACGACAAAAACAAAACCAAACTCAGACCTTATTATATCCATAACTTAAACTAAATCCATGTTTTACTTAAAAACCCATAGATACTATTCAATTCAACAATATTATATCACATTCATTGACCAAAAAAAAGAAAATTCTTAAACAAACTCGACAAGCTAAGCCTGCCTCTGATTTATGAGAGTTTTAAGGAGAGAGGCTTTGAGGCCAGGAAATTACAGCTTCTCCCAAAACAAGGGATTGGCTTCTATCAGTTTCTTAAGCTCCAAGAACATAACATTTCTCAAGACTTGGCCTCCCGATATTTAGACAACTATTCAGTTTCCCTGTATGCATCATACCCAGCTTTCATTAAATCCAATTCAAGATTTAAACAAGTCCATTACAAGTAGTAACAAATACCCTTTGCTATTTATCATTTGCCTTATAAATGGTGTTCTAAAAATTAAAAATATTAATTAAATGTAGTGGCACATCCTTCATTAAGTATTTCAATCCACATTGATATCTATGTATCTAGTAAAAAACGAATTCCTAAAAAAATTAAACCAAAATATATTTGAATAGAAAAAATCAATTTCTACAATTCCATGAAAAGATACCAAACTCACTTAAAAAAGAATTGAAAATAAAATCATATCCAAACAAATATATTACCTGAAGTTCTCTAGAGTTAGAAGTTGTGTGATCTCCTTGAAAAGCTCTTCATTAAGAGAAGAAAATATTTTGAGATCCTTCACCAATATCTCCATAGCTCTAGCCCGATCTTGCCTAAAAATACTCACCATCTAAAATCATGTTTCCATAACTAACTATCAAACCATCTAACATTATTTAAATATCTAAAAATAAACATTTTTCTAATCGAATAAATAAATAAAGATTCCAGAACCCTAAGCCCTAGCTCCTGCTACCACATGCTATTTCTAAAGTGTTAGCTTGGATGTCAGACCCTTCTAGTCCAAATCAGGGGTCCCTCATGTCAGGGGCCCTTTCTCCTAAGCCCCCCAACTCCTGGAATAAGATCGTGGAGGGTTCCACCTCCGCTTCTCGTACGGACAAGATTTCTCCTACACTGATAGATGGGTCCTTCTCACTACACATTCCCTCTCACATCACGGATGCTACTGCTGCTTCACGTGACCTTTCTCTGGTGGGAAAAATGATGGGCCCTAGACCCCCTTTGGAGGATATTAAAAAATGGACACGGATGAAATGGCACCCATGTGGGGTGCTTGAAATAGCATCAATGCCCAACATATTCATTCTATTCTCCTTCAGCATGAAAGAGGATTTCGCGAGAGCTCTTCTTGGTGGCCCTTTGTTTTTTGGCATACGTGGCTTCTACCTCAGGAAATGGTCTCTAGGTTTCAACCCACATACTGAATCCATCACCCAAGCTCCAATATGGGTTCGCCTCCTGGGGCTCCCCATGGAATTATAACATCTAGCGGTTATTGAAGGTATTGCTCTCACTATAGGTTCTTTAATAGCTATTGATCAAGCTACTAAGGCTAAAACTAGATTCATCCATGCCCATTTCTATGTTAATGCTGATGTCATCTTTCCTCTCCCAGAAGAGATTGAGCTCCTATCTGACCTAGTGAACTGGAAGCAGATTGACTACGAATATATTCCTCAAGCCTGCTCCTTCTGTAAAAGCATTGGCCACCGAGCCTCTGGTTGCCCTTCCAAACCTCAGCCTAAACCCAAAGCCCAAATTCCCTCCCCAAAATATAATAAAATCTATATTCCAAAATCATCTTCTACAGAGATCCCGATCATTCCCACCTCTAATTCCTTTGCTCTCCTTAAAGAGGGGGAAAAAATCACTACCACAGAAATGGCTTCCACCGCTGATCCCCCCCTCTCCCCCTCAATTCCCCCACCCTCTCGGTGAACCCCTTGGCTCTTCCCCCCCCCTCCTCTGAGGAGGTAGCCCCCTCCTTGGTTGTACCCTCCTCCCCACCTCCTCTTTTGTCCTCTCCTCTCTCCCTTCTCATTCCTCCCCTTCCCCCCATTTGCACTTTTTCCTCGGACCCCCCCCCTCCTTGAGCCTCCCCCCTAGCCCCCCCTTTTCCCCCTCCCTTGGACTCCGCCATCTCCCCTACGGCCCTTTCTTTTGATGATAATTTTAATCCCCGCTGTATATGAAGCAACAATAAGAAGCCTGATATTGGCACTGAAAAATTCAGGGGTCGGACTCCCAGCAACATCAAACTCCAGCAAAAAGCTTCTCTTAATGTCACTCAAGGAACACAGAGCACAATCCCCATGGTGGTGGGGAGCAAATCAAAATCTAAGAAATGAAGATCATCTCTTGGAATATAAGAGGTCTCAACTCTCTTCAAAAGCAAAGAGTCATCAAAGATATAAAGTTCCAAAATTCTCCTGATATCATAATGTTGTAGGAAACTAAACTTAAAAAAGATGATCGTCTCCTAAAAATTTGGCCTGCTGCATCCTTTGAATCTTAACCATCAGTTGGGAATTCTGGAGGCTTATGCACCATATGGGATCCCAAAAGCTTCAAAGGTGACTGTCTACTCAAACACCCCAACTTCTTGTGCATGCTCTTCTAAGAAGTTGGTTTAGACTCCACATGGATTGCCATAAATGTCTACACTCCCAATTTGGAGTCCCAACATGGAAAATTGTGGAAAGACATCTCAAATTTTATCATCACTTTGCAGAAATATTCCCATATTAATAATGGGAGATCTCAATTGCCCCCTTTTTCCTTCGGAAAAATAGGGAGGCACTCCTGCCACGCCTGTTGGCATGGAATCTCTGGCTGACTTCATTAGGGAGAATTCCCTTCTTGACATGGACCTTCACGGCTCCTCTTTTACGTGGTCTAACTGCAGATTGGGTAGGAACCATATTCAAAGTAGACTGGATAGATCGTTGGGCTCTCTAGACTGGATCTCTCTCTTTCCTGATTTTTACCTCAATTCCCTCCCTCGGGCTACCTCTGACCACAACCCTCTCCTGCTTAGTGCTAATCACAATCTAAATATTAAGAACCCTCCCTTCAGGTTCGAGCTTTCCTAGCTTGAGAATAACCACCTGAATCCTCTAGTCACAAAATGGTGGGATATTAATGTCGAGGGCACTGACATGTTTAGGTTTTCCAACAAGCTCAAAGAAATTAAAAAATAGCTCAAAATATGGAAGACCACGGTTTTCAGCAGCATCAAGCTCTGCAAGTAGAATCTATCATAGGATATTGCCAAAGTCTCTACTCAAATGGAAATTGATGGGAGATTGGATCGCCTTCACCAAACAAAAACCTCCCTCCTCAGTGAATATCACAATACACTTCAAGAGGAGGAGACCTATTTGAGGTAGCATTCTAGAGCCCTTTGGCTTGAACAAGGGGATCGCAACACCAAATTCTTTCACATCACTTCCTCCAAGCACAAAAGAAGAGACAAGATTAGAGATTTGTTTTCATCCTAAGATATCTTATTAACCTCTGATTCTGACATTTCCAATGAGCTTGTCTCCTTCTATTCTAACCTCCTTTAGGTCGACCAACCACCTTCGGAGCATTCAATGTCCTCTATGCTCTAACATATTCCCCAGCTTGTGTCTGTTGAGGTGAAAAATAGTCTGATCAGACCTTTTGCTATGGAGGAAATCTGTAAAGCGGTCTTCGCCATGAAAGGGGACAAAGCTTCGGGCCCATATGGTTTTCCAGCTGCTTTATTCCAAGTCTTCTAGGAGACCATCAATCAGGATCTCTTCAAAGTGGTTAATGAGTTCCAGAATAGTAACAACCTTCTAAAAGAATGGAACACCACCTTCTTAGCCCTTGCCCCAAAAGAGAAAGGCTCAAAATATGTCTCCAACTTCAAGCCAATCAGTTTATGCAACACCACTTACAATATCATCACTAAGATGTTAACTTCTAGACTTAAACCCCTAATGAATATTCTCATCTCTCAAAACTAGAATGGATTTATTAATGGGTGGCTCATCCAAGGAGGTATCATTACGATCCAAGGAGCTATCCACTCATCCTATCACTCAAAATCCCCTGGAATGATCCTTAAGCTTGACATGCAAAAAGCTTTTGATAGATTCATCTCACCTTTCTTGATCAAGGTTCTGGAAAAATATGGTTTTGATAAAAGATGGTGCAGTTGGGTCTTCTCTTGTATTGTGACTCCTTGCTTCTCTATTCTTATAAATGGCATTCCAATGGGCTTCTTCAAAATAAATAGAGGTATCAGGCAAGGTGACCCCCTGTCCCCCTTGCTTTTTATTCTCATGGCTGACTCCCTCAAAAGAGCCCTTGAGGCTGCTAAAATTCAATCTATAATATTAGGTCTAAAAATCACCTCCAGCTTGCCTTCGACCACACATAGCCAATTTTCGGATGACACTTTGCTGTTAAGAATTGCCTCTGTGATTGAATCCCATGCTCTCATGGATATCCTAACTCTCTATCAAGCTGCTTCTCAGTAAATCATTGATTTCAACAAGAGCATCATCTCTTTCATAAATACTGCTCCTAGGACTCAGAGGAAGATTGCTGATATTTTTGGCTGCAAAATTGTGGACCTCCCTGCCTCCTATCTGGGCATTCCTCTCTTCCAGGGAAAGAAAACAAAAAATCTTTGGAATCCTATCATCAAAAGATATAAAAAAAACTCGCTACCTATAAAGGGGCCTTGCTCAACCAGGCTGGCAAACTCCAACTGGTTAAAGCCACCCTCCAGAGTCTTCCTACATACTTCATGTCTCTTCTCAAATTTCCCAACTCAGTGAAGGAGGTGGTGGAAAGAATCCAAAAGCACTTCCTGTGGTCTGGGGTGGAAGAAAAAAAGAGGATCCATCTGGTCTCCTAGAAGGAAGTGTGTAAGCCGACCTCTCTTGGAGGGCTCAGGTTAAGAAGGATGGCTGATATGAATGCGGCCCTCCTGGATAAAATTTGTTGCGAAGTTACAAAAGGGAACTCTTATTGGGCTTAGCTCCTACGATCTAAGTACCTTGCTCATAATGAGGATTTTATTACCTCAAATCCAATGTGAGGTTCGGCCATTTGAAATTATGTTACTAGTTCCCTCCCCATTATCCGGGCTAACACTAAATGGAGGTTTGGAAATGGTAGGCTTATTGATTTCTGGCAGGATCACTAGATTGGGGAAGAGCCATTGGATCGTAACCCCTCATGGTATCCTGTTAAAAGAAGCCTCATTAATAGGCATGGAAGGTTAGTTTCTGGCTACTGGAAGGTGGTGAACTCCATCCCATCTTGGACTATCCTGGATTGGGCTGGAATAAGAGATCAGCAGAGGCTGCTCCTGATTTCACTTAGAAGCGAGCTCTCCTCCATCTATATCCCCTTTTCCCTACCTGAGGATGAGCTTATCTGGCCCCTCTCCCCTTCTGGATCTTTCTCGGTTAAAGCTGCTTACCTCTCCATGCATTGTACTCGGCTCTGGTCCTCCCCTCACCAAAATTTGGCTGAAGGAAACAATCCCCAAAATTGGATTTTTCTCTTGGCTCTCTTCTAAGAATGCTTTCCTCTCAGGAGAAAATTTGAAAAGAAGGGGTTTCTCTCTTCCCACTAGATGTGTGCTCTGTACTAAGGCAGTGAAATCCTTTTCCCATCTTTTGATCCACTGCCCCTTTTCAAAAGATATTTGGCATTGGTTTTTATCGCAAATGGGAGTGCTCTGGACCTTTCCAAAGTCCATTCAGGACACCCTATCTCAATGGTGCTTGCCCTTCTCCCATCCGGCCCTGGTTCTGGCTTGGAAACTTCTCCTCCCGCATGGCATCTGGGGCATCTAGAAGGAAAGGAACAGAAGGATCTTTAAAGACCAGGGTCTTGAACCTGATCGTGTGGCCATCCAGATCGCACTGACTTTCCAAGATAATCTCAACTCTCACTTCTGGACCAAATATCAGCAAAAAATTCAAATTTGTAACTCTCAGGAGTGGCAACAGCTATTGGAAAATCTCCCTATAAGGAAAGCCCCTACTTTTGATCGTGGTTTAGTGTGATGGCTTCCCCCCCTGGCTGGAGAAAACTTAATACGGATGGAGCCTCGAAAGGTAATCCTGGTAAGTTAGGTGGAGGAGCCATCCTTCGTGGCTCTTGCGGTTCCATTATCGTTACATCTGCCCACAATCTCAGCTTTGGCACCAACCATCGTGTAGAATCCATGGCCATTCTCAAAGGCCTTGAGTTGGCTATCAAATTTAGCAACGATCCTCTCCTAGTTGAAAGTGACTCCCTCAATATCATCAATCTCCTGTAATCGGCGGACACTGGTCAATGGTCAATCCAAAATATTATTGCTGATATCATAATCTTGTAAAGGAGTTTCCAGCAAATTTAATTTCAGCACATCCTTTTTTAAGGAAACAAAGTGGCAGACCACTTGGCTAACATCAGAGTTCTCCTTGAAAGTCAACAAAGCTGGAAGGACAACTTCCTGTCCAATCTCCTCCAAATTATCAAGAATGACATCTCTTCCTAATGTTGGCTGGTGGAAGGGTGAGCTGACTTGGGTGTCAGCAATGCCTTTATAGATTTCCCAAAAGGTGGTGGTAATAATTCTTCATTTATTATGAAAAGACCTTTGGCGCTGAAACATTTGAAGGGGGAGATGTGTCATGATTTTGCCGATTTCCTCACACATGGTGCAATTCCTCCCCATAATCATATTATGTACTGGTGGGAGGGTAATGATGTTGAAGCAGATGGCTCCCATGCTCTGGATGGGCTTTTTAAGGCCCTCCAACATCCCCTCCTTCGCACTCATTCAAAACTTCTCAACAGTATGGGTGGTCAACTTAAACGAATAGAGCCTGCCTCCTGCAACATGGTTAAGGATGATGAGGAGGTCTGGAACATCTTGTTGGAAAATGGTATCACCACTTTTCTGGAGAGAATGGTGGGCTACTCGGCCCTGGTCTTGTACGCTACAATGGCTTCCTGGTGGAGGGGGTGTGTTCAGATTGGTAATACGTATTTTACTATCTCCACGAATGTAATTTCTGATGCTACGGGACTCCTGGCCATCGGCGATATTTATTTCAAGTGCTCGCTCCATGTAGAAATGTAGGATTTCATCGTACCTAGTGAAAATCCAATCAAATATCTCTCAGGGTACACTCGTGATTCTCTGTCTCCCCCATGGGACAGAGTTGCTGAAGTCATCATGCGATATTTCACCATTGACGACCACTATCGTCTGGTCTACGACCCCCACTTTTTTATCCTCTCACATCTACGTTGGGGAAAAAAGATCAACCTGGCTGCCTTCCTCTATCAATCTTTGGAGCATTCTGTTCAACTGGCTCGAGACAGGGAAGGAGCAATCCTTCATCAGGGCTTATTGTACTTGTTATTTTCCACTGCTGCCTCCCATGCTGATTTAGTCTGCTTTCCCCCCAAGATGGGTCACTGTCACCATTCTCCCTCACCTTCCCCCCATCCCTCCTCCGCCTCCCTCCGCTCTTCCAAACGTCATCGTTGCCTACACATTTCCTCTGATTCCGACTCGGATGTCACCATCCTGGGCCCATCTCACGATGGTTCCACCCCCTCTGCTCCCCCTGTTATCCCCCACTTCCTCTTGTTCATTTGTGCCTATTTCTGGAGGGCACTGACACTAGTAATAAGGAGATTTCCCCTGTCTCTAGCCCCTACACTTCTCTTGCCGATGACATCCTGGGCCTTGCCAAGCTTTACCCTGACTCCCCAGCCATGGAGTAGATAGAGACGAACCAGCCTATTGAAGACCCCAACACTCAGAAAGTTGGGGACATTTCAGATTTCCCTGCCAGTGAGCCTCATGCGAACACCCCAAAGTCACCTTCAAATATGGATGCTAATCTTGTTGAGCCTATGGTTGCTGACTCCCAGAGGGATGAACGCATAGTTGAATTGGTGTCCTCTATATTAAACAAGCTCCAACGCACCTTCAATGCCCTGAAGGCCTGGGAGGATTTCACTGACACTACCAGGAATGCCATTGCTAGAGACTGTTCGGAGCTCATCACCCTTGCAGATCAACTTGCTGAGGATTCAGGCTCTCCTAGGGCTAGAAATGTTGTCGCTGAACTGAAAAATCTCATATGAAGCTCTTCTCTTTTCTCCTTGCTATCTTTTTCGTTGTCCTTTTTTTGTAATCTTCTAGGGTACTTTTGTTCTATGTTTTTCTTTGCTAGATCTTGCCTGCTAGGCATTTTTGTATAAGGTTGTGGGACCTTCTAAAACCCTCCTTTTACCCTATATATTCCTAAAAAATATATAAACATTCCAAAAATATTTTTAAGTGAATAAATAAACAAAGTAATGATTCTAACAATATCTATTAAATAAAATAATCTGAAATATTAAATTAAAATATATAAATGTATGCACTTCCAAAAATTTAAGGGAATGAAAACTTACTTGTCAAGAGCTTCTAGATATTTCTATTTTCTGATCTCAAAGAAATTTTTCATGGAATACCCATTGTCATCCACTTTTGTGAAACCAAACAGGTATCTTTCCACCTCTTCCCAATCCCCTTATTGTACTTGATCTTCAAAGTACTACATGTTGAAGAAATACCAAGATTCTGGCTCCAATCTAAATTTATCCGCACACCCAAAACATCACAACCCAAAAATAAAATTAATGAAAATCTATTAAAAGAAAGGTGGGTATTTATTCTATTGGATCCTTGAACTTCTCAACAAAACATGTCTTAAACAAAAAAAAACTACAGTACAATACAATCCCCCTCTGCCCTTTTCACATTACTATAAAATGTGGGTAGTGTCTATTCTACACAATGAATTCATCAAATTAACACCCAACAAATAAAATACCAAATAATTAGTGTGTGATATAGCTATTTCTACATGCATTAACGTACATCCCTTCTCCATAGTAAACCACTTCATCGTCCCACACTATAATGTTGTAATTGATCCATAATCATCTTATCATGATTCAATATAGTTGGTTGCTCTTTAAAAGAACTCGCCGTTCAGCTAGAGGACTATGTTTGTGGACTTCACACCACCTCTACTGTAATTGTCATTGTCATAGTCCTCATCGCTCCAAGTAAAAAACATTCTTCTTCGTTTCTCTTTCTGTAATATTTGCATGCTTGGGTCTTAGGCAGTTTTTAGGATATTAAAAAATCAGATGACCGGAGCTTGCCATTAAACAGCCCTTGGATGTGACAGTGCTCAAGTAATTTGCTTGTTCTTCATGTTGAGGAGTGTTCAGAAATATGTGATCTTCAAAGGTATATTTTGATTCAAATTTTAATATTACACAAAGTTGTTGATGTTAAATAAAGGGTTCAAAATATTAGAGAAAGCTCTCTAGTTAAATAACTTAAGCTAAAATTTTAGGTTCCTCAGAAACTACACGAGGCCCTCTTACAGGTATAAGTGGATTTAAAATTTATCCTTCACTCTTTTCCTATATATGTTCCAATTTCTTTACCTCTTAAGGTTTGAAGCTTTGCAACCAACCTCACGAATAAATAGACCCTTTCCTTTCCACCTATTTCTCCAATAATTATATAGGCCAATGTCTGGGGTGTATTTATTGTTGCTAATATTACATAGTTATCAGGAAAATCGACTGTCATGTACTTACATTTTCTGGTGACGAGTTTTTATACAATATAGGCAAACCCTTATTTATTTACTCATTTACCTTGAAACTATGGTATATTTTTTTCTATTCAAAGTTTATAGTATTATTTTGTCATTCCCATGCTTCTTTAACTAAATAATTACCTTAATCATTTGTTATAATTCCCTTATTTATTTACTCGTTTATCCCAAAACTATGGTGAATTATTCTATTAAAAATTTGTTTTCTTTTGTTATACTCCATAAATTTTTCACTACATAATTCTATAGTGAATTCATGCTTCTTTTACAACACAATTATATAGTGAATTCAATGCCCAACCTTTGGGTGGAACGGTGAGGTCTACATTGTTTCTTTTGGTATATGTAGTGGCATGGAGAATGCGTAGAGGATGCTTGTGGATTACCAAGGTCATTTAGAAGCATATTTGATGCTCTTTATTTCTTATTTTCTAAAAAATTCATGTTTCATCCTGGTGACCCCATCATTTATTGCAGGTAGAGTGTTGTAGACTTCGTTGTAGCCTCTATGATTAAACAATGTAGTCATTATGGTAATTGAAAATTTTTACTATTCATTTCTGGTAGGTTTTCACATTTTTATCATCCATGCCAAGTACACAGAAAATCTCTTTATGTCATATCTATTTGATAAAAAGCATAGGTACTAAATCAGTCCTAATATTTATTTGATAAAAATCATATTTGGTAAATTTGTCATAATCTATATATTCAAGAAATTATTCTCATTTTAAATGTATATAAGGACCTAAGGACACATTTTAAGTTCATGAGTATAAGATTATGAATAATATTAGTGACTCCTTTTATTTATACACTATGATTCCTAAGGTAGCTTAACAACCTCTACCACTTGTATAGCCTATGCAGCCATCAAAGTGCACTTCATCAGTGGTGTAAATTCCATCCTACACATGCATATCAAACTTGTACAATTGGTGACATTCGTTTTGTTGGCTGCGAAGACTACGTTTCCTCTTGTTTATTAGTTGGTATATGTAAAGGTTTTGTAAATCCAAATCATTATTTTCATTATTTTGTAAATCCGAATCATTAATTATATTTTGAAGATTGCAGGTTGTAGTCGATCCTATAAAAAATCAGGAGACATTACATTTATATGGTAGTCATACAACAATCTAACGCATGTGAATTACTGTTAAATATGTATAGTTATTTACATGTGTTAGCTCAACCAGAATGCTCCCTACACTGAATCCTGACAAAAGTAAAAAATATATATGTTTCGAGGTTTGGAAAACCATTTAGAGACATTTGGAAAAGGCTCCAAATTCAAGAATTTGGATGTATTATACATTTGTGTCTGCCTCATTGTTTCTACACCGAGTTACTCAAGGTAGATTTGGAAGCTCCATTATTTGTTGGAGGAAAACTTTCATGACTTTCATTTACTATTTTCTACGTCAAAGATTGCAATCTTAAAGAAGCTATGCAAAAAAACCAGCCTTTATAAAATTATAAGATTTTATAAATGTATAGTAACTATGTAATGCTTGCAGGTATATGTTAATCAATCCCATTATGTAATTATTTATTCATTTTATGGGCACATATTTATCCATACATGTAAGAAAAGTGATATGTGAATGTGCTTCAAGATACCGTGGAAAAATTTATCAACCATAAAGTTACAACTTTGAGAACATACCTGAATGATTTCTGTAAAGATTACAACTTTTTAAGGTTCTAACAACTATAACAGAAAGTGGAAGGAAATGACATGCTTACCTTAGGCAAGCCATGCAATGTATACACATCGAGCCATGTAAAACCCAATTGGAAGAGTGGCGAATTAAGTAAGGTCAACCCATATAGTGAGATAAACAATTCATACTGCTGAGCATCCGAGCACATGATATCTCGAGCTGGTTTTTATACACATGCTAGCCATGAAAACAGAGCCCAACTCAGAACTCAATGAATCATGCAAACCCAAACCAAATCATGAACTTAGAAGTAAAATAACAAATCCTTAAAGGTCCCATACATATGCAATAATAGAGATGTTCAAGACAAAATGAGAAATACAAGATTTTTCATATCTCTGAATGAGTATTTTGGCACAAGATTGCAGGTAACAGTCAATATGTAAGAAAATATAGGTATGAAATATAAACTCCAAGCTTCTTCGATTTAAACAGCTGCAATAGAGTAGAACTTAAGGAAATGTGACTTACCCCAAAGAGTGGTCGAGCTAGTGAAGCTCATAACGAGCTGGGTGTAAAGGGTTGGCTGAGCCAGTGAGGTTCACAATGATCCAATGTAGCTGGGCTATGCAAAATAACTCCTAGGCACACAACCAGCAAGATCCCAAGAGGCCTCGACTTAAACCCACTAAAGAACACGACACACCCGAACTCGTCTTTTCTAGGAAAAGTAAAATGCACCAATGGCAAGATGAGCTCCCTACAGTGAAACCCCAATCGGGCCATACACGAATCAACCAAGCTCAAGCTTTAGATGCACAACATTTTCTAAGGGACAAGCCAAAAAACACTGGTAAACAATGCAAAGTCAAACCCTTGGCGAGCTGCTTGAAAAACTTGAACAACTGTGTCAAGCTAGAGTTGAAGATCTAGCTCAAACCCAACAAGTTGGGCTAACCACAAGTGGGTTGTTTAAGAGTGCGGCCTCAACGAGTCAAGAAAAGCTCACTCCAAGCAAGTTAAACATATATATAACCCTGACCGAGATATAAACAAAAGAAAATATCAAACAACGAGTTAGGGTATCACGCTGGCGAGCCATTGAACAAATACATGAGCTTAAGCTCAAGCCATAGCAATGGCTGACCTAACATATAATAGGGCACAACAATTAAATAATAGAGCAACCGAGTTACTACAAACCCTTAGCGAGTTGTGGAGGTTAAATCTCACAAGCTCGACCCAACAGTGAAACCCACAATGACCAATAATGAAAATTCAAGTAGGAACCTTTAGCTCTGTCGAGGATAATAGAGCATAATGGTGCAAACCAAAAACAACAACCAGTTGAGCTCAAGAAAACATGCATGGCTGCTAACGACAACCCATAAATTAGGTCCCTATAGTTGTCTGCATCCACGTTAGAAATGAAATTTCTGAACGAGGTGTTTCGCTGGGTACAACGAAAAAACTGGCCACTACTTATGCAGCATGGTGGATTGCCTCTTTCATCGTGTTGCAAGCCGTCATCGTGAACTCGGGAAAAAAAAAGGAAAAATGCTACCTCCTTAGCCAATAACACAGAGCTGATGGAAATCTTGAAACCAAGAAGCAGAAGCTTAAACTTGGTAGGAAACTTGAGCACTGTAGTATATTCACACCAACCAAAACATGAGCTTTTCCATCAATTCACATGCAATCCTCAAGAAAAGCCCTACATAAATATTTTTTAGGGGGTCAATTCCATACACTACCACAGAGTAGGGTCAACCATACGTCTACTTGTCCTATCTCTTCTTTGCTTTGCGTATGGCACAACCGCACAAGTGACAGAACTTCTCTATTTTACATTAAATATCGATGTTTAATAATTTCCTCCCTCCCAGGAATGGCCATGCTTCTAACAGTTCTCAGACACCCACCACTCCTACCCAACCGTTCGAGACCACATGAACAACATATATAAGTCTGTATTTCATTGACCAAAAAATTTTAGTCATTGATGCCTCTGTCGCTTGTCAGAAAGGGTCAGGCTTTCTAACATAGAACATGACTTTTAGCGTAATAATAAGAATAATAATAATTATTAATGTTATATTTAACCAACAACAACAACAATAATAATTATTATTATAATTATTATACTACTTTATGTAAGTATTACCTTATGTAATATTATTATAGGTTAAATTCTTGTTGTTTATGCGTTTTCCCGTTATGACCATATAAATAAAAATACCCACACACATATACCGATAATGAAATCGAATAAACCTCTCCAACGAGAAGTGATAAAATTTGATCCCGTCATAGCCTGTCCAAGGGCTTGCAACCCGTCAGAGAAATGCAAACAAAATATTAGCCGTCAAAATAAATTCAAAAATTGTAAATTGCCTAATAAAATAAAAGTATAAATTATTACATAAAGTTTCAAAAGAAGTTCTGAAATGAAAAATTCCTTGTCACTTGTTAGTTGCAAATCCCAAAGTGGGTGTAGATGTTTCATCACAATTAATGAATCATTGAGTCAATGGGAATTAGGCAGTGGGATATACTATTAGTTCCAATTTAATGTCTGATATCAATACTACAATTCACCATGAAAATGTAAAAGTAATGTCTATAAAAAAATAATTTGAAAATGTTTTATTTTGAATACTAATGTTAACAATCTTGCAAGATGGGATTGGGAACTAGGATTGCTACAATTTGCAACACAATTGAGAACTCCATTAAATGGCTGCATTTAATTTCATTTTTAATTCTCCAATACTTGATTCTCTGAAAATATTCTACAGTCTACAATGAAAATCTTTTGAAGTCATGTACTTTGCATGTCATTTGTGAGTCTCCATACTTTGAGTCTATGGTATCAATAGCATTGAGGAATAATACCAGTACCACATGAGAAAATGATTTTTCTTTAAAGAGAAAAATCCAATGTTGAAGTGGTGAGCGATGGCCTATGGATGGTCTAATGAGATTTCTACGTGTGGCATAGGTATCAATGGAAATTGTGCTTCAATGGTTGTTAAATGTTGTTTGGATCACATAACAACATCACTGGGGGATTTGTAACCTAATTTATATCTCGAAATGGATTTCCCTATTTTCATAAAACTTATACAAACACGTGTAAATTGAAAGAATTATAAGTGAAGGATTTCAAGATGTGGTTTGTGTTATATTTGGTTTCATACCTTCCTACACCAGAAACATACCCTTAATACTCAAGTCTGGTCAGATTTTATATTTGACGGGATTTTGGGAATTTTTTGTGTTTAAATATATTTGTTAATTTAAAAAATTATTATTTATTTTTTTGACGTATATAGTAGATATATTCTTGTCATGTGAAGTGTAACTATATATATTAATTTTCATCATGGAAGGGTTGGTTAAATATACACCCTTCACAATGAAATTTGGAGTAGCCCTTCAAATTTGATCATTGCCAATGAGTCTTGAAATTGTTTCCAGGCTATAAAATCCACTATACACATCTATCACTTTCGAATAAGTACAAATATGTCATAAAACAACATTTGTGTATTAGCATGGGTTCCACTTTATTCGTAATCATGACCACAACTTCTTAAATTTTCAAACATTCGTAAACGAGATCTTCCAAGAAATTAATCTCCATGGTTGATTGGTGAGATTTGGGTTGGTTTCTGGGGATCTGTTCAAAGATTTAGTGTGAAATTTCTTTTAGGAAGATTTCTTCTTAAGAGATATCTCAAGAGATATGTCGATGTCTGTCATTTTTGCAACCTTTTAATATACACAGTTTTAATCAAGAATTCAATGTTCTAACCCCAAACGTGTGGAGGCGGCGAAGGAAGGGGGGAGGCGGACGTGGAGGAGGAAGAGAAGAGGAGGAGGAGGGTAAGGAGGAAGAGAAGAGGAGGAAGGGATGGAGAAGGGGAAGGAGGAGAAGGGTAAGAGGAAGGAGGAGAAGGGTAGAAGGAAGGGATGAAGGAAGGAGGAGAAGTGTAGAAGAAAGGGACGAAGGAAGGGTAAGAGGAAGGGACGGAGGATTTAAGAATTATGGGCATACAAGCAGATTGAAACTGTATGTTAAGAGGTCTGGCAGAACAACTGGATGGTGACAAAGAATTGCATGAAGTGTATCGTCACATGGTGTTGGACTACATGATAAAACATGAGGAAAAGAAAATCGTTGCAACCTATAAAATCCATGGCCTGTTAAACGATGCTAATTCATCGTACACTGATGAGAAAAAGGGCATTATAGAAAGGGAAAAACCCCTGGAAAGGCTCCTGGTCTAGAGCGAGGAGGATAGCTGTCGACGGCGATGATTCTCATTATCATGTTCTCTGCTCCCCTGATCATGAAATTAACAGCGTGGATTTAAAAACCTATTATGATGGTTTCACGAAAAACATGCTCATAGATTTGGTGTTTGTGCTTGTGCCTCCCACACTGTCTACAGAGAATCGATCCATTGTTTGTGCCTCAGTAGCGATAGATGACAAGGACTGTTGGAAATATGCATGCCAATGCATAGTGAATTCCAACCATAGCTTTTTTAGGAATATTGAAAATAGATTTAGTTTCGCTCTAGTTTGCTTTAGTTAACTCAGCTTTATCCTATTTTTAGGATTAGATTTAATTCAAATATATCAGTTTTAATTCATACATAGCATGCAACTATTTTAAAGCATGAGTTTAGATTTAGAATGCTCAGTTGAAGAGCTGTTAGTGGGTGAGTTATTCTATTTAAATAACAACAATTGTAATTGCTTTGTATGCACACACAACAGCTGCACACACAACTTGATTGTAAAGAGCTGAAGCTCTAAGTATGATGAAGCTTTTATTAATGGAGATTACACATAGTAGTGCTGGTTTAAATATTCATCTGTTTATGTAAGTTATTTAAGTGTTATGTTTATTTCTTGTATGATGTTTGTTGTATAAGACTGCAGATTTTCTACAAATCGGTATCAGAGCGAGGTTATTCCAACAAATTATTAAATTGGTAGCAAGCTATGGCTTGTACATCCGACATGCAGATGCCGTAATTTAATGGAAAGAATTACGAATACTAGTCGTTGACCATGAAGACGCTATTCAGATCTCAAGATGTGTGGGAGTCGTTGAAAATGGGTACACAGAGCCTACAATTGCAACAACATATACTGCACTTTCTCAAGCAGAGAAAGATACTTTGAAGGACTTACGAAAGAAGGAAAACAAAGCTCTTTTCTATATTCATCAAGCAATGCATGAAAGCATTCTTCCAAGAGTGGTGGAATCCAGTCAAAAAAAGACTGCATGGGATACTTTACAAATTACATATCAAGGTAAGGAGAAAGTAAAAAACGCCAAGCTACAGTTACTTCGTAGAGATTTTGAGAATTTAGCAATCAAAGATTCAGATTCTATAGAATCTTTTTTTACTTATGTAGCTAGCTTAGTCAATCAAATCAAATCCCAAGGTGAGACTCTTGAAGACAGAAGGATTATTGAAAAATTGCTTAGAAGTTTACCTACAAAATTTGATCCGTTAGTTGTCGCTATTGAAGAAACTAAGGATCTGAGTCAGTTTTCTATTGATGAGTTGCATGCATCACTAATAAATCATGAACAGAGGATGAATAGATCACATGTAAGTGTAGATTAGGCTTTTACATCTCAAACAGCAGGTAGTCGTGGCAAAATAAGAGGAAGTTTCAGCCCAAGAGGCAGACGAAGAAGTCCATCTAGAGGACGCGGCAGTGGTTCATCAAACTCAAGTGGAAGAGGATAGAATCAAGAACAGAGTTATGGTCAGAGACAAGATAAGTCTCATGTTCAGTTCCATTATTGCAAGAAGTATTCCATTATTGCAAGAAGTATGGGCACTATGCTTATGATTGTAAGAAAAAGTAATATGATTAGGAGAGGCAAAATCAAAATTAGGTTGGAAGTTCTATTTTTAAACCTATGTTTATTGCATGCACAAGGATGCCGAAGCAATACCTTCTTTATCCCCTATTGAATGTAATTTGTCAAAAGAGATTCCATGTGATGTATGGTATTTGGATTCAGGTTGCAGTAATCACATGACATGTAATCTAGATTTGTTTTCTAGTTTGGATGATTCAGTTAAAAGTGATGTAACTCTTGGAAATAACAATATTGTGTTTGTGAAAGGAAAATGCATGGCTAGTAATCTAACAAGACAAGGGGAGTAAACAATTATGCAAGATGTTTACTATGTTGCAAGTTTGAAACATAACCGTATGAGTATTGGACAACTAGTACATAAAGGATACCGAGTCTCTATGGAAGACAATGAGTGCGTGATTGTGGACAAAGCTCCTAGCACTCAGTTGATTGCAAAAGTGAAGATGAGTAGCAATAGGATGTTTCTATTGATTTTGAAACCTAGAAAAATGAAGAAATCAGATATGGTTGCAGCAAAATCAGTAGCTTAGTTTGTAGCAAAGTTTTGCGCTAAGCCAAATTAGTCTTTTATGGAGTCCTATGCTCAAACAGATAAGTCCTGCGCTAATGAAAATCAGGTCTGTGCTACAACAAGCGAGTCCTGCACTGATTCCTGCATAAATATAGTTGAGTCCTGCGGTGAAGGAACACAATCAACTTTTCATTCAATCGTGAAGGATGAATCATGGCTTTGGCATCTAAGGTATGGACATTTGAATTTCAAAGGTTTGAATTTATTACATAGAAAAACTATTCTTAAAGGTTTGTTATTGATTCAGAAACCAGAAAGGGTATTTGAAGGTTGTATTTTGGGGAAGCAACATAGAGATTCATTCCCAGTTGGCAAAACAACAAGAGAAAGTGCACCACTTGAGATTGTACATTCAGATTTATGTGGACTTATGCAGACAACTTCTATTAGAGTTTGTATTTATTTTATGACATTCATTGATGATTACACAAGGAAGAAATGGGTTTATTTTCTGAGAAATAAATCATATGGCTTTGATACATTTCAACAGTTCAAGGCATTAGTGGAAAATAAAAGTGGATACTACATCAAAGTTCTCAGAACGAACAGAGGAGGTGAGTATGTTTCTAATGAGTTTATGAATTTTTGCAGATATCATGGTATACACAAATAGTTTACTACCAGGTATACACCAAAATAGAACAGTGTGGCAGAGAGGAAAAATAGAACCATCATGGAGATGGTGAGAAGCATGTTGAAGGCAAAACATATTCCAAATGATTATTGGGAAAAAGAAGTAGCAACTTCTGTTTATATTTTGAACAGGTGTCCAACGAATTTTTTTAGGAACATGGTTCCTCAAAAAACATGAACTAATAGGAAACACAATGTTTCACATTTTAGAGTTTTTGGTTTTGTAGTGTATGCACATGTACCTGATGAGCTAAGGAAGAAATTAGACAAAAAAGAGAAAAGTGTATTTTTGTTGGGTATTCAAAGAATACAAAAGCATACAATTTGTACAATCCAGTCACTAGAAAGGTTGTGATCAACAGGGATGTATAGTTTATTGAGAATGAAGCATGGGATGGAAGTATAGAGAAAACAGTGAGTATAGCAACAACTATTCCGCATGATGATATGAAAGATGAAACTTTACAGAAGCAAGGTATTGTATCTACAAATCTTGGACATGCACCACAAGTTGTAGCACAAGCTACATCTCCATCGACAGTCAGGAGGTCACCAAGATTCCAGCCATCTTCAGCCATGCAAGAGACACCACAGGGAACACTAAAAGTTACTCCATCACCACAAAGCAGTCCTGCATCGAATACTCCTGTGCAACAGAAAACAAGAAGTCTAAGTGAGATTTATAATGTTGATACAACTAATTCATTTTCAGTTTTTGCATTATTTTCTCAAGTTGTAGATCCAGTATATTACGAAGAGGCTATAAAGAATGAGGTTTGGGAAAAATCCATGGATAATGAGATCAATGCTGTAGAGAAGAATCAGACATGGGAGCTGATGGATCTTCCAAAAGGAAAGGATGTGATAGGAGTCAAGTGGGTCTATAAGACAAAATACAATACTGATGGAAAAGTACAGAAGCACAAAGTAAGGCTGGTTACAAGAGGTTTTACGTAGCAATATGGAGTTGACTACAATGAAACATTTGCACCAATAGCACGTTTGGACATGGTAAGAATGGTTTTAGCAACTACATCTCAAAACAAATGGCTTATTTATCAGATGGATGTTAAATCAGCATTCTTAAATAGATTCCTTGAAGAGGAAGTTTATGTAAATCAGCCAAAAGGTTATGAAATTGAAGGTCACGAAGGAAAAATATACAGATTGAAGAAAGCACTCTATGGTCTCAAGCAAACACCTAGAGCTTGGTACAACAGAATAGATTCTTATTTGATTGAGAATGGTTTCAATAGGAGCAACAATGATCCTACCTTATACACCAAGATAAATGAGCAAGGTAAAATTTTAATTATTTTTTTATATGTAAATGATTCAATCATTATTGGAAATCTATCTACAGAGTCATTCAAATCAGCCATGAGGAAGGAGTTTGAGATGACAGATCTTGGTCTTATGCATTATTTTTTGGGCATTCAAGTTCAACAATTAGAAGGTGAAGTTTTTATCTCACAAGAAAAGTATACAAATGATGTTTTAAAAAGGTTTAACATGATGAATTGTAAGCCAGCACCAACACCAGTTGTAGTAAGTTTGAAGTTGAGCAAAGAGGATGAAGGATCATTTGTGGATCCAACATTGTTTAAAAAGTTAGTTGGAAGTTTATGTATTTGACGACCACAAGGCTTGATATAATGTATGGTGTGAGTCTCATATCAAGGTTTATGGAATCTCCAAAAGATTCACATTAACAAGCTGGAAAAATAATTTTGAGGAATGTACGTGGAACAAGAAATCATGGAATTCTTTATTCAAGTTCAGATGAGTTCAAGCTCATTGGTTATACAGATAGTGACAGTGTTGGAAGTATATATGATCAGAAAAGTACATCCGGCTATACTTTTAACTTTGGAACATGAGTGGTTTCATGGGCATCAAAGAAGCAGCCCATTGTCACGTAATCTTCAGCAGAAACAGAGTATGTAGCACCAACACGAGCAACATGTCAAGCTGTTTGGATGAGAAGAGTGTTGACAAATTTACAATAGAAACAAGAGGAAGCTACGTAGATTTTTTGTGACAACAACTCAGCCTTAGTATTGTCCAAAAATCTTGTTTTTCATAAGAGGATCAAGCATATTGATATGAGGTATCATTTTATCAGGGAGCTGGTAAACAACAAGGAAATTCATCTTGAATTTTACAAATCCGATTATCAATTTGCAGACATTTTTAAAAAGGCTTTGGCAAAAGAAGTTTTTGAATATTTGAGAGATTGTTTGGGAGTTTGTGATCACGTGCATTGTTATCCACTCAAAATTCTCTGCTCTTAAAGAAGTGAAATTCCAAAATTTTGAGTTTAAGTATCTTCTCTAGTATACCGAAGTCGTGAAATTGAAAAAATCTGCAGTTTTGGGTCATTTTGTATGTTTTTCGGGCCTGTCGGACATTTTTGTCCCGCATGTCCCAGGTTCAAAAGTGCATTCTATTCCCCGATCGGCCGATTTTTCTGAAGTTGTTCCATTTTTGGGCCCGTCGAAACTTTTCTTCCCAAATGTCCCAAAGTTAATCGGGCAAGTTGTTCCATTTTCGGCCAAAACACCCGAACCGCGTACTTCGCACTTTCATGTCCCAAATGTCCCAAGTCAAATTGTGCAAGTTGTTCCATTTTCACCCGATCCACCCAAATCACGTACTTCGCGCACTCATGTCCCGCGTGTCCCAAAAGGCATTTGTGCGTCTTTTCCCCGCTTCGCCCGAATCGGCCGAGCCGCGTGTTTCGCGCATTCGCGTCTCACATGTCCCTAATGAACCAAGTGTCGTTCATGCTAGTTTTTATCGCTCTACCTGAATATCTAGATTATTTAAATTGGTGGGTATGTATTAAATGCACATTCATGGCCTTTCTCTCTCCTAAACAGCTATATAACGAGTAAACCCCCTTGCATTTTTCACATTGTTTACATGCTATCCTTGCTCGAATGCTTGCAATCTAATTCCCTGCGTCTGTATCCCTTTTCTCTGTAATTCCTTCCTGAGTTTAGGTTGCGCCTCGGTTACTATCAATATGAAGATCAAATTCCAGGGACAGGAACAGATTTCGCCACTAAAATCTGTCGTTCCCAATATTGGGGACAGTGAAGCTCGGCATCTTGACTTCGGGGATTTTTGGGCGAGGGTGGTAGATGCAAACCCTATACCAATGGCACAAATGATTCACGATAGTGGTTTGGCTTTTGCTGGAGGTTTCCCTATCTCGGTACAGTGCGCTGATACTGTGATTTTGTGCGGAGCTCACTTCGACCCTGATTCGAGTGAATTAACCAATATACACGGGGAACTCATCACCAAGCTGGACGCTGCCGCCATTCCGCACAGAGAATCCCAGAGATGGATAATGCCATAGTCGTTTCTCAGGATCAAGCACAGGCTCTGTTTAATCAAGACATCGACAAATACAAGGCATGGGTGGCGAAGTCCTGGCTGAAGAACCCTAAGAAGGGAGCCTCTCGCCTATACAAAACTCTTTTCCGGGCAGATTTTAATGAAGAATTTTCTGAGTTTATAATTCTACTGGCTCAGGTTATGGGTTTTCCCTCTAAAAACAAATTTCACTTCTGGATGTGCCCGCTCATCAGCATGGTATGCGAGGGAACGCAGAATATCAACTGGGCAGAGATCATCAGCATGAATTTGGCAGAGCAGCTGTCCAATGTACAGCAAATGAAGAAGTTCTACATGACTTCTTACCTGATGTATACCCTGGCAGTGTCACGGCAATGGTTTGGTTTTTCCTACATTGACGCTCACAAGGATGACCCTATATATGCCTACTGCCCGTAGTTCACCCTAGAGACCAGCAATCACAATTTCAGAAGGGTAAATGATGCTTTCACCTTGTACGTGGTCAGGCTGCTCGAAGGTGATACTGCCAGGAGATTTTTTGATGAAGCCATGAATCTGATATCACGCTACGGTGCTTATTTCATACAATTCAAAAAATTCTCCTATATTAGGCTTGCCGGCTATGAGAGCACCCCTCTGAGGCTTCCCATGTTCTACAATGATAAGATGGCTTTGATTGAAGTATGCAGGCAATTTGAAAAACTACATAGAACCTGCAGAGACAAGAAGATTTTTGGTTTGCACTTTCCCATCTCTTTGGGAAATTACACTTGTAAAACAGCCTTGGACGCACAGAACATAGAGAGAGCCCTAGTCCCTATCACCGTTCATTTCTTTAAGCCAAGAACCTACTTTGACTTGAAGAAGTTCATTGAACAGAACATCAAGATAATCTACCATCATAGGGTAGATACAGAAGACTACTGGGCTGACTGTGCAGATGATTTTGAGGCCAGGAGAAGGCATTGTGGCAGGTTTTCCCTGCAATTGATCGATGAACTCAGCTTGTACCAAGTTCCTGAAGGACTCCAGGATGACAATTCTGATCTATACTCATATGCGTATGACAGTGTGATAAAGCACACTCCCTTAGAGGACTTGGATTGGAACAGGAAAGAAAAAGATGATCTCGCTGAGATCCTTGCTCTAGTCTTAGTCAGGACTAAGGTCTAGTTTGACAGGAAATTTCGAGAGCTTAGAAGGCACTCAGGAGTATCCTCTTCCAAGGATGTTTCAACACCAAGGAGAGAGGCATCGATTCCCAGGTCAGAAACACCAGTGCAAACCCCACCTGCCTCATCAATACAAGGACCTGCAGCTTCCACTCCTTCTTCATCCACTCAAGTGTACCAGAAGAAACTCAAGGAGGTTAAGAAGGAGCCTGTGGAAAAAGACCTTCAAAGAAAGCAGGTAGAAGTGATTTTGTGACCAAAGAACATCATTGTTCTCAGTGAAAGCGAAGAAAGTGAAATTCCAACCCCTGTAAATGCTCTTGAAGACCCAACTGATAAGGACAAAGAGGTCCAGAGCACTGAGCTTCTAGGTGCTATTGATTCTTCTACCGCAATTGCCTCAAGCGCCCCGCTCAAATCTCAACTTGAATCAACAGCTGCGCAGACCTTGAGTGTCATGAGCTCTCTGTCTCTCGGCCCTCTTTCCCCTCCTGCTGATTCCTCTTCCTCTTTTGCGTGGGTGCAACCTTTGGTTGACAATAGGAAGAGGAAATTTTCCTCTCGGAGCTCAGGGTCAAATTTTGATGCTGTCGCCCAAGACTGTTGGCCACCACTCCTTCTCGTGCCAAGAAAGCCAGAACCACCTCCAGAATAGTGTCTGATGCTCAAGGTCAACAATTCTTGGAGATTGCTAAGCCTACAGTGGACAAGTCAGAGTAGGACTTGCAGGCATCTAACTTAGTGCTCTCGAGAATTCCAATGGGAGAGTCTACCCCTGAAGGTGAGATTCACAACCTCCAGGAAACAGTCACAAGAGTCATTGGGAGGGTAGGGAAAGGGCAGCAAACTATTGAACAGTTGGAAGAACAGGCCCAAATTGTCACAGGTTTCATCAAGTCTCTTTTGTCTAAGGACAAAGTTTTGGACCCTACTCCGTTGACCACTCTTCCACCACCTGTAATTTTGAGCCAAGATGAAGTACAGAGTATCAAAGACATGCACAAGTATTCCGTCTATGGCAGAGCTATGGAAGCTATGGTGAATGATATGCTTATTGCAGGGTTGAACTTCATTGATGAAGCTTTCAAACTCCATGGAAAAGTGAACAATTTGCAACAGAAGCTCTCCTCTACTATTGGGATCATGGATAAAGAACTCAAACTTTGGAGCAGTTGCATAGTAGACCTCCGTCTTATGGGACACACAGATGAGAACATCTTACTGGCGAATAAGGTTTTAGATGATGCAAAGGATAATCTGTCAAAATCTTGGGTTTACAGTGTGGAGTGGAAGATCAAAGTCTTGGAGGAGGCTTTGGGAGAACTGAAGAACAACTGGCAGAAGGGTGAAGCTTTCAAGACACTGGTTGTCTCTGCTTTCAAAGATATACACTGCCATCTTCAAGATGAAACTTCTGGTGTGCCCCTTTCCTTGTGTTGTCCACTCAAAATTCCCTGCTCTGTCAAAGGTAAATTTTCCAAAATTTTGAGTCTAAGTGTCTTTTCTGTCAAGCTGGTGGTGTGAAAAAAGTCTTGGAAGTCTAAAAAATCTAAGTTTTGGGTCATTTTGTAAGTATTTCGGGCCTGTCAGATATTTTTGTCCCGGTTGTCCCAAGTACAAAAGTGCAAGTTGTTCTCCGACCGGCCGAAATCCCCGAAATTGTCCTATCTTCGGGCCCGTCGGAAGTTTTTGTTCCATGTGTCCCGAAAGCTTTTGTGCAAGTCGTTCCAATTCCGGCCGAACCATCCGAACCGCGTACTTCGCACTTTTCTGTCCCAAATGTCCCAAATCAAAAAGTGCAATCTGTCCCATTTTCGGCCGAAACCTCCGAAATTGTCCCATTTCGGGCCCGTCGGATATTTTTGTCCCAAGTGTCCCAAAACTTTTGTGCATTGTTCCATTTTTGGCCGAAATCCCGAATCGCGCACTTCGTTTTCCCAAATGTCAAAAAGTGCGCTCTGTTCCAATTTCGCCCGAACCGGCCGAGTCGCGTACTTCGGAACTTTTTGTCCCGAATGTCCCAAAGCTAAAAAGTGCAATCTGTCCCATTTTCGGCCGAAACTCCCGAGTCGCGCACTTCGCTCTTTTTCATCCCAAATGTCCCAAAATGCATTTGTGCGTCCTCTCCCCGTTTCACCCGAATCGGCCGAGCCGCGTGTTTCGCGCATTCGCGTCTCACATGTCCCAAGTGAACCTAATGCAATTCATACTTAGTTTTTCCCGCTCGACCCGGATGTGCTAAATTTGAATTTAAAATTGCGAAGATCAAATTCAAGAAGCAGTTACGAAGGACGAATTTCAAGACGCCAGTTACACCATTTTTCAGAGATATCCATTGTCATCTTCTAGATGGAGATTCTGGTGTGTCCCTCGTGGTAAAGACATGGCTCAGACGTGGATCAAATTCAAGAAGCGGTTTCTGAAGACGGTGGGTCCTTCTCAATGACTGTCCACCTGTCTCCTTCTTCATTCTTTTCTCTTCTTCCTATTTCTTTCGTATTCCTTGTAATTAGTTAAGGTATTGCAAACCGGCGATACTTAACTATTCTTTATTTAAAAGAAACGGTTACAAGACGTAACTGAATTGTAATCTATATAATGGCATTCTTTCCGCCATTCGCAAGGAGGAAGAACTTGGATATTTGCTGAAAGTGTAAATAGATCTTGAAGAAATCAATACAAAAGGGCTTTCCGTTCTTTGTCTATCTGATTCTTGTTGTCTCTGTGTTTTCCTTTAATATTGTGAAGATCATTTTGTTCCCAACTCGTTTAGTCTCTCTGATTGCATACTGTTCAGTTTTGCAAGTACAGTGATCTTGTACAACCAAGAAGGAACTTTGTGTCCTTGATTAACAAATCTGAAGAAGATTATTTACGGAACTTTGTGTCTTTAAATTTAATCCCATTCAGCTAATGCAAATGATCTTGTCTTAAATCCTTGGAAGCTTCGCATACACGAAGAATTATTCTGCTATCTATAATTCTGAATGTTGCTATTCTGCTCACCTTCTCATTCCCCTTCCTCAGTCCTGGCGTAACTGATGATCCTTGTGGAAAACACTTTCGTAATATCCAAGTTCAACCATAAAATAATGTTCTGTGTATTTGTAAATAAGTTCGTTTCAGAATAAGGGAACCTCTCCCATTAAAGAGGAGGGACTTCTTGTCCCCTGACTGTTGCTCTTCTAAAAAGTCCTATTTGAAAACCAACAGTTTTTGGCGACTCCGCTGGGGAAAATCGCATTCCAGTACTATAATTTTTCGATCATCCTTTGATCTGGCGACTCCGCGTTTCACTCGAGGGAGAAGGGCCCTTGGTATCGAAGATTCTCAGTTTCAGCTTTTGGAGCAACAGGGTTTTCCTTTCCCTTCAAATAGAAGAACTCGTTCAACGAGCACTCCACCTGTTCGAGAAAGAAGTCCTTCAGAGCCTGCTAGTCCTAATCTACAAGCTTTAATCCTTGCTGGTGTTACAGTTCCCCTCCGAACCGTATTTCCAAGAAGAATGGCACAAGTACCATGGGGTCAACGTGTCGGGCCCCTGGCCCTCACTCAGCCTTTGCATGAGTTACCTAGAGGTAACCGAAAGAACTTCCCCAAATTCAAAGGCGACGGCAAAGTGCACCCTGATGAACATATTGCAGCCTTCATAGTTGCGTGTGGAGTCTTGGGGGTTGAACATGAAGACGTCTCAGTAAGACTGTTCGTCGAGACGTTACAGGACAATGCTGCTGACTGGTTCTATCACCTTCCGGCTGGTGCCATCATCGACTGGAATACCATGAGAACTCAGTTCGAAAGCCGTTTCAAGCCGGCAGAAGATGTGCATGCACTGCTTGCCCAGATTTCTCAAATAAAGAAAGATCCATCGGAACCCATGAGAGAATTTGTGGCTCGGTTCAACAGACTGATCAACAAAATTCCTGTGAATACTCGGCCGGTTGATCAAATCCAAAAATGTTTCTTTTTGAATGCCCAAACGCCTAAAGTCAGTTATGCTCTAAGAAGGGCTAATCTTGGAACGTTAATACTGGATCAAGAACTGGCTGTTAGTGTCGAGGATGACCTAATCATGTCAGGGAAGTTGAAGAGAGATCCTCCCAAATCCAAATCTGCTGCTTCTTCCTCTTCCACCTCTGGACTCAGTACTGATCCATTAGTCCAGAAACTTGCAAACGATCTAGTAGCCATAAAGAAACAATTAGCTCAGCATGCACCGTATGCAGATGTCCCGAGAAGAAATTTTCAACCCAGAAACCGTTTGCCAGCTCCCCACACAAGATTGGCACTTGAAGGACCTCCCGTCAAAGTTCCTGTGAATGCAACTTGTGAGGTCGAAGAACCAGAAGATGATAATGAAGCTTGTGAGGAGTTCCTGGAGGAATTCGATGATGAGGCAGAAGAACCCGAGGGATCTCGAGTCAATTTCTTTACCACCGAAGGCATTGATGATGCAGATGACTATGATGAAGTGGTAGCAGATATGAACAGCGAATCCTTCGCTGTCATGACTCGGGAACAGACACATCAGAGGGAAAAGGTGACACAACCCCTGAAGAAGTCCAAAGAGCAGTCTGCAACCATTCCTGTAATTGCCAGAAGAGGATCTCCTATTCCTACCTCATCTGCACCAAAGGTAAGTACTGCCAATCCTGCCCCTAAAGTTGCTTCTTCTTCTTTTTCTCCTAGGGTTGATAAGCCTAAGATTCCAAATGATGATGGTCCATCCACCTCTGGATCCTTTGACATTGTAGATCATCTAAAAAGGACCAAAGTTCAAATTTCAGAGGCTGAATATTACCAAACCCATCCAAAAGCTTTTGCCAAGATGATCCAATTTGTAAATTCCCATTCCAAGATCACTTCCAAAGGCCTTTTGCCCACACCTCCTTCTGCACCACAGCCCAGTCTAGTAGCTGCTGTCACCTCACCTGGTGACAAGATCAAGCCTTTCTATGTAACACTCCTTATAGCTGGCCACAGGCTCAGTAACTGTGTCATAGATTCCGGAGCCTCAGATAATGTAATGCCCGCCAAAGTAGCTCATGCTTTAGGCTTGACCCTTACTCGTACTTATGGATCTTGCTACTCCATGGAAAGTAAGGAAGTACCTTTGGTGGGAAGGATTAAAGATGCACAAGTGGCTTTTGCTGCTCTACCTGAAAAGAAGGTCTTGGCTACCATACTAGTAGCAGACATTCCTCCTTCCTATGGAATGTTGCTAAGCAGAAACTTCTGTAAAGATGTGGGTGGAGAGATTCAAATGGATTGGTCACACGCTCTCATACCTGTCAATGGACAAATGAAGAAGCTACTACCTGAGAAGCAGTCCGAGTACATTGTGCAGAAGACAGATGATCCTAGAGCACAAATACTCTATGAGGATAGGGGCCATGGTAATTACATGATTTTGTCCCCTGATGAAATCCGACCCTGCAAAATATCACCTAAGGATCCCAATGGTGTCTGGACCTTAGAATTTGATGGCAGTTGTTCTTCGGCTGGTTCTGGAGCTGGTGTTCTGTTAATATCACCTGAGGGCTGCCTGTACCCCTTTTCATTCAAATTGCAGTTCGAGAACACTAACAATACAGCAGAGTATGAGGCTCTCATCCTTGGACTGCAAGTGGCCAAAGAACGAGGTGTAAAAAATCTTTTGGCTCGTGGTGATGCAGAACTGATTGTGAAGCAAGTCAGAAGCCTGTTTCAAGTAAAAAATGGGAGGCTGAAGCACTATCGGAACCAGGTTTGGGATTCAATTGAATTCCTTGATGCCTTCTCCATTGAAGCAATTCCCAGAGAAAAGAACAGCAGAGCTGATTCACTGGCTGTCTCAGGGTCACTATTGATTCCTCATCCTGAATTCTCTCAGGATAAGTTCACTATTGAGATGGTCCACCGACCTAGTGTCCCTGACAATACTAATAACTGGCAAGTCTTCAACGACGACCAGCATTTGCTTTCCTTCCTGGAGCTCAAGGGCAATTTTGAACAACTGTATTTCGAAGGAAGTGACAATCTGCCTCGTGAGAGCGTGTCTTCGGACCAAGCCGTCACCCAAGGAGAAGAAACTGATCAGGAAGGGTGCATTAAGCTCAAAGGAAACAAGATCCCCAAGGGTTTGGTGAGTTTGGAGGAGTTGTTTGATAAACATGACAGGTACGTGAAATCTAAAGCTTCCACTGGACCTCAGCAATCAGCTGAGTATGATAAAATTGATATTGGGAGTTCTGATGACCCGAAGCTGGTAAATATCGGGAAGTGTTGCACATCAGATGAAAGGAGAAGAGCAATTGACCTTCTAAGGAAATATAAGGATGTGCTTGCTTATTCTTATGAAGATCTAAAAGCCTTCAAGCCAAAAGAAATGCAGCACTCTATCCCTCTCAAGCCAGGAATCAAGCCTTTCAAGCAGAAGCAGAGGCAGTACAACCCAAAGATAGCTGCCCACCAGCAGAAGGTGAAGATTCTCTTTGATAAGAAAGCTAGGAGCAGAGAGTTCCAAGTTGGTGATACCGTGCTGTTGTGGGACAAAAGACACGAACCTCGTGGTAGCCATGGAAAATTTGATTCTCTGTGGCTTGGACCTTTCAAGATAAGACACTTTGCTGGTAAGAACTCTTTCTATCTTGATTACATGGATGGTTCCCCCCTCCCACTTCCTTATAGTGGGCAGTACTTGAAGTTGTTCAAGTCCTAGGTGACTAGGGAGTCCCTTTGTATATTATGTACAGTGTTTCTGCCTTTTGCTTTTGGTGTGTTTCCCTTCTGTTGTGTGTGTGTTGCCCTTGTATTGGTTTGTCCTTGACTCCTTTTACCCAATGGATAAGGCACTGGTCTGCTTCACCGAGTTGCCTAAGTTCTTGCCTTGTCTCATTCCATGAATTTACACCAAGTCATCCCCAGAAGGAGCCAGCTGTTGTCCACTCAAAATTCCCTGCTCTGTCAAAGGTAAATTTTCCAAAATTTTGAGTCTAAATGTCTTTTTGTCAAGCTGGTGGTGTGAAAAAAGTCTTGGAAGTCTAAAAAATCTAAGTTTTGGGTCATTTTGTAAGTATTTCGGGCCTGTCGCATTTTTTTGTCCCGGTTGTCCCAAGTACAAAAGTGCAAGTTGTTCTCCGACCGGCCGAAATCCCCGAAATTGTCCTATCTTCGGGCCCGTCGGAAGTTTTTGTTCCATGTGTCCCGAAAGCTTTTGTGCAAGTCGGAAAAGCAGAATTCCAATTCCGGCCGAACCATCCGAACCGCGTACTTCGCACTTTTCTGTCCCAAATGTTCCAAATCAAAAAGTGCAATCTGTCCCATTTTCGGCCGAAACCTCCGAAATTGTCCCATTTCGGGCCCGTCGGATATTTTTGTCCCAAGTGTCCCAAAACTTTTGTGCACGTTGTTCCATTTTCGGCCGAAATTCCCGAATCGCGCACTTCGCACTTTTCTGTCCCAAATGTCCCAAATCAAGAAGTGCGCTCTGTTCCAATTTCGCCCGAACCGGCCGAGTCGCGTACTTCAAAACTTTTTGTCCCAAATGTCCCAAAGCTAAAAAGTGCAATCTGTCCCATTTTCGGCCGAAACTCCCGAGTCGCGCACTTCGCTCTTTTTCATCCCAAATGTCCCAAAATGCATTTGTGCGTCCTCTCCCCGTTTCACCCGAATCGGCCGAGCCGCGTGTTTCGCGCATTCGCGTCTCACATGTCCCAAGTGAACCTAATGCAATTCATACTTAGTTTTTCCCGCTCGACCCGGATGTGCTAAATTTGAATTTAAAATTGCGAAGATCAAATCCAAGAAGCAGTTACGAAGGACGAATTTCAAGACGCCAGTTACACCATTTTTCAGAGATATCCATTGTCATCTTCTAGATGGAGATTCTGGTGTGTCCCTCGTGGTAAAGACATGGCTCAGACGTGGATCAAATTCAAGAAGCGGTTTCTGAAGACGGTGGGTCCTTCTCAATGACTGTCCACCTGTCTCCTTCTTCATTCTTTTCTCTTCTTCCTATTTCTTTCGTATTCCTTGTAATTAGTTAAGGTATTGAAACCGGCGATACTTAACTATTCTTTATTTAAAAGAAACGGTTACAAGACGTAACTGAATTGTAATCTATATAATGGCATTCTTTCCGCCATTCGCAAGGAGGAAGAACTTGGATATTTGTTGAAAGTGTAAATAGATCTTGAAGAAATCAATACAAAAGGGCTTTCCGTTCTTTGTCTATCTGATTCTTGTTGTCTCTGTGTTTTCCTTTAATATTGTGAAGATCATTTTGTTCCCAACTCGTTTAGTCTCTCTGATTGCATACTGTTCAGTTTTGCAAGTACAGTGATCTTGTACAACCAAGAAGGAACTTTGTGTCCTTGATTAACAAATCTGAAGAAGATTATTTATGGAACTTTGTGTCTTTAAATTTAATCCCATTCAGCTAATGCAAATGATCTTGTCTTAAATCCTTGGAAGCTTCGCATACACGAAGAATTATTCTGCTATCTATAATTCTGAATGTTGCTATTCTGCTCACCTTCTCATTCCCCTTCCTCAGTCCTGGCGTAACTGATGATCCTTGTGGAAAACACTTTCGTAATATCCAAGTTCAACCATAAAATAATGTTCTGTGTATTTGTAAATAAGTTCGTTTCAGAATAAGGGAACCTCTCCCATTAAAGAGGAGGGACTTCTTGTCCCCTGACTGTTGCTCTTCTAAAAAGTCCTATTTGAAAACCAACACCTTGCAAGAAATCAAAGCTCAATTCAGAGCTTTTGTTAAAAATAACTTATTCAAGGAAAGTTCCATCTCCAAGGAGAAAATGAAGGAGATCTGCTCTCTTCAATCTGGCATTGAAGAAGCAAATAAAGATTATCATACTCATGTTGAGTTTGATAAAGAGATGGAGAAGTGTCTTGAATTTTGGACTCAGTCTACGGCCAACACGGCAGTCCCTCGTGGCAAAGACATAGCTGAGGTTTCAAAGAAATTCAGGCAGTGGATTTTGAAGTCAGTGGGTCCCTCCCAGTAACCGGCCACCTGTCTTCTTCTCCTTATTCTTTTCTCTTCTTCCCTTTCTTTTTCTGTTTTCTTTGTAAAAAGTTGAGGTATTGCAGTTGGCAGTCCTTAACTATTCTTGGTTAAAAGAAGTGGTTACGAAGAGTAACTGATTTGTAAGCTATATAATGGCCTCTCTACGCCATTCTGAGGGGGAGGAAGAACTCGACATATTTTCTGAAAGTGTACATAGATCACAAAGAAATCAATACAAAAGGGCTTTCCATTCTTTGTCTATCTAATCTCCGTTATCTCTGAGCTTTCGTTTAATTTTTGTGAAGATCATTTGTTTCTAGTTTGTTAGTCTCGCTGATTACATACTCTTCAACTTTGCAATACATGGTGATCTTGTACAACCAAGAAGGAACTTTGTGTCCTTGATTAATGAACCATTGCGTTCTGACAGATGTTATTTGTCAAACTTTGTGTCTTTAAATTTCATCTTATTCATGTGATGCAAATGATCTTGTTTCAATTCACTGTAACTTCGCATACATAAAGAATTACTCTGTTGTCTATAATTCTGCATGTTGCCTTTCTGCTCATTCTCGCACTCTCATTCCTCAGTCCTTTTGTAATTGATGATCTTTATAAAATACACTTTTGTAATATCCAAGTTTAACCAGAAAATCATATTTTGTATATTTGTAAATAAGTTTGTTTCTAAATAAGGGAACCTCTCCCATTAAAGAGGAGGGACTTCTTGTCCCCTGACTATTGCTCTTCGTAAAGTCCTATTTGACGACCAACAGTTTTTGGCGACTCCACTGGGGAAAATCACATTCCAGTTCTATAATTTTTGATCATCCTTTGATCTGGCGACTCCGCGTTTTACTCGAGGGAGAAGGGCCCTTGGTATTGAAGATTCTCAGTTTCAGATTTTGGAGCAGCAGGGTTTTCCTTTCCCTTCGATATGAAATAGAAGGAATTGTTCGAAAAGCACTCCACCTGCTCAAGATAGAATTCCTACGGGCAGTATTCCTTCGGAGCCAACTAGCCCTAATCTTCGAGCTTTGATTCTTGCTGGTGTTACAGTTCCTCTTCAATCCGTTTTTCCAAGAATGGTGGTACCATTGCCCTGGGGTCATCGTGTCGGGCCCCTTGCTCTTCCTCAACCTTTACATGAGTTACCCAGAGGTAACCAGAAGAACTTTCCTAAATTCAAAGGCGATGGCAAAGTGCATCCTGATGAACAC
Organism: Taxus chinensis; assembly: GCA_019776745.2. Taxonomy (NCBI): domain Eukaryota; kingdom Viridiplantae; phylum Streptophyta; class Pinopsida; order Cupressales; family Taxaceae; genus Taxus; species Taxus chinensis. Next base: position 209,554,446 of record CM034156.1, on the reverse strand, counting down.
ATCGCAGCCTTCATAGTTGCATGTGGAGTTCTGGGTGTTGAACAAAAAGATGTCTCCATGAGACTGTTCGTTGAGACTTTACAAGATAATGCTGCTGATTGGTTCTATCACCTTCCGGCTGGTACTATCACTAGTTGGGACACCATGATAACTGGGTTTGAAAACCGTTTCAAACCAGCAGAAGATGTACATGCCTTGCTAGCTCAAATCTCTCAGATAAAGAAAGATTCACCAGAACCCATGAGAGAATTTGTGGCTCGATTCAATAGATTGATCAACAAAATTCCTGTAAATACTCGACCTGTTGATCGAATCCAAAAATGTTTCTTCCTAAATGCCCAAACGCCTAAAGTTAGCTATGCGCTAAGAAGGGCTAATCTCGCAACATTGGTTGAGGATCAAACTCTTGCTGTTAGTGTCGAGGATGACTTGATCATGTCAGGAAAGTTGAGGAGAGACCCTTCCAAATCTAAGTCTACTGCTTCCTCTTCTTCCACCCTTGGTCCTAATACTGATCCATTAGTTCAAAAACTTGTGAATGATCTCATTGCTATAAAGAAACAATTGGCTCAGGACGCTCCTTATGCAGACGTTCCAAGGAGAAATTTTCAGCCCAGAAATTGTTTTCCTGCTTCTCAAACAAGATTAGCACTTGAAGGACCTCCTGTTAAAGTCCCTGTCAATGCGACCTGCAAAGTGGAAGAACCAGATGATGATGAGGATAATGAAGCTTGCGAGGAGTTTGTGGAAGAAGTTGATGATGAAGCAGATGAACTTGAGGGATCTCGAGTAAATTTCTTCACCACTGAGGGCATCGATGATGGAGATGACTATGATGAAGTAGTAGCAGACATGAATAGCGAATCATTCGTTGTCATGACTTGACAGTAGACAAATCAGAGGGAGAAGGTGACACAGCTCCCCAAGAAATTTAAGGAGCAGTCGGCGACTGTCCCTGTAATTGCAAAAAGAGGATCTCCTATCCCCACTTCATCTACACCAAAGGTGAGTCCTGTCAATCCTACTAGTAAAGTTACTTCTTTTTCTCCTAAAGTTGATAAGCCTAGGATTTCAAATGATGATGGCCCGTCCACTTCTGGGTCTTTTGATATTATTGATCATCTGAAAAAGACTAAGGTTCAAATCTCAGAGGCCGAGTATTATCAAACCCATCCCAAAGCTTTTGCCAAAATGATTCAATTTGTTAATTCCCATTCCAAAACCACCTCTAAAGGCCTTTTACCTACTCCTTCTTCTGCATCACAGCCTAGTCTGGTAGCTGCTGTCACCTCGCCTAGGGAAAAGCTTAAACCATTTTATGGAGAACACTTCTTATAGCTGCTTATTTGGCTCAGTAATTGTGTCATTGATTCAGGAGCCTCAGATAATGTGATGCCTGCTTTGAGTAGCTTATGCTTTAGGCTTGACCCTCACACGTACTTATGGATCCTATTACTCCATGGAATGAAGTAAAGAAGTGCCCCTGGTGAAGAATTAAAGATGCACAAGTTTGGATTTTGCTAACTTTGCCAGAAAGAATTAGTGTTGGCTACCATCTTAGTAGCATATATTCCTCCTTCATACGGGATGTTGCTAAGCAGGAACTTCTGCAAAGATGTGGGTGGAGAAATCTAAATGGACTGGTCACATGCACTTGTACCTGTCAATGGACAAATGACGAAATTGCTGCCTGAGAAGCAGTCTGAGTATATTGTGCAGAAAACGGATGATCCTAAAGCACAAATACTCTATGAGGATATGGGTCCATGGCAACTACATGATTTGTCTCCTATGCACGAAATCCAACTCCCCAAAGTTTCACCTAAAGATCCTAGTGGTGTTTGGATCTTAGAGTTTGAAGGAAGTTGTTCATCCAAGCTGGTTCTGGAGCTGGTGTCTAGCTGGTGTCACCTGAAGGTAAAAACCTTCAAATCCTTTTCCATTTAAATTGCAGTTCAAAAATACTAACAATACAGCAGAGTATGAGGCTCTCATTCTTGGACTGCAAGTGGCCAAAGAACAAGGTGTAAAGAATCTTCTGGCTCGTGGTGATGCAGAATTGATTGTAAAGCAAGTCAGAAGCCTTTTTCAAGTAAAAAACGGAAGGTTGAAACATTACCAAAACCAGGTTTGGGATTCCATTGAATTTCTCGATGCTTTCTCCATTGAGGCAATACCTAGGGAGAGAAAACAGCAGGGCTGATTCACTAGCAGTCTCAGGGTCACTACTGATTCCTCATCCTGACTTCTCTCAGGATAAGTTCACCATTGAGATGGTCCATCGACCTAGTGTACCTGATAATACAATAACTGGCAAGTTTTCAATGATGATCAACACTTGCTTTCCTTCCTGGAACTCAAGGGAAATTTCGAACAGCTGTATTTTGAAGGAAGTGACAACCTACCTCGTGAGAGTGTGCCCTTTGACAAAGCAGTCGACCCAAGGAGAAGAAACTGATCAGGACGGATGCATCAATCTCAAAGGAAACAAGATTCCTAAAGGGTTGGTGAGTTTTCACCTCTTTCTTCCACTTCTCACTTTGATAAACATGACAGGTATGTGACCTCTAGTTTCCACTGGACCTCAGCAATCAGCTGAACATGACAAGGATTAATATTGGGAGTTTACTGACCCTGAAGCTGAGTGAATATTGGAAAATGCCTGCACATGTCAGATGATAGGAGAAGAGCAATTGAGGTCTTTTAAAGAGGTATAAGGATGTTCTTGCTTATTCTTATGAAGATTTGCCAAGCTTTCAAACCAAAAATATGCAACACTCTATTCCTCTTAAGCCAAATTAAGCCTTTCAAGCAGAAACATGTCCCTGGTCAGATATATGACCCCAACAATAGCTGATACCATCTTTCAGCCAAATACATGAAGAAACTGATTGAAGCCACAGAAGCAGCCATGTGTCATCCCTGATGCAACATTCAAAATGAAAAATACAACAAAGAAATAGACTGTTAGCCAGAAACATGAAGAAATCTGCATCTGAGTTGATTTCAGAAGGAGCCATGTGTCATCCTGATGTAACTTTAAAAGAAAAATATCAAAGGCTTTGCCCAAGACATGCACCATCCCTCCACGCTAGTTTCAAAAGGATCTGAAATGTTATGGTATGCTTGATGGATTCTCGGCCTTTAATCAGGTAGAGGACCCATATTGCAGATTTCAACACAAAACAACTATCACTACTCCTTGGGGTACCTTAGTGCTCAAAATATGACAGAGATATGCCAACCGTTGGGCTTATTAGATGCTTGTGCCACGTCTATGCCATGGAGCTATGTGAAATTTTGATTTTGGAGAGTTTGAAAGTGGAAGTGTATTGTCATATATGAAGACCTGACAGTGTATTCATGCCATTAATACAAGAGATCTATTTTCACCATAACATACTAGATCAGATATGATTTGAGAGCGATGGGATCCTCCTCCTTTGAGGTGCCGAATAAGTAATTGATGTAGAATGTCATAGATTTGGGGCATATTATTCAGGGCACATCATTTCCAACGATGGTATTAAGATTGAGCTTTGAATTAGTTTTCCCGCTTCTCTCTCTCCTTATTCCCTCTGGGATGACCATCTATAAAGGAGGGTTCAAGGCTCATTGGTAAAGGATTAGACACTCTAAGAAGATCCTTCCCTGCATGTTACTAGAGTTAACTTTGAATATTTTTTGTATTTTGAAAGTTGCACACCTCCATTTGGTTGGTCTCCTGCATGTGGATATCGACCTCCTGAAGGTATCAAGAGAGCTATCGCTAATAGTCCTTTGTAGCATTTCCTGGAATTAATCAGCAAAGCATTGTTTTGTGATCTATTCTCTATGCCTAACATGTTTACATTCCTTAGCTTCTTGCCTCTTCTGACTTGCATTGAAGTACTCTATTGTGTTATTCAAGTTCCCAATTGCAGTTCCATGACTTGGTTATGTTCCATGAGAATGATCATGAGTGAAATGCACTATTTTGTTGTGCTACTCGTGCCATAGCCTTCTTTCACGCATGGTCCCTATCATTCTTTCTCAGAAGTATATCAGTGTTACATCCTCAACTCTCATTCCATGGTGTTGGTCACCTTTTACAACTAGTTTATTTCAATGTCTCATCACTTCAAGAATCCTTGGATCCCTTGAGCTATTCTTAGCTTAGTTTCCCCTTTTAGGTCACTAGGAGTATGACAGGTGAGCAATAGAAATAGATAAAGGAACCGGCCTTCGTCGAAGAGGCCTTCCCAAGCTCATTGCTGAAGGTTCCAAACATGAGTTGGGGATGGTTTCCATTGTGATCTTCAAACTACCGTCATCCCTTTCGAGATCTGAGATGACGGGTGCACGTATGCTGACATCAACCAACAGTTTTCTCATGCCTATGGTGGGATGCCCCTCTCATTGAAATGCTCAAAGAAAAGAGGACTGTTCAATTGATCTCAGTGCAGTATCTAGTGTGTGAACTACGCCTTGTTTCAACCGTGGGTTAAATGAGGCTCATTTCAAACACATCTGTGTGACAAGGAACAATATTTAAAGATGCTCTCAGCTTTTCATGATCAGTCATGTGGAGTGCCTATTCATGAGAAGAGTTACACACAAGAAGATAGTGCAGCAGATGAAGTTTTTTAATGGCCTTCCTTGCTATCCCCGAGAAGATTTCATCCCAGTGGGTCACACACGTGCAGGCTCTATCAGACCAATGCGCCATGCCCTAAATTGGCAACTTTGCCTCCTCAAAACACAGTTGTAACCTGACACACCCTATCAACAGTGGTGAATCAATGGACCTACTCCATTAAAGGAGCACTTGCAAACTTTGATTCTAGTGCTGAGTCATACTCATGTACTAACTGGCCATGTAGCATGATATCACCAAATGGGTGAAGCTATTCCAGTTAAGAGTATTCCTTACTTTACTGGTGTGCAGCTTCATAACAGAGAACACCTTGGTCAGGTATGGTGTATCTAACAAGATTGTAATAGCTAATGCTGTCAAATTCACTCTATCTGATCACACATAATGAAGTTCTGCTAGGGTATGGCATTGCTTGTAGCTCTCTCTTCAAAGGTAAAGCACTTCAGTGATATAGAGGCTTGAGACTTGGATCTATTAGCACTTGGTGACTGATTATAAGGAAATTAGATATATGTAGTCTCAACGAAATTGAAGACAAGTCAGATCTACCTGCTCTTTGGTGAAGTAACTGAAAACAACAAAGAGGGCACCCAATGAGTAGATGACTGATTTCAACATCAGATTTCAGAATACTTGGGATAGAATCCCTCAATTGCCAGTAACAGTGGACCTACAACCCTTGCACCTAATGATTTCCTTTGAAGATACTAAAGGCTCTCAGACAATGACATTGGATCAGAGAATTATGTACATCACAATCTAAATGGGAGGTAGGAATTTACTAGCTGCTTATAGCATATACAGTTCACCAGGGCAGAAGGTAATAGGTCCTCATTTAGGTGGGAAAGTTAGGCTCCTAGACCGCCCATGCCCTTATTCCCAGAAATGTCACAAGACACCTGTAGCCTTATGTGGCCCTTAAAGGCATGAACCTCCTGAGAATAAACACGCAACCAGTTGCCTCAACATCTATTGGCTCGGATCACTTTCAAAAGGAAGATGAAGACACTTGAAGGCCTTGATTAGAAATCCTTATCAAACTTAAGGTCATATCATTAGAAAATCAGTAGACGTAAACCTATAGAGGAAATTCCTTAGTCAGTGGGCAGATAGCTCAAGTTGAAATCAAGTCCCTAGCAGAATCAATATGGAAATCCAAAATACCGCCCCTAATCGGTAGAATGACATATGAAAGCCTAATGCACATCTTCCCTTGTAAGGTGTGTTGTCCTCCTGCACCTGGTCTGCTCTCAGCACTCCAGTGCCCAGTCGATAAGGCACTTTTTCCAGTTCAAAACAACTTTGCACTAAGAATCAAAATGCCTTGTCTCATCCCTTACAATTACCTCATAGTCAAAATCATTGTGCCAGATGTTGCGCACCGACCTATTGTCCATTCAAAATTCCCTGCTCTTAAAGAAAGTAAAAATTCCAAAATTTTGAGTTTAAGTGTCTTCTCTAATGTACCAAAGTCGTGAAATTGAGAAAATCTACAGTTTTTTTGGGTCATTTTGTGTGTTTTTCGGGCCTGTCGAACATTTTTGTTCCACGCATGTCCCAAGTTCAAAAGTGCGTTCTGTTCCCCGATCGGCCGATTTCCCTGAAGTTGTGTCCATTTTCGGGCCCGTCGGAACTTTTTGTCCCAAAAGTCCTAAAAGTTAATTGTGCAAGTTGTTCCATTTTCAGCCGAAACACCCGAATCGCGTACTTCACAATTTCATGTTCCAAATGTCCCGAGTCAAGTTGTACAAGTTGTTCCATTTTCGGTCGAATCGCCCGAACTGCGTACTTCACATACTTGCGTCCCAAATGTCCCAAACTCTTTCAGACCCATTGTCACCTTTTCGCCCGAATCAGCTGAGTCGCGTGTTTCGCGCCCTTTTGTCCCAAATGTCCCAAAAGGAATTTGTGCATCTTTTCCCCGCTTCGTCCGAATCGGCCGAACCGCGTGTTTCACGCATTCGCGTCTCACATGTCCCAAATGAACCAAGTTCCATTCGTGCTTGTTTTTTCCCGCTCTACCCAAATATCATGCTTATTCAAATTGGTAGGTATGTATTAAATGCGCATTCATTGTCTCTCTCTCTCCTAATCGGCTATATAACGAGCATTCCCCCTTTGCATTTTTCACACTGCTTCCATGCTATCTTTTGCTCGAACCCTTGTAATTTGAAAACCTGCGCGTGTATCCCCTCCCTCTGTAATTCCTTCCCGAGTCTGGTTTACGGCTCTGTCCTCCTAGTTACTATCAATATGAAGATCAAGTTTCAGGGACAGGAACAAATCTCACCACTTGAGTCTACCGTTCACAACATTGGGGACAATGAAGCTCGTCATCTTGATTTCAGCAATTTTTGGGCAAGGATGGCAGATGCAAACCCTACACCAATGGCGTAGATGATTCACGATAGCGGTTTGGCTTTTGCTGGAGGTTTCCCAATCTCGGTGCAATGTGCTGATACAGTGCTTTCATGCAGAGCTCACTTCAACCCTGACTCGAGTGAATTAACCAATGTACATGGGGAACTTATCACCAGGATAGATGCCGCCACCATTAGCACTGCATTGAGGATCCCAGAGATGGATAATGCCATTGTTGTTTCCTAGGATCAAGCACAGGCCCTGTTTATTCAAGGCACAAGTGGCGAAGTCATGGCTTAAAAACCCTAGGAAGGGAGCATCTCGTCTATCTAAGACTCTCTTACAAAAATATTTCAATGAAGAGTTGTCAGATTTCATAATCCTGCTGGCTCGGGTTATGGGATTACCGTCTACTAATGAGTTCCATTTCTAGATGTGCCCGCTCATCAGCATGGTGTGCGAGGGAACTCAAAATATCAACTGGGCGGAGATCATCAGCATGAATTTGGCGGAGCAGCTATCCAATGTACAACAAAAGAAGAAGTTCTACATGACTTTGTACCTGATGTATACTCTGGCGGCAATCAAGACAATGGTTTGGTTTTTCTTACATTGATGCCCACAAGGATGATCCTGTATATGCCTACTACCCGCAGTTCACCCTAGAGAACAACAATCACAATTTTAGAAGATTAAATGATGTTTTCCCGCCATGTACGTGGTCAGGATGCTTGAAGGTGATACTGCTAGAAGGTTTTCTGATGAAGCCATGAATCTGATATCACACTACGGTGCTTATTTCATCCAATTCAAAAAATTCTCTTATATCAGGCTTGTTGGATATGAGAGCACCCCTTTGAGGCTTCCCATGTCCTGTAATGATAAGATGGCCTTGATAGAAGTATGTAGGCAATTAGAAAAATTACACAGAACCTGCAGAGACAAGAAGATTTCTGGTTTGCATTTTACCATCTCTTTAGGAAACTACACTTGTAAAACAGCCCTGGATGCGTAGAACATAGAAAGATCCCTGGTTTCCTATCACTGTCCATTTCTTCAAGCCAAGAACTTTCTTCGACTTGAAGAAGTTCATTGAATAGAACATCAAAATAATCTATCATCATAGGGCAGATACAGAAGACTACTGGGCTGACTGTGCAGAACGATTTTGAAGCTAGAAGGAGGCACTATGGTAGGTTTTCTCTGCAATTGATCCAAGAACTCGGCTTGTTCCAAGTTCTTGAAGGACACCAGGATGACAACTCTGATCTTTACTCATATGAGTATGACAATGTACTTAAGCATACTCCCCTTGGAGGACTTGGATTGGAACAGGAAAGAGAAAGATGATCTGGCTGAGATCCTTTTCTCCAGTCTTAGTCAGGACTAAGGTCTGGTTTGACAGGAAAGTTCGAGAGCTCAGAAGGCACACAAGAGAATCCTCTTCTAAGGATTTTTTGACACCAAGGAGGGAAGCATCGACCCCAATATCAGACACACCTGTGCAAACCCCTCCTGCCTCATCAACGCAAGGACCTGCAGCTTCTACTCCTTCTTCATCTACTCAAGTGTACCAGAAGAAACTCAAAGAGGTTAAGAAGGAGCCTATGGAAAAAGATTCTCCGATAAAGTAGGAAAAAGTGCCTTTGGGACCAGAGAACATCATTGTTCTCAGTGAAAGTGAAGAGAGTGAAGTGCCAGCCCCTGCAAATGCTCCTGAAGATCCAACAGATAAAGATAAGGAAGTTTAGAGCACTGTACTTCCAAGTGCTATTGATTTCTCTCTAGTAATTGTCTCCAGTACCCCCACTCACATCTCAACTTGAGACAACAGCTGTGTAAACCTTGAGCGTCATGAGCTCTCTGTCTCTTGGTCCTCTTGCCCCTCCTTCTACTTCCTCTTCCTCTTTTGCATGGGTCCAACCTTTTGTTGACAGTAGAAAGAGGAAATCTTCCTCTCGGAGCTCAGGGCCAAATTTTGATGTTGTGGCAGCCATGTTGGGCACTACTCCTTCTTGTGCCAAGAAAGCCAAAGTCACCTCCAGAATAGTGTCTGATGCTCAAGGTCAGCAATTCCTGGAGATTACTAAGCCTACAGTGGACAAATCAGAGCAAGACTTGCAGGCATCTGATTTAGAACTCTCAAGGATTCCAATGGGAGAGTCTACTCCTGAAGGTGAGATCCACAACCTCCAGGAAACAGTCACAAGAGTCATTGGGAGGGTAGAGAAAGGGCAAAAAAATATTGAACAGTTGGAGGAACAAGCCCAGATTCTCATAGGTTTCATCAAATCCCTTTTGTCTAAGGACAAAGTTTTGGACCCTACCCCATTGACTACTCTTCCACCACCTGTAATTTTGAGCCAAGATGAAGTGTAGAGTATAAAAGACATGCACAACTATTCTGTCTATGGCAGAGCTATGGAGGCCATGGTAGAATGATATTCTTGTTGCAGGATTGAACTTCATCGATGAAGCTTTCAAACTCCACGGGAAGGTGAACAATTTGCAACAGAAGTTCTCCTCCACTATCTAAGATCATAGATAAAGAGCTCAAACTCTGGAGCAATTGCATAGTAGACCTCCATCTCATAGGACAGACAGATGAGAACATTTTGTTGGCAAATAAGGTTTTTGATGATGCAAAGGATAATCTGTCAAAGTCCTGGGTTTATAGTGTGGAATGGAAGATCAAATTTTTTGAGGAGGCTTTGGGAGAACTGAAGAATAACTGGCATAAGGGTGAAGCTTTCAAGACACTGGTTATATCTGCTTTTAAAGATATACATTGTCATCTTCAAGATGAAATTTCTGGTGTGCCCCTTTCCTTACAAGAAATCGAAGCTCAATTCAGAGCTTATGTCAAAGATAACTATATTCAAGGAAAACTCCATCTCTAAAGAGAAAATGAAGGAGGTCTGCTCTCTTCAATCTGCCATTGAAGAAGCAAATAAATATTATCATACTCATATTGAGTTTGATAAATAAATGGAGAAATGTCTCAGATTTTGGGGTCAATCTACAGCTAACACATCAGTCCCTTGTGGCAGAGACATAGCCGAGGCATTGAAGAGATTCAGGTAGCGAATTTTTAAGTTGGTGGGCCCCTCTCAGTCATAACGGCCACCTGTCTCCTTCTCCTTATTCTTCTCTTCTTCTTCTAATTTCTTTTTCCGTTGGATTCATTGTAATAATTTGAGGTATTGCGATTGGAAATCCTTAACTAATCTTTAGTTAAAAGAAGTAGTTACAAAGTGTAACTGATTTTGTAAGCTATATAATGGCCTCTCCACGCCATTTTGAAGGAGAGGAAGAACTTGGCTTATTTTTCCGAAAGTGTAAATAGATCATAAAGAAATCAATACAGAAGGGCTTTCCATTCTTTGTCTATCTGATCTATGTTATCTCCTAAGCTTTCATTTATTTTTTTTAAAGATCATTTGTCTCTAGTTTGTTAGTCTTGCTGATTGCATACTCTTCAACTTTGCAAGCATGGTGATCTTGTATAAGCAAGAAGGAACTCTGTGTCCTTGATTAATGAATCTGTATTATTTTAAGAACTTTGTGTTCTAGCAGATGTTATTTACAGAACTTTGTGTCTTTAAATTCCATCTTATTTATACGATACAAATGATCTTGTTTCAATTCACTGTATCTTCGAATACATAAAGGATTACTCTGTTATCTATAATTCTGCATGTTGCCTTTCTGCTCATTCTTCGTACTCTCATTCCTCAGTCCTTTTGTAATTGATGATCTTTATAAAAACACTTTCGTAATATCCAAGTTTAACCAGAAAATCATATTTTGTATATTTGTAAATAAGGTTTGTTTCTGAATAAGGGAACCTCTCCCATTAAAGTGGAGGGACTTCTTGTCCCCTGACTATTGCTCTTCGTAAAGTCCTAGTTGTGACGACCAACACGCATGACAGATCTTGAAAAATCAAGTGGAATGCTGACCAAAAGAGTGAAAGTCTTTTGATTTGGCAATGGTTGGTTGTCATGCTCAACATTATTCTTGATCCATAAATATCACAAGTATTTTTATGGAAAAATGATGTAATCGGTAGTTTACATTCTGAAATAAAGTGAAAGCAAGGAAAATTTTAGTGGCGAATTAATTCGTGAACTCGTGAATATTAGGGATTTTGGAAAGTGGAAATGGCTAATTTTCAGTAGTAAGTTCCAACCCAATTCACAAAAAATGCTCCACTTGATAGAGTCATGTTAGTATGGGTGAATTAACCTACTATTTATAATGTTAACAATTGTAACTTATGCATTGTATTTCGCACACCATTTCCTATCAGGTGTGACCTCATGCACAAGAAAGGAAGGATGTGCCCTGCGAAATTGCACTTTAGCTGCACGCACAACATTGATTGTCAAGAGCTGAAGATCTGAGTCATTGATTCGAAAGTCAATTATTAGTAGAGATTACGCACAGCAGTGCATGGTATCGAATACTAATCTGTTTATGGAGGGTATTTAAGTGTTCTGTAAATGAACCCTGATGATGAAAGATCGACATAACACTCCAGATTCTCTACAAGGACTAGAGAAGTAATAAATTTTTTTATATTGATTATAATGTAATTAAAATAAACATATGAATTATATTATGAATCTAGAAGGGAAAATTGTACACTACTTCATCGCTAGGTTGCATACTTTCAGGAGGAGGCATTTGCTCTATGAAATCAGCCACGTATCTAATTGATTTCTTAAAAGAAGTGTAGTGTAATACCTCGTTCAATGTTACCCTAGTTCCTACCTGGGTGATCATGTCTCTAAGCGTGTAATGGTTATGTGTGCCCCATTGACCATAGGTCAACTTCGACCTTGTTACAGTTAAGGATTAGCATCCTTCCTCTCCGTTTTTCCTCCCCATGTCATTTCGCACTGATTGCCTCTAGTATCTTTATTGGCTGTCCTTTACGATTTTATCATATCTAAAGGAAAATTGTTTTCTATCGAATTCTAATCAATCGTGGCTTGTTTGACAATTTGGTGTTGATTCAGGGTGTCAAATCCGGTCTAAAAGGAATATCGATATAATAATAATTATAACAATCCGCCGATCCAGATCTTTGACTATTATTATTGATTAAATATCTGTCGAGCTTGTATTATTGGTCATTATTATTATGGTTACATAATCTACTTGTGGGGAAGGCACGTGTAATAATAAAAATATTGGGCCAATAATGTGACCATGCGCTCTCAATTATTTTAATTGCACAGACTGACGATACTAGTGTTGGATTATTTTATTTTCCTCTAGTTATTAGTATCGACTATCTCTCATTATCAAGGTTAAACTTACTTTTATTGTTTCTTCATATGGTCTTGAATAATCCGTAGACTTGTATACGCTCGGTTAGTTGTAGGCATACGTTAGAGGTTTCCCCATTTGTGAGGGGGCTAGAATGACGTAAGGAAAAAGTAGTTCTTTCTGAGCTAACCGTCTGAGAATAGTTTGATAAGAGCAGTTCTACATGGAATAATTTTTTAAGGCAAACCATAGAATAGCAGGAAATAAGACACGTTTTTGTTCTATCCATATCAAGGCCTACAAAAACCTTGAACTATGATATAATCCATTTTTTATTCCTTTTAATGTTCAACTTGGTTGCTCTCTCAAAATGCCATGCAAATATACTGATGACTGGTTAATAACGATGAATACATGTGAAGGAAGGCCACATGAGGCTTTTTTAGTTTTTTTTTATTATATTGGAAAGCTCCGGTGTTGTCTCTGGCTTAAGAAGTTTTGTTGTCAAGCGAGCTTGTCCAAAGAATGTCTGTTATAAGGAGTATGCATATTGTAAATGTGTTAGATTTTAGAGCATGTAGCAGATTGGATGTCCCATCAATCTAAATGCTAATACTAGGTAATTTAACTTTCTTGCTTGGTCTGCACTGGTAGTCCAATTTGTTGAGCAGTTGAATTCGAAATTCTGCGCAGATATTGCTGGGGGCTGAGGAGAGTGACAACCTTGATTTTTGACAACTTTGATTGGTGATATAATAATAGTTAAAAGGTCAGAAGAAGAATGCATAGAAATGTGACCAAGAATAAGTGTCAATTTCAAGTAGTTATGCTCTCTGCCACTTTTAATAAACCCATCTGGATGATCTGTTTATATAGAGCAGTAAACAACATGCGAGTTGGGACATTTTTCAAGGCTTTCACATGATTTGTGTGAATTATTTACCTTCGGAGGTTGCAACCTAAGTCACAGGGTTCGAGTTTGCGTTTATGTTCAATGAGGATTAAATTTGGTTCAAGTTTGCTAAGTGATAAACTTAGAGGAAAAATGTCTTTAAGTTGGAACAATTTTGTTCTTATCTCTTTTTGTTTTGGAAAGAAATGCAATTTGTCATTGAGACAGAGTGAAGAGGACTTTTTATCGCACCCTACCGAGCCTACCTGCTTTGATCGAAAAATAGAAGTTACCAACTAGTATGGCGCATGTACACAAATTGCACTATCTATCTATCTGTATGGGACTCATTGAGTCACAAGTTTTATTTATTCTGATAGAAATCTAGGGGAGACTGACATGCTTCATTCATTTCATTTGTCGTACCTTTCCATATATCTATATGAGGATCACGCACCCTATAGATATAGATCTCCCTATCTCTCCTATCTTGATCCCCTTATAGAACAATAGGGGGAATCCAGAGGTCTCATCTTCTGTGTTTTGTTGCCATATATAGAGAGGGGCCCCCAACCCCATAAAGAGCTCTAGATAGGTAGGATAGATGGACCTTGAGACTCTAGAGATAGCAGGGGATTGTATGGTGTCCTAGTCTCCCCATCTCCGCAACCCATCTACAATCTAATTCCTCAAATTCTTTTTGTTATGTGCCTGACCAACTGAATGTTGCTTTTACACCACCTTGGGTAATCTAAGGCCAACAAATACAAGATAAACCAAATACAATTTGCTTATAGAATTTTCCAACCCCAACAAATTACAAAAATTTACGAGGGTGTTTAGTGTAGGGCATTTTTAAATGATGTGAATCTTGGGTAAATCCATATTTGTGAACAATTTACCCCAAGCTTTCCATCTGTTTCATGATGAACAAACACTTATCCTGATTTACACATTTGTGTTTCCTTAAAGTGCGAAAATCTTGCTGAAGATGGTTTAGGTGTTTTTCCATGTTTTGTTGAAGATGAGAGGTTATCCAGATAGACAACATCCCATCAATGTCATTGAGCATTGGTTGAGACAAAGGGCATAACCAACCTTTCAAATACGTATTCTTTTGCTGTGAATGCAGTTTTCCTTACATCTAATGGTTCAATGGAAACCAAGCCATAGCCTGATTTTAGGTCTTTCATGGTAAATAATTTTGCCCCATGAAGCTGACATAGGGTTGTTTATCCTTGGAAGTGGTTAGCAATTTTTGACATTAATCTTGTTTAATGATTTCCAGTCGATACATAGCCTCAATGTGTTCTAGTTGGGAATTGGAAAAGACCCTTGTATTCCTCCAATACTTTGTTCATCTGTGTTTTCTCTATTGAAGAAGTTTCGTTGCATTATACCACAACAATGTCTTTCTTCTTTCGATTGCTAACAAATCCATACTTCATTTGGTGTTGATGAATGAATGGTAAGACTCACACCCTTATATCCTCCACTACTTTAAGTGGGTCTAATGACCCTTACCCTTACACCAATAGTCATCATCTTCCAATATCAGTTCCTGTTTTTAAGTTTTAAGGCTCATCATTTTTCTTGTTAGATTAATAGGCCAAGATTTTCTCATTTCTTGGGAAGAGTTTCAAATATCTCTTGCCTGCATAATGTTTAACATGCCTGGTTCAAGCATCTTTTGATGGGTGTATGGATGGTTCGCTGGTTGAGGCTTCAACTAGTTTGATATAATTTTGTTTTTTAAATTCCCTTAAATTAAGATGGATATTTAAAATTCATATGCTGACTTGAGAAATTCATCTCTCTAGTTGGTGGATCTAGTCGATAAAACAACAGATAGCACTACTATAAGGAGGGGTGTTTTGAGACAATACTAGAGACAATAATTGACCAAATTGTCTCAAATAGAGACAATAAAAAAGTTGTGTATTGTCTCTATTATTGTCTCAAAGCGGGTGTCTCTAATATTGTCTCTAATTATTGTCTCTTTAGAGACAATATACATTGATACATATTTTGTCTCTCTAGAGACAATATCATTATTGTCTCCCTAGAGACAATAATGAATACTAATTTTGTGTCTCTCTAGAGACAATACTAATTTCAATTTTTATTGTCTCTCTAGAGACAATACGAATTTAAAGAATGAAAAATATGAATTTCAAGAATAAATAATAACCAAATATTATATAGTGCAGTCAATGGCTACATATCGTCTATGATGTCAGGGTGGACTAGTAATTAATATTATAAATTAAGAACAAGTTGATTTGAATCTTGTGCCCAACAAATGGGTCAAACATTTTATTAATATCAAATAAAATAAAATACAAAAGGGTGTCTAAATGTTATTAACCCTTGAAATATTATGCTGTTAACCCTTGACATACAATATTCACACCACCTCTCCACCACCAGCTTCAAGTGATCCGTTTGCTTCCCTAGTGTTACTTCGACGATATTTTTCTTAACTTTTATTTTGAGGAACTGCCTCTCCGCTGACGGTTGTCATCTTCATGTTCTTTCCATATTCTTCAAAATACCTACAGGGACATTATACAAATTTAAATAAAGCACATTTTTGAGATAATTATAGGAAGCAAGTGAATTCATAAATGTTGCAACACCGCAAAATAATTTGAGAAAACTAGTTCATAGTTAAGGAACAAAACTGACTTTTGAAACATCTCCTCACTACAAGAAAAAGGGTTATGTATCCACAAATTTTCTACAATTTTTTTGTAGATATCTTATTCAAAATTGTGAATCCAATTTTGTGGACTCCACCTACATTTGTTTTGTGAAAATATTAAATGTGACAAAAGTTGTGAGAAAATCCACAATGAAAATTATTGTGAATATTTGACAATTTTTTTATTGTGGCATTTGTCACAATTCTAATAGTGTTACTTTTCTATAATTGTGAAAAATTGACAATTTTCACAATTTAAATACATTTTAGATCTACAGTTTTAAAATTATAATATACAACACAATAATAATAAAAATTCTGTGTGGGTCCAAATTTTTGAAAATATACTTATTTCCACTATTTGTTGAGTTTTACATGTATAATTTAAAAAATTAGAAATAATAATATCCTCTTTATTAAAAATACTAATATTTTTAATAATTTTGAACCCACTATAAGAATAAATGAAATATAAGATACTATGAACTAATTAAATATATAGTTTAGATATTTGACGATACACTTCTAAATCTTATATTTCATTTTGAAACTAATTAAATATATTGCTGTTTTATATAATATTGAATTAATTAGTTATATTACAATTTGATTAAAATACAACTGTTCTTTGAATATTATAATTTGTAGTCTGACATAAAATTTGGAAAAGTATCCATTTAAGGAGTGAGATGAGTGCTCATTTTCTGTATCCGTCCCTTCTTATAATTACATGTTCTTGGAAAAAAATCATGTTTATTACGTGGAAGAATGACTAAGAAATAAATCGCATTAATGGGGAAGATTCGTCATCAAAACCAATGTTCCAGATTTACCACAATCATTTAACAATGTTAAACAAATTGAACCACGAGAGATGCATGCTGCACAACTCAATTTTTCCACCAACGGAATAAGTGACTATTAAATCCAATTGAAGACCTGTTACAATGAATCATGGAGATGCTATAGGATCTTTACATTTGACTGTCGCGATTTAGTGGATCGAAGAATTTTTACTATTGATAGATTTATATTTTTTTAAATAACATTATTATATGTCAAATCTGCAGGTTTAAAAAGATGATTAGTCAAAAAAGGGTGATATTGAAATAAAAATCAACTAAAAACACAATAATATAGGTAAAAAACTGTTAAATTAAAGCCACGGAATGGTATTCGGGATAGCCAATGCTCTTTAATGTAGTTTCTTGGTCGCACTGAAGTACCTCTCCTATTATTCCACAATTTAAATGTATACTTGTGCGCACGATACCAACTTCCCTTCTGTATTTCCTTAATTCTCGCTCACATCTTTGTGATCTATTGAGTACGTTAGGATCAAAAATTTATTATTGAATGTCATCTCGGTTGGTTTCCATGTTTAACCTCGGCTTCTTCCCTTCCATGACTCCATCATAGCATTACACAGAGACATGCGAAAATGCTTCCTCTTCTATCTCTATTGATGGGGTTTATCCGCAAAAACACTTCATGATCTGAAAATATCATTCCTTTTCCACGTCAAATATAATCTCATTCTCCCTTTGATCACGAACTTTCAACTATACATCCGACAAATCTGGTAACTTAAATAAGCCGATGCATGCCTCTAAAAACACACTTGGCAAAGACTTATACCTTTCGATCCCACCACTGGTGGAAAACTAATATAAATGAACCACGTAATACTGCCCGTATCCCTGCCCTTAGATCACATTGTTTTTCAACGGTACACAAATAGTCTTCCTCGATCCTAGTGAATAGTAAAAAAATAGAGTTGAATAAGTCACCCTTTTTTTTAAAAAGAAATAGCCTATTGTAGATTATCAACATATAATATATTGTAGTTGTGATTATTTATAGGCAAACTTGATTAGCTAATAATATTATTTTTGGTTTTGTAAACTATCTAATAATAAATTTTAATTATGTGAATTATCCACAATGTAATTTTAAAAGGGAAAATAATGTATATTTTTCATAATTGAATATTTTTACCTTGATCTTTATTATGAATTTTGGTAGTGTAAATAATCTATAAGTAGAATTTAGTATACTTTGTTAGTGTACATTATTAAATAGAAATATTAAAATACCCGCTATATATATGTGTACATACATACATACATACATACATACATACATACATATATTATATTTTGTAGATAATAAAAACATGATATTTTAGTTTGTAGATTTTTCTCAATTTTATTTAAACCTCAACAAATTGGTGGAAATTTAGAGATATAGTACAAACAATATATTTCATATTATGAAAAACTAATCTTAAATAATGTACTAAAATATCCAAAATATTTTTTTAATATTTCTAAATAAGATACAATGAAAATGTAGTGTATAATTTGTATATTTTTTTTTAAACCTTAAAAAAATTGTGATTCCGAGGCTTATTATATTCAATTTATGGATTTTATTTGTAATTATATTTTCAAAGTTCTAAGGTTTTTCAAAACATGAGGATAAAATGTGATTTTTCAACAATGAGATTTCAAATATATAAATATTTCACAAGTTTGAATTTTAATTTTATAAAATTGTGGAAAATACACATTACATTTTACAAAACTTATTTATTTAATGTTAATAATTCACAATTTTTCCACAAAGTGAATTTATTGTCGATAACAATGTGGATAAATAATCCTACTTCTAGTAGTGCCTTAGTAACAGAGGGTGGAATTCTTGCAACAAATATTCATGTAATCTTCTTGGAAGAATATTTCCTTTCCCCCTACAAAAATCATGTTTAATATAAAAGAGCATATCCTATTATGATATAAATTAAAGATAACAACTGTACAAATTGTAAAAAGTGTGATCAATTTTTTGGCACACTAAGTTCCTCCCATGGGCATTAGAACAAATGCTCATACAATTCAAGTCATACAGAAGTGACCAATTCCAAGAGTACTACCATCAAATTTCATATACTCTAGAATAAAATGCCAAAGCAGTTAAACTTACATCAAAATTTCTTCCAAAGGAAACATCAGTATCTATTCTTAGCAAATGAAAGTACAAATTTGCATAAAATTAAAGGCCACAAGAAAACATTAATGCCTCAAAAAGAATAATAACATCTAGTTTATTTTTGACACACCGGATTTGAAATCAACTGCTCGTGATTGACATAGATAAATAGCAAATGGTGAAATAAACAAATCTAAAATTGGAAATTCAAAGAGTAGTGAATACCATCAAATTTTGCCAATAGATGAGGATGATATTTCTTTCAACATTAAGTCAACAGGTATCTTGAAGCATAACACCATAATACCAATTATCAATCCTTTGAATACACTGAACTAGTTATTTGCATAGCATTGTGATAGTTGACCACAAAAGCCAGCTTATAAAGTCAATGAAACCTTGTTCTAAAGCCCACAAAGATGATTTCATCAACATTTACTTGCTTAATGATAGTACTTGTTCCTCCAAGACAATTCTGGTGTAATCACAGTTGCTGTCATAACATGATCTGGTATAATAGATCTTTTTATTTGAAACAACAAACAATTTCTGATTTCAACTTTCACCCCTTGTGCATTGCAAGTTGGCTCTCAACCTTGGGGAAACATATCCAGCCACTAGTCATGACCTCTAAAACTTATGCACTAATTTTTGCTAATGCAACCCAGAATAGACTTTTGCTTAACTATGTAGTCATCAGTTTCATCTTACAAGTGATGAGAAACAATCTCAAGCAAAAATCCAAGAGGGCATTCAACCGAGGAGACATAAGAAGATATCATGATGAGATCATTTAAACATTTTTGACAACATTGTTGTATCCATTTAACAACATTTTATGTCGATGACACCATCAGGTCAAAGTCAAAGTGGATCCAAACCAAGATTTTCTCACTCCTATCCAACCTAATTAAGATGCATGTTTTACTTGCTTAAGTTGACAGACCTAGCTGCTTAAGTTTCCAATTACTAAATTAGCCTAGGACAGACTCGGTGAAAAATCTACATGACATTATAGTGCTTGACTTACATAAATTTATAAGAAAATGAATGACCTATTCAATTTAAATCCCATATTCCCAGCACAAACATGGAAGTAAAATCTACTCTGACTAGCAAGTTGACATTTTTACAGCATTGACAAGTTATGACATCAACATTAGCTCTACAATAATTTGACTATTTTGACCTGAAATTACAGTGTTGATAAGAATAGCAACACTGAATTTTCTGGCGGCAATTGGACTAAAGGACGGAATTATATTTTCATATTTGACTAATATATTTGACTGAACAATTGACTACTATAAAAAGCATAAGAACTGTGTCATTAGTTTTAACTAAATGTTTACTTTAATATAAACTGTTGAATATTGTACTAGCACAGTTGACATTGACTGAATGGTGTGGTTAAATACTTGTTCCTAGAAGGGAAAAAACTATTTCCAATGAAAAGTGGGACATCTATGCTATTTGGATACAATAGCCCAAAATAGAAGATCAGTTCTTTGGATACAATAGCCCAAAGTTGATAAGTGGGGTGTGTTCTTGTATACAAAACTGTGTTTTCTATGCATGCCATTCTTTGGATAACTGAATTAAGGATTTTGTGAAGTAGCAACTCTTGTCAAGAGGTAAGCTTGGTATAAAGGTTTAATTGATTTGTAATAACATTCTTGGAGTTCTTAGAACGTCTTAAAGTTAATAAAGATGAAAAAATTTGGAGATTGTCCTTTGGTGGACTGTACCCTGTCCTAGAGGATTTATGAATGAAATTCTTGCTTAAGTTACACAAAGAACTCTTAAAACTAGTCATTGGAAGGAGTATGATGGTAATTGGTGTACTCAGAGAAAATGAAAGCTCATGGGAACTGTTAGTTTAGTGCAGTCTTTCTAATAATGGTTACATTTATTATAATACTGACATATCAGTAATACATAATTGTGGTGTGGCATAATGTAAGTATTAAATAAGGGTTCGTAGGATAGTTGTAATAACAAATCCTCAATGTGTATAAATACGAAGGATCATATGAGGCATTAGCCCCGAGTTTGTGTAAATGTTAACTTGTCCTTTGGCATGCCTCATGGAGGCTCTCAACCGTCACATATTTGATATTTGTGATTGGTATGTGTGATATAATAGACAAAAGTGCTCATGGAAATTTCTAGTTTAGTGCAGCCTTTGTTAGACAATAATATAATGGTTACATTTAATGTACTATGACAAGTTGGGAATATATAACCGACAATATGTCATAATGTAAGTATTAATCAATGGATTGTAGAATAAATGTAATTACAAACCTCAATGCGTATAAATACTTAAAGGGCATCATCCCTGAGTTTCTGTACATTGTTGCTTAAACTTTGGCATGCCTCATGCAAGTTTCCAATCATCATGCATTGTTTTCACTGCATGTGATACAATCGCCATCATCTATCTGTTTGTATAATGCATTCATAGTCAGTGGATGAGACTTACTTCAATTATCATTTCCCTCCAATACAATTCCTTTATAAGAAATAGTTGTGCTTAGATTATTACATGTTTTACTTGCTTCCCAGATCCTATTGCATAATCTTTTAGGTCTATTTCTGACTAGAAAAGGCCTTGAGGTTATTTGGGACAATGTGTACCCTAAGTACATTTGAACGTTTTTTCTTCTCTTAGGCGACTTGACTCAAGTCTAGCTTCTTATTCTGAGTTCCTTCTTAATATCTTGGATGGTGCCATCATTCTCTTGGATACCTTTGACATCAAGGTCTGCATAGCCTTGATTCCCCCACTGACAGATCAGAATTCTTACAATGTTATTTTGGGTAAAGGTTAATGTTGGATGGAGAATTCGGTATATTACAATTTGATTCATGGTTTATCATGTAGAGAGAGAAAGGAGGGGAATCACTCTTTAGCTCAAGTACTAATAATAAATGTTCATAGTTTAATCTATTTTAAGGGTCATGCACAAGTGGCATTTCCTAGAGGATAGAAATAGGGCATCCAAAGTAGATCAAATAACTTATTTCAAACATCTATGCCTATTAGCGATTTTAGGCATAACTCAAAACTTTCTCATACTTTAGATTCCTTGCCTTCAACTAGGGCAAGTAGGCTGTAGAACCAACTTCACTATAGATTGTATCATAGATTATCAAGAGAGTTCTAAGTGAATGCTAGAATGTAAACACTCTTGTAAGACCTCCAGGATGTAAACTTATTTAAACACCTATCTTTTCATTTAATCTACAATAACTCAATTTTTCATTCTTACACTTAATTCCATGGATTTTATTTTCATTAATGAAAAAAACAAAATATCTTGTTCTATTGGCATTACACTTTAAACAAGTATATGCACTTGGACACATGCAATGATGAACACACAATTTATTATGCATATTGATTTACAACTATGCTTAACCATCCCATGGAGCATCCTTTCCTACACCATGCATAGTTGCATGTACAAATTTTTGCACCATAATCTTGAGAACAAGCTTACATGCTTGCCAAGTGTAAGGGGATCAAAAAAGGGAAAAGACATACCTGTAGGATGCTCAAAGCTTTCATGTTGAGCATTCCTGACCAAAAATTCAATACCCCGCACCAAGCTGCCAAGAAAATTACAACATATGGGATAAATAAAAATTAGAAACTACTAAAATAACTAGTGGAAAAATCAAAAACTAGTGAAATAACTTGGAGCAATCTTCAAATCACAATTCTAGAAGTTAATCCTTGTCTAAAGACCTGATTTACATTCCAACAATCTAAAGATCAAAAATTCTGTATGCCAACATAGAAGTGTAGCATTTCAAAACTCTTCTATCACATGAAAATACACATTTCAAAATTTGAAAAAAATGGCTAGTCGTAAAGTATATGAAATTACGAAACTGAAAAGCATGGTATACAGCAAGAAGTGATTAGTCAAAGGAGTAAGCAACGTACAATGAATGTTGAATAGATTGATTCAAAGAGATTAAACAACGCAGCTAAAATTTAAAAAAAATACATAAAATTGGAATACTATCTATACAAGAGCCTATTAGGATATCCATCATTCTATCACAAATTTAATCTTGTTTGTTTAATTCAATATAGCCTATATTTTCTAAAGGCTCTTCGTCAGAAAACACCTATAGGCAATAGTAACATGCAATCATTACAGCCAAATCACAATTAAATCCACCAAATAGGGGTCGATTGAAACTACACTAACAATTTAAAACCACTATACTATAAGTTTGGGCTGCTGGAGATTGCAAAAAGACAAGCTCACGGCATGGTTACCTGTTTAAAGAGTTAAGTGCATTTGGTAGCAGGAGAGCTTCTTGATTCCTAAAAACAATGCATTGGCTACAAATACAAGCAAAACAGAAAAACACTACAAATTCTGAAGTTTCAAATGGATACGCACAAATTCCATGAATGGAGATTGGAATGGATGTCATCAGATAATTCCCGTGTACTACAGAAAGAAGTTTCTGTCTCAAAGGAAATGTTGGTCCTTGCCCCTAGCAATGAAGAGGACCGCTACAATGGCTAAACATGACTCTAGTATTATTTGTTGGTACATTGTGTATCCATACCTTATTTTTAGCTCCACCTTATTTGTTGGTACAATGTGATGGTAAATTGGCACATTTAAAGCATAATTCCACAACTTTTTCCAGTATCCTACCTGTCTGCCAAAATGGGGGATTTGGATCCGAGTTGCAGGTAGGAAAATCTGGACAACTATTTTTAGGTTCTGACCCCTTAAAAAATACGATAGACCCATTAATGGGAGCGAGGAGCTCAACAAGTAGTCTCAAAAAAATCCTAGCAGATTGAAAATTTTGATCTAAGATTTTGTATAAATATTAAGTGGCATAATTTTTAAATATATTCATTCACATTGTAGATCAAAGAACTAAAAATTTCATCAGCACAGAAAAAACAAACCGAACACCCTAACTAATAATCACAACGTTTATCAACTTCACCGACCAATACATACCATACAGCCCCAACACTCCCCACGAACCACGCGGGGGACCCTTGTCCTAGATTATAACAACGCACACGCCAGACTAACAACCCACCCCTTATCCCCCTACTGCCCCCTCCCATCTCACTTTCCAATCTGCCAATCGCTACTACCTCCACTCCGCCCTCTATAGCAACCACCCCCACAACCCAGCCACATCCCACAACCGAGCCCTCTAAGTCCCCAGCTATACAGGAAATACCTTTTATCCCAAAAACCACCGCCACAATCGACCTACACCCCACACGGAACCACTTACCTCCCCGACCTACTCTATAACCCTCCAACCCCCACAAACCTTTTACCCCTCACCGCCCCCTAAATCCTGTTATCCCAATCCCCTCCCCTACCTACCCACTCATCGACGGCTGCCCCATGCTCCTCCCCAACCCGATAACCCCATCCAAAGCGACCTTTCCGCACCCCGCCATCCCGAAACATCGCCACACCCCACACATCCGACAATTCCCCAAGCATCCATCAACTATTACCACCCACCCCCCCCTAATTCCCTCATAAAAATATAGATCCCCTGTCCTCCGAGACCCCGCACGGCCACACAACACCCGCAAGCCCACGGCGCGCTACTGCCACCGCCTCTACGCACCAAACGTTACCTTGCATCGGTCTCCGCATCCCCCAACCCTGACACTTCAGACCAAAGAGACAACGCCACTGACGGTCCTACGTGACCTCCTACGCCTCCAGCTACCGCCATATACCGCGCAATACCAAGGAAAAAACAAATCGCTGCAGTAAACCTTCTATCCATCCACACACACTGATCCTATACTTCACCACCACAACACTGCAACCCCACCACACCCACCACCCCACCCCACCCCCTCCACCCCCCACCACACCCACAACAACCTCACCCCTTTCCCAAACCCACTCCCCCCACCCCCACCCACACGCCCACACGCACTCTCCCTCACCGCAAAGGTCCCGCCACCAGGACGCCCTCATACTACCCTAACACGCATAAGCCGGAACAAGGAGGACCAAGAACTACCATCAGAGACCCCCACCCCAAACAACAGACGCATCTTCTCACTATTCCCCCAAGACCCAACTACCCCACGAACAGGTTTACCCCACCCCCCAGAATCCACACGGTCAAACACCACTACAACAGCACCACCGCGCCCCTCAATACAAGCCCCCTCCCCCCACCAACCCCCGAGTGACTTCCTACTCCCCCGTAATCCCCACCCACACCAATCACAACACCAAACCCCACTTCACCCACTACTCCACTGTTTCGAAACTACCGCCGTAAGAAACCCCCTCCGTCGTCACAGACCGCTTTATAGAGACTACACCTTCACCCACCACCCCGACCCTTCATCGCCCCTTTCCCAACGAACAATTACCCATGCCTCCCGGACGTTCACCTTAACCCTTACCACCCCATGAAGTGCATCATTACCCACGCATAATAAAAATACTCTAATCTTCACAACAATCAACAGCAAACCCCATCACCATCCCACCACCCACATACCGCCACCTAGAACCAACTACACTCCCCTCACTGCCATATCTGCCAGCCCGCACCACACTCCCGCACCCCGTTAACCTGACACACACCCCCGCCCACCCCCGAACCCATCGGACACTGCCAAAACACTGTCCCAGCACTGCGCCTCACCGCTCCATACCCGAATCTCCACCAACCTCCCCCCCACCACCCATTAGTTAAACCCTGCAGATAGCAACCGCTACCCCCCCTGAGAAGCAACCCACCTCCTCCTCGACAGAAAGAAAACGAGAACCCCCCCCCAAACCCGGCCACTGCAACCCCCCCATTACCCCTCCCGAATCCGCACGCCAGTCATGCACACAGCCCCCTATCCACCACGACCACCACCACACAGCCTATCACACGCACAGAGAATCAACCCTCACTCACCCTCCTCCCATTACGAACGCATTCCATGCGCATTCTTCTTCCTTACTCCTTGCACCACCCTCACTCAACGTCAACGACCGATCGCCAAAGCACGACCTCCCCGATGTAGGAGCTCACCCAAACCAGCACTCCCCCCACATTTCCCACACGCCCAAATCCAACCCCTACCCTTTCATCCCCCTAACCCCCTCCCAGCACACCAACTCACGGCAACATGCGCCAACAAACTAACCCCTCCTTGTTGCCAACCAGGACCAGAACACAGCCGATTCGGATGTGCTAACCCCCCCTCAAACCCGCCGTCAGCCCCCATGCTGGACCCGCGATCCCACCCGCCTCACCCCCTAGGTTTGAGCTCAGACTTAAGCCAAAGGCTCAACCCACCCAGAAGGCCCGCCCTTTCAGGCTCCCAGCGCACACTCACTACCCTCCATAGTTAGCGCTACTGCTCCATGTCCCATCCCTATAATTACGCGCGGTAGCCACCGGCACATACCCTAATGGCCGATAAAGCGCATAGGAAAAGAGGCTGGATACCCCACTAACCGACCCGGGCCCACACGCACCACCTGAGCAAATGCAACCCTAACCCTCAACCCCAGCTCTACGCCACATAGAGAACCGCACACCCCCCCCGGCCCACTACCAAACACGATTGGTTCCGACAGGCCACACCACTCTTGCTCACCCTGGGCCGAACACGCACACAACCGCGCTATTTCGCACCCCTCCCGAACCGGATCACGAGACATCTCGCACCGATTGATCACCGTACTTTTACACCACGACGCCACAACCCCCTGCTTTCCCGAAAACAGCTCCCCCCCCGCGCCATCGTGCTTAACAGACCAACCTCACGCACAAACCGAGTCTTGCGACTCAATCCCCATTATCGCCTAGCCCACGCCGCGAGCATTATGAACCCCACACCATCCCCGTTCACCTGTCTCCGTGTGCTCCAAGTCGCCTAACGGAAGATGGGCCCCACCACTGGTCAAACCAACCTCTGGTCCTATCACCCCACGCCCTTGGTTCCTCTCTACGACTCACCCTCATGCTCTCATGTGCAGTGACTCTATTCATACACCGCCCGCCCCCCCTAACCCACCGTCCGACCCTCTACGATCTCCTAGGCCCCACTTCCCCAGTCACCCCCGCCCACGCCCTCCTCAAAACTGTACAGAACGCCAGGTTAAGCACTACACACCCCCAACCTTTTTTTTGTCTCACGCACCGGATCTAGCCAAACCTGCTCCGGAAAAATTCCGAGTATTACCGCTCCTTATCACAGACCAGACCCCACAGGCAGAATCAATTCCGACGTCTCAACGACAGCTCCGGTCTCCCCAGCCTCCACTCCCCACCGCGAAACCACTGAATAACCACCCCACGCTAAGTACAGTCCACCTCCGCCCCGCCACCACTTGCTCACCCACAGTACTCCGAAACCACCGCGAATCTCGCCATCACCGTCCTCCGCATGCACAATTACAAGGCCTCCGCACCAAAAGCGCGCTTCGATACCCTCTTCTCCAAACACCCCCGACGACGCCAACACGCCCAGCCAACCTCCTCAACCCCTCCGCACCCCAACGCATCACCTCCCCCCCCCTAGAGAGTTCGCCCGGAGGCAGCGGTACACGCACCTCCTCCTCTCACGCTACCGGCCTCCACCGCCCCTCGCGAATACACCTCATTACGCACTCGATTCCATGCAGAAAAGTTCTTGCCTCTCATCTCACATCGCCCCGATTCTACCCGAAGCGGTCGGGGCCGTGGTCACAGGCCCCGATCATTGACCGACCGCACGCACACCCTAATTGACCACAGAACACCTAAACTGAAAGTTTGACACAAAAGGCGTAGACACCTCACGTGCTGCCATGAAGCCACGTCACTACCCCCCCCACCCCCACACAAACCGCCAAGGACTGCTCTAAACGTCCTCCATTGACCAACGCCAACTACCCAGACACGCACCCCGCAGACTCCCCCCCCCTCCCGTCACCACAACCCACCCCCTTATCATCCACCTCTTCCCGCACACGAAAAAAACAATCCCCATGGCGAGCACCGGACCCTAAACTCACGTAAACCATAACAAAAAACGGGAATCTGCTCGACATTTATCTTCCAGAAAGATGATGGAGCGCGATAGACGATGGTGAGATTGATTATTAAATAGATATCATTAAAATCATTAAGGATTTCCTACCCCTCCTCTTTCCCCTTCTTTCCATATCCCATCTACAAACTACTCTTAACCCTCCAACCGTCCTTTCCTACTACTCCCCAGACCCTCCTCCCCCGTACAAGCCATCACCCCTACCCCCCCACTACCCCTTCGCCCCCCCCCCCTCCTCCCCACAACACGGCAAACCCCCTCACCCCTTCCCCACAAGTAGCCCCCTTCAACAGCATCCCTTCGCCCCCATCTCCTCCACTTGCCCGTCCTGCAACTCCAGTTACCCATCCCCACACCATCTCCTGACTCTAACTACATACCCACTCCCCCCGACGCACAAACAAACAAACCCCGCAATCCAGCAGCCCCAGTGAGCCATCCCCGCCCCCCCACACCCAAACCCCCCAACGCCCCATACCCCCTTACCCCCCTCACACTCATCGCCCTACGCGACTGCCCCCACCCCCGCCCAGCACGAGACAACAAGCCCCACTTCCCCCTCTCACCCCCCCTCCCCCGCTCCCATCCCCCTCCAACACCCAGCCCACGACACCCGTGCGTCCTCCACCCAGCACACACACAGCACGTTTGCCCTCATCTTTCGGTTTATTCTCTCGTTCCCTCCTTTTATACACCCGCACGTTCCCCACTGTCCCCCCCCCCCTTCATCTCCACCCCCTCCTACTATGCTCTGCCCCAGGGGAACCCCCCCACAATTATAGAAGATCAAATTATGCACCAAAACGCTGCTCCCGTCTTAACCCACCAAGAACAACATCACCCCTCCACACCCTCACAAACAAAGACCACCTCCACTTCCCCATACCCCTCACAGAACACTCAACAGCGATTAAACATCCCTCGTTACTGGCATCCTCCGCGATACATCACACCCACACCGGAATAAACCAAAACACTCAAAACAAACAACAACCAGAAAACACAACAAGTTTCTTGTGCCCCCCCCCCCCCCCATTTCTATGCAAGGAAAGAAAATAGCAATTCTCTGATGAAGCTAGGAGCACAAAAATGCATATAGTGGATGTCATAGACTAGGAACTTTGAAAGAGAAAAAAAAACAAATTAGTATAATCAAGAAACCCCCGGCAACACCTAGGTTCAACTTGTAAAATCTTTACCCAATTACCCCACTATGACATCCATGTCACCTAATGAGAACAATGAAAGTAATTTAAAAGCTGGTAGAATTTAGGGTAAGCCAGAATTATTAGAGGAAATTGTTAATAGAGTTTGTTCCATGTAATTGGCATCTGCCAATGGAAATGTTCCCAATTTGATAATGTTTAAGTGTCGTAACAAGCATGTGCCCCAAATATAATCGTAAATTTTTAAATCATTTCCAACACAGAACCATTTTTTTTTTCCCCCCATAAAAAAGCCATAATCCAAATTAATGATCACAACCACCCTTTGTCAATGCATTAACAGGGTTGGAGAATGCATTCAAAGTGTTGGCATTAATGCAAATAGTATAGTAATATTTATGTCAATGAGATCCACAAATTAATGCAGAGTTTCTTTATAAAATATTAGAAACCAACTACATCAATTAATGTTATGATGAATACAACTTGCTACACCCCCCGCGTCGCCTACATCATGAAATGTTTGCATGCGTATATAGCTCGACGAGCAAAGTTCACTAGCTTTTCACGGGCATATCCCAAATGGTAAACTACGTTATGCAACATTTGAGACACAGACAGTTAGCTGCATGTATAAACATCTCAAACAATGAACGCTGCGAATGGAAGGGGATGAAGGAAAACAACAATTGATAAAGGCTGGGCAGACATACATACCCACTATCCAAGAAGTACCGTAGGCCATATGTAGAAGAAATACGATCGACAGAGAAAACATCCCATTTAGTCGTCCTCCCTTCCACTGTCTACATATATAAACTAGGGCCCTGTAAATGCCAAAAGAAGACAACAATGCCACTATGATTCTTAATAAACATCAAAAAGAGAGCATTTCCATTAATAACGTGATCAAACTATTTTACCATTTCATCCCACCCTGGGCAAATCATTATGCCTTGGGGAAACATATCCAACCACTAGTCATGACTACTTTGATTAAAAAGCATAAGACCTTCTCGCCATAGACCCTCTCATCACTTCCCCTATGTTATCTCCCAAATCTGCTGTCAGGCACCATTCTCCATCATTTGAGATATGCGGGTGTGTGGAACAAAGGCCTCACTTGAAGTAATTCAAAGTTGGGAAAGAGCAGTTCAAAGCAGCTCTGTAATACATTACAATGATTTCAAAAACCAAACATAAGTTAAAGTTAAAATCAAACATCCAAAAATACTATATATAAATATAGTGCAAAGAGTAGAGAAGATATTAGGAGTAAAGGCAAGCTCCAGTGATAATGAAAGACTAGTTACAAGAAAATCTCACCACCTCCCATTGGACATGACAGCCTGAGTTTTTGCCATACAAAGATAGGAAATGACCAAATGGGAAAGAAGCTTCATTGCACTACCAATGGAAAAAAAAATTTTGGCCATTCTTGTTTAAATCCTAGCTTCAACCAAGTCATCAATGTTATGCTGAATAATTGTCAATGTTTCTTCTCTCCAAACAAAGGAATAGATAGTTCTAATGGAGGAGAGGAAGCTCTGCTCTACAAATGATACCAGAGATTTATCGTATTCTGTATGCAGCTTACTAGCCAAGCCCATGAGAATCCATCCATACATCAATCCTGGGATTACAAGGTAAACCCAGAGAGGGAAAGGTACCAAGGCCAATTTCCAATTAGGTAAAATGATGTTGCCATAGCTGAACACAAATAATGATGTATTCATCAGAAGAAGCTTCAGAACCTAAAAACATTCAAGGACAAGAACATTTAACTCACAGAAAAAAACAAAACCAACAAAAAAAAAAACACAAAAAACTATACAAGGAAAGAAGCCAGATTGGAAAGCATATGAATAGTATGTTTCCTAACTATTTACCACTATATGTCGGACTAGAAGTCATCTTATCTTACCTTCTTTCACTAAAGCCACTCCACACCAATATAGAGCAGAGAAGACAATGAAAGTGGAAAAAATGGAAAAAAGATGAAGAATTAGACAAGGAAAAAGCAATTCAATCTGTTAAAAAATGAAAACCAAAATAGCATGAGAGGTCCACCCACTTTCAAAACCATGTGCAATAAGACCTACGATAAGTTACAAGGTTAAAATTAGAAGCAAACTTGATCTTGGAACTTATCATAGGTCTTTGTTTTCATTAGAGATAAAGTAGATGCTTTTCATTGCCACAGTATCCAGTATAATCCAATTTATACTTACAAGAGCTCGTCATATAATATCTAATGACCAGATATGTTCCTGAGAGAGGCTTCTCTGCACCAATGTAAAGTCATGAAATATTTTAATTCCTTCCTCAAACGAAAGGAGGGTGGGTAGAGAAGCCTCTTATCAAGGCACGTATCTCTGGATTATATATTGTTTGTTTTTGGGGTGAATGACAAGAGATTATTCTACTTTATTATGTGTTACTCCACCTTAATCTTTTCAAAAGATAGCCTTTATTTCTGATTTTAGAATTTTCCAAACCCAAGAAATAAGTTATAATGTAAATGACTAAATCTTTGTAATCTGACTCACTCCAGGGTAGGCATTTGTTTCTCATAAGTTGGCTTATTATAAGTACATGTTCTTCCATTTTAATATAATATAATTTTCAAAACAAAAACAGGATTTAGTTCTTTGCCCCATTTTAAATCTCATCAAGGTCACATAAAGCCTGTCTACAGGTAAGAGCTTGTATCTTAATGGTTGTGAATTGCAGTTCCTTTGTATTCTAACAGTATATTGAGTGCTTGATTGGAATGGGATAGAGGAGTACTAAGAGGAGTTAAAGGGCCCAAGAGCCAAGGTGGTTAGTGAGGAGGAAAAGAGTGTTTCGAGCCGGGAGTACGTCAAGGCAGGAAGGACAAAAAGTTGAAGGACCACCAATGGGAAACTGCAACACAATAAGCTATTGAAGGTTATTTTTAAAGAAATGGTAACAGTATTAAGCTCAAAACTAAAGAGATCGGAATAAGAACAATGAAAGCTGGAAAAAGGAAAAGATGAGAAATTAGACAAGAAAAGCAATCTAATGTTAAAAATGAAAACAAAATAGCCATGAGAAGGTCCACATATTCAAAACATGTTGCAATAAGACAATACGATAAGTTACAAGGAAAAAAAAGTTAAATTAGAAGCAAACTGAATCTTGGAACTTATCATAGGGTCTTTTGTTTCATTAGAGATAAAGTAGATTGCTTTTCATTGCACAGTTCAAGTATCAATCCAAGTATATCTACAAGATCTGTCATTTTAAATATATAATGACCAGATATGTCTTGAGAAGAGGCTTAGTCTGCCCAAATGACAAGTCATACATATTTTAATTCCTTCTCAAACGAAAGGAGGGTAGAGAAGCCTCTTATCAAGCACGTATCTTGGATATAGATTGTAATGACAAGAGATATTCTACTTTATATGTGTTCTCCCACTTAATCTTTTCAAATTGCCTTTTATTTCTGATTTTAGAATTTCCAAACCCAAAATAAGTTATAATGCTAAATGACTCTAAATCCTTTGTAATCTGACCACTCCAGGTTAGGCATTTGTTTCTCATAAGTTGGCTAAAGTACATCTCTTCCATTTTAATATAATATAATTTATCAAAACAAAAGGATTTAGTATTTGCATTAAATCTCATCAAGCGTCACATAAGTTCTACAAGGTAGAGCTTGTATCTTAATGGTTGAATGATTTCCTTGTATTCTAACAGTATATTGAGTGCTTGAATGGATAGAGAGTACGAAGAGGGAGGAAAATGGACCAAGAGCTAAGAGTGGTTAGTGGAGGAAAGAGTGTTTTCGAGAGTAAGGACGGACAAGTGAAGACCAATTGGGAACTGCAAGCACATAGCTATATGAAGGTTTAAAGAAAGGATAACATTCTTAAGCTCAAAAAACTAAGAGATCGGAATAAGAACAGTAAGTGGGAATCAAAATAAGTGAAGGTTGCAAGAGATAGAGGCCTTGTCCGGAATCCTTACACTGTGTGAACAAAGGAGAACAGGGAAGGTGTTAAAGAATATCATTCAAGATGAAATAAAAAATTATCAAGGGTGTGAGAAAAATGTAGCAAGTTTTTATCCTTTATAAACTTGGTGTGGATCCTCATATGTAAAGAAAAGAGTGAAAATTGAGGTTTGTGACTCAGTCTAGCTAAACAAATTTCTTAAATACATCCATTTGAAAAGTTCCAAGAGATATCAATCTCAAGGCCCTTATCAAACGACCCCTAGTAATAATTACATGAGGTATTTGGATGAATATGCAGATGGTAAGCATAGAGACATTATCAGGAGCACAAGCAGCACTTATGATGGGCATTTGTTTGTGAGATTTGGTGAGGTGATTTCACATAACACTGTTTGACTAGAATGAGACTGGGATGGTGTTGTGTCGGTAACAAAATTTCTAGAGTGGCATGTAATGGTGTTGGTGTTCAAGCCTTTTGGGTGTTATTTAGCTTGTAATTGTTATCTATGTGATGCCCATAAATAACAAGTAATTTCTGAGAGTTGCATTCCCTATAATGGATCTTGTTCCACAATACTCTCCTTTTCAAGCTGTCCCCATTGTGGCCATATATTATAGAGAATTTCACATGACCTTGTCCATATGTAAACTACATATTTTTAATAAATTTTGGGTGATCATCCTCTAGTGCAAAAATAATTCCTAAGAATAGATCAATTGTCTAGCTAAAGGCCACACACAACCTCTAGGAGATTAAGCTGTAATGCTAATCATATTTCTGTAAAATATCCATAAAATTAGGACATTGCAAATAAAATAATACCAATCCTGGAATTTTGAAATCACCAATCAAAGGCATAATTTTGAGCAGATTACCGCATATAAACAT
Source organism: Taxus chinensis (assembly GCA_019776745.2). NCBI lineage: Eukaryota > Viridiplantae > Streptophyta > Pinopsida > Cupressales > Taxaceae > Taxus > Taxus chinensis. The sequence continues at coordinate 209,520,469 of CM034156.1, read as the reverse complement.
GAAAAAAGACTGATGCCAAAGAAGGAACGAAAGTTTTTATTAAGGCTAATCGAGAATGGATTGATATCCTCTTCCTTTGGCTCGAAGGGATTTCTATTGACACCAAATCTGGGTTGTTAAAGGAAAATTTGGGCATCAAGTAAACCTAAACAACACCCACGTCCCAGTCTCATTGCAGTCAAACAGTGTTTACATTGTCACATTCCAGTCAAACAGTGTTTTGTTAAATCACCTCACCAAATCTCATAAACAAATGCCCATCTGTGTTCCCTCTAACATCTTTGTCCTTACCATCTTCATAAACTCAACAGCCTCTGCATTTTCGTTAGTAAAACACGCCATAAAACAAAGCGCCTAACCCCAAAACCAAACCCTCGCCATTTCTGAGCACAATCATCAGAAATCTGTAATAAAACTTTACCATAAATATTGAACCCAAAACCAGGTCAAGCAGGAATAGGGGGCATCATCAATAACAGCCAAGGCATCATCAAAGATATAAAATGCAGACCCATAAACAAAAACAGGGCAAACAAATTGGATTAATGACGAATACCTTGTGCCTAGCCTCCTTCAGATGCCTGCTCAGCCTAAGATCTGCACCAGTTGCTTGCTATTGGCATGCCGAATGCATGCAAAGAATGAAATCAGTTATGTCATCTCCCGCCTAGTGAAGTTTTCCCACAAATTACCTATGCCAAATTCATTTGCCCGCATTTTTCCAGCTTTGCAAATCACCACTTGACTGTAGACAATGTACGAAGTGGCCTCTAAAAATTGTGCTTTTTTTTGTTTTGGTTTTTTCCACTGCCTGAAAGATTTTCCTGCAGTGAAATCTCTCTTTTTTGGTTTGTTTGTTTAGGGCATGACTTGGTAGGTTGGTTTGGTGTGGAATGCTGTTGATTGCTGGCATGTGATCTGAGCGGAGGTTTTCAAATTCTAGTTTGATTGTTTATGAAAATATCCCCACTGATTCAGTTTTCATCCCTGTACAAAAGAAAATTCCCTGTTGTGTACTATTTATATAGTATCTGAGAAGATTTTAGTGCTCAATAAGTAAAGATTCTGCCACAAATTTGCTGGCACAAAATAATAATGTCAGGAAATAAAAACTACTGTGATGGGTATCGTTAAAAGTACATTGTTTATAATGGGTTTATCTTTTGTAATCTTGTATTTGTTGTATTTCACAATGTTGGTTTAATAATAATTATATGAATTGTAAAACGTTACATAGAAATATGTTTACAGTTTTAATCACAGTAGATTCCAATAGGATCTGAGACCCACTTCACAACAAAAAAGAGTGATCTCTAAACTAGTAGAAAAATGTTTTTCTTGATAATGAAGACACAATTTAGAACAGCATTGTCAGTCTCACCAGCAAATATTTTTGATACAGAAAGAAATCCTGTATACTTGACAGTGAACTATAAAGTAAAAATTTTCACAAATTTCTTTAAAAAAACTTTCAATGCAGTGATAGATTTGCAAGCCAGATGTAAAAGGTTGGGCATACCTACCATCAGGATTTTCTCATCTATCTAGAAAGGAATACCTACTTGGGTTTTGATAGTTTATAGAATGGACATGTTGTTGCAGGTTGCACAGGTGCTTTTAACTTTGCCCTTTTCATTCTCTCAACTAAGAATGGTGTCTGGCATCCTCTTCTAAATATTCTACGGTCTGATGGGCAGCTGGATAGCGTACCTCATCAGCGTTCTATACGTGGAGTACCGTACAAGAAAAGAAAAGGAGAACTACAGTTTCAGAAATCACGTTATTCAGGTAACAGAAAAGAAAACCAGTAACCACTTATAAAGAACACTATTTGCAACATGGTCAAACAGTATTGAATGCCTAAGTTGGAAGGTGCAGATTGTAGATGATGTGTTGAAGTTCAGGACGGAAGATCGAAGAAAGTATGTTTGTTACAGGTTTCTGATGGAGAATTTTTTTAATGCAGGATTTTCATTAATCGGTTCATCGAATTTACCGTTTAAGTAGTACTGCACACTTTGGCAGCTGAGTGTCAAAACTGAAGATTTTTTCAATCAAATGTTCTTCTTCCCAACTGGAGGGTAATTTTATTTAGATTCCATGTATTGTTGTGTTTTGAGATATTGTGCTCATTAGGGTTACAAGTGGGGTTAATCACTGTATCACAAGCTTAGGCATTTTCTCTTTATTCTAACAGTTATTTTCTCAGGATAGTGCTAGTATTATTCAAAGTTTGTTATGCCTTCACCTAGATGACATACCTATCATACAATGACTGCTAGTGACGTGCCTTCTTTAGATACTATATTAAGTTTCATTTTGTAGCGAGTTTATTATATTGGGTTGCATGTATATGATTTTGTTAGGTGCAAATAGCTAGATGATTTGATGCATGAACCTGATGTGCTATATACTGTGCTGGGTGCAGAAATGGCATCATCGTCTTCCGGTTCTCCCTGTGCAGCGTGCAAATTTCTTTGAAGAAAATGCACGGAAAAGTTTGTGTTTGCACCATACTTTCCACCAGACCAGCCACTGAAGTTTGCTAATGTTCACAGAATTTTTGGCGAAAGCAACATAACAAAGCTGCTAAAAGAGTTGCCACAACATCAGAGGGAAGTTGCCGTGAATACCCTAGCATTCGAAGCAGATGCCAGACTAAAAGATCCTGTGTATGGGTTGGTGGGAACCATCTGCATTCTTCAGAGGCAGGTGCACCATTTGCAATGTGAGCTGGTGGCTGCCCACGCCAATCTCGCTCACTACACTAGTGGTGGCACTATTTTGAATCCTAGCTCCTTGATTCATCAAGGGAATTCTTTCGACATGCAAAGAGGAATAGGCATGGCTGTACATGGATCGGTTCCAGACATGGGAATGGCTATGCAGGGAATGGGAATGGGAATGGCCATTTAGGGAATAGGTATGGGCATGGTTATGGAAATGAGTGAGGCGTCACATTCCATACAACAACAAGACGTTTATGAAGAACAATTAGTGGAACTAGCAAGAGTGGGAGGAGGTTCTTATGAGGTAGTGCTAGCAGCACTTGGAAGTAGTACCGGCCCAATCACTCCTAGTGGAGGAATGGTGTTTAATCACATGTTTCCCCCTGGTAGTGATGGCGCTAACCAGAGAAGCAGCGGAGGAAAATTGGGACATTTATCTCCTCATTAATGTTTTCTGCTTAATTTTATTGCGAGAGGTGTCTTGCAGCATCAAACACATGAGAAGATGCGATTCAGAGTCGATGATGAAGCAACTGAAACTTACACTCTGGGATATGTAGGATGCCTTGCATTCTCACCCAAAGCTCTTAATTCATTCAAGAAGATGGTCCACTAAAAAATACCTGGAAAAAGGAAGCATAGAAGGAGAATATGTAAAATTTGGTTTCGATACAAACAAGAAAGTTTTGAGAACATTGATGTCATGGCATGGTGAAAAACATGATAGGAATAGTGAGACACAAACATAGCATCATAGTCATACTCTTCCATAGTGCGCTAATTGTATTATTAATGAGAAACCAATGTCAAAACACAGTGTTGAGTTTGTAGAGGCACTTTCATTGGCTACGTTTGCATGCCTATGGGTGGAAATTGTAGCTAGGCTTCAGCATGTGGTCGAGGTGGTGGATGAGCTTGCAAGGATGGAAAACTTCAACCCCTACAATCCTTACTCGAAACAAGAAGCTGCAAAGAATAATCCTCCTCCTCCTAATTATACCCCTAAACCCAGCTTGAGAAGATCAGCTAAGGTACATGTTTCAAACAGCTTCGCTGAGTGATTTTCTCTTCCTGCATGCCCTCTTTCCTAAATGTTTCTGAAAGCTTATAAAAATGGCACTGTAAGTATTGGAAGCATGATGCTGTTTTAACTTGTACTCAATTACTCACTGAGAAAGTATTATCATGAAAAGGACGTTGATAAGGAATTAAGGGTTCTGACTTAATTTGAGTAGAGTTGAAAGCAGGGCTGATACAAATTCCATGACACCAAAATAAACATCAGTGTCCTATTTCCTTTCCACAAAGTGTGCAAAAAATTCATTGATCTATGGCAAGGTGACAATAGTCCATTAATTTTAAATTAGTTTTTATGGCTATATTGGACTAAAGGCCCATCATACAAACTTGACACATTGTAAATGGATGAATAGATGGACATTCTGATATGCATCTGTTCTGAGCATTTCCTCATAGTACAAGACATATTGCAAAAATCAGGGGGCATTCCGAGAGCCGCAGGTTGCCTGAAGTTGCATCAGTCAAGCTAGCAGACCTTCCAACAAGACAATTGTAATCCATCTAGCTGCATGTTATATGGTTGTTTCAGGCATACAAATGTTCCATATTTTAAATTTATAAAGGATTCTCAGAACTGGAAATAATGAGGATTATAATGATCAAATGATGATAGTGGCAGCGTGGAAATGGAATATGTTGTTATTGATGATGGAACTGTTGTTGCAAATCAGCAAACCCCTGGATGCAAATCAAGGTTCTAAGTTGATGTTCAGGGCATCTAGTGTAATTGCACAACATTGAAACCTGTCTCCAAGTGTGGGACTTGCAAGATGAGAGAGGAATCTCCAGATTAGAGGTTGGTTCCTCAAACTCCTCTGATTAGATCTATATTTGCACAACTGCAGAGGTTTAGATCCTAATTTTATCTTAATTTGCAAGGAGACAGGGATAAGAAATGCAAAAATTGAAACTAAACTGATAAGGGTGATACACCAAAGGAGTGGTGAGCACTTCTTGTTCATGAAAATTGACACAAATCAGAAATTGCAACATAAAACATCATGCACAGGTTGATAAGCTGTAATCAAGGGTTTGAAATGAAGCAAACAACACATACAAAGGACTGAAAGCATTCACAGAGCATGCATTGTGATTTTCAACATCAAAATCCTTGTATTCCAACACCAAAGAGGCAGAAAAACCTGTTACAATCCCTGGAAGGTCTGATACTTCCTAAATCACTTGTTTAAGGTGAAAATAAAATCTTTCTATGTAAAAAGGTGTTCAACCTTTGAAAAATGAGCCAAATCTAGCTTTTACAGTGCATGGGTCGAGCCTAGGAGAGAGAAAACGTGAAAAAACATGGGAGCCATTCCCCATTGACCAAAATGCATTAAAAACAGCATGGAGGTCCTTACAAACCCATGCCCTGACATTTTTGACCATGCTGGAGAAGAATGCGACCCATTTTGCATTAAAATTGGTTGTTGAAACGTCAGTTCTGTCCATGGGCGCATACCAGAAGAGTTTTTTGATTTTCTCCCTCTAAGCTGAACCAAAATTCAAAATTGACCATGGAATCTTGTAGAGAATTTCACCAACTTTCCATTGATATAAAGAACGTGAAAATCTGAGCTCTGGATCGAAAGTTATGGCGATTTGAAGTTTTAGGGCAAAAACAGGCCAAAATCAGATCGGCGGGCAAAAAGTTTGAATTTTTACCCGTTTGGTCTTTGGAACATTTTTCAAATTTTCCCCGCGCTCCGCCACTCCAGGTGCCACATGGCACATTCTGATTGGGTGCGGGCCCTTCCTGACCATTTTTTCCTTCGGGTCGCTTGGTGTTTTTTCGCCCTTGGACACATGGCAGCTCCTGATTGGCTGCGGGCCTTCTAGGGAAAAATTTCCCACCAAAACTCCGCTGAGCCATAACTTGAAAAATACGTGGAGTTAGGAGGAAAAATTTACCTTTCTGGAAAGATGAGAAAGAGCTCTATCCAATGGTGCCATTTCCAGAAGGTTTTGAGTTCCTGGAAAACAAAATATTCTGACTGAGGCACAAGAGAAGGAAAGATGTAAAGGAGTTAGCCACAAAATGAGCAGGGGGCACATTTGGGATAACAATTTTGGCGACTCAGAGGGGTCATCTGCCTGCTGGATGAAGTTACTAGTTGCCTGAAGCAATCCATTGGGCATGGAGTCACTTGATTCTCTGTTTAATACCCCAACTGACTAGAACGTTGCAAAGAGGAACATGGAAAATCACCTGATGGAGCAAGGCCTGCAACACATTCCCAGGAACAGCAAGCTGTGCCAAAGCACTTAGGGAAAGCAAAACAACCTACAACAAAACAATGTGCACAAGCACTTGGAGGAATGAAAACCTAAGCTAATATTTACAAGGTGGAGAATTTCCCTCTAGTAGCAATGCTTTAGATAGATTCCATTGACTGGAATATGCAGTTCTTCGCCATCCAATGAAGACAATTGGAAGGCATTATTGTCCTTACACTTTGTGACCATGTATGGGCCACTCCAAATGGCATCAAATTTTGAATGCCTTCCTAGTTTTTCTCTATCTGCATCCCATTTTAACACTAGATCTCCAACTTGGAAAGATCTACTCTTGGCCTTCCTATCAAAGGTCTTCTTGATCAAAGCTTGATCCTTCTCCATTGCTTGGGATGCCTGATCTCTGATCTCTTGGAGCTCCATCAACTCTGCATATCTCACCTCCATGGGCCCAAACTCTAGCAACTCTAACTGCTTCATGAGTTCCAATGTTGGCAACTCAAGTGACATGGGCAAGATTGCCTCTCTTCCATAAACAAGCCTGAATGGAGAGTTACTTGTGGATCTCTTGGGAGTTATCCTATCAGCCCATAAGGCTGATTTCAGTTTGGTATGCCAAGACCTCTGATTCTCATCAAGAGTCCTCCTAATGATCCTCAACAAGTTCTTGTTTGTAGATTCAGCCTGGCCATTGCCCTAAGGGTAGTAGTTTGATGAAGTACTTAGGTAGATCTCGTTCTTGACAGCCCACTCAGTCACCTTGGATCCAATGAATGCTAATGCATTATTTGAGATTATTGTAGCAGGTATGCCAAATCTAGTTACTATCCCCTCATAGAAGTCTAAGATGCTAGACTCATTTGCTTCCTTGAGTGCTACTGCTTCAGTCCACTTGGTGAAGTAGTCTGTGGCTGTCAAAATCCACTTATGCCCTTGGCTTGAATTGGGATTAATGACTCCAATGAAGTCCAAACCCCATTGCATGAATGGCTGGTCAACTGAAATTGGATGCAATGGAAGGGCAGCAAGCCTCTCTTTACCTGTGAAGAATGCACAATTCTTGCACCTTTTGATCCATGCAAAGCAATCACTGAAAATCTTGGGCCAATAATAACCAGCCTTCATGATTTTTAGAGCTGTCACTCTTGGTGTAAAATGACCACCAGCTGGTCCACCATGGAACTCTTCCAACACCCTATGAATCTGATTTGTGCTAATGCATCTCAGTAGCACTCCATTCACATATTTCTTGAACAAAACACCGTCCACTATGGCATATGGGACAACCTGCAATCTGAAGTGTCTTCTTTGGGTCTTGTTCATCTCTGGAGGGCATAGGCCTATGCTTAGGAAATGCATTATACCTTGGGTCCAGCAAGGAGTGGGGACAACATTATCCTCTTCTTGAGTGCTACCTTGGCACATGGCTGTCTTGAACTGTCAAAATAGCCTCTTCTTTATTGCATACTCCTTTTTGCTTGCCCAGAATCAGCTGCTCACACAATCCTTTTCCTCTTACCAGCTTGGTGACCTTGATCTCAATGTCATAATCCATGACACGAGTGATCCAACCTGCCCTTTTCTCATTCAAATCCTTGTTGAGGAGGAAGTCATTTACTCCCGCATGAGAGACCAACAACTGAACCTTGTTGTTTGAGACTAGATGCTTGAATTTCTTCAAGCTTCTGATTACTGTAAGTACATGCTTCTCAATAAAAGAATATCTCACCTCATAGTCATCTAGGCTTTGGCTGAAGAAAGCAATTAGCTGCTCATCATTGTCCTTGTTCTGCTGTACCAAAATGGCAGAAATAGTATCATTACCTCCAAATGCATAGAGGATGAAATCCTTGGAGAAATCCGGGTTGATGAGAGTTGGTGCTTGGGAGATGGCTTCTTTGATTGCTTCAAAAATCTCCTTGCCTTCTGCTGTCCACTTGAAAGCCATGCTTTTCTTTAACATTTTGGTGATAGGTTTGACAAGGGCTGCAAAATCTGGGACAAACCTCCGAACAAAATTTATTCTCCCCAAGAAACTCTGAAGGGCCTTCTTGTGGCTTGGCAATGGTAGTGCTCTTATGGCTTCAACCCTCTCTGCATCAATTGCTAATCCTTCTTTGGAGACAATATGGCCAAGGAGCTTTCCTTCATGTGCTAGGAAGATACACTTCTTAGGATTCAAAGACACTCCAAATCTCCTGCACCTTTGGAAGACTTGTCTCAAATGAGAGAGGTGGTCTGCTGCATTCTTTGAAAAAATAGTGATATCATCAAGGTATATCAGCACCACGTTGTTAATCAAACCTTTGAACGCCATGTCCATTGCTCTTTGGAAGGTAGCACCAGCGTTGGACAGCCCAAATGGTATTTTCCTGTATGCATAAGTTCCCCATTTGGTTGTGAAGGCTGTCTTGAACTGGTCTTCTTCCTTCACCATAATCTGATTGTAGCCTGAGTAGCCATCAAGTAGTGAAAACCTCTCGGAGCCAGCCACAACTTGTAAGATTTTCTCCATGGAAGGGAGTGGGGTAATGGTCCTTGAGAGATGCTCTATTCAAGTCTCTGAAGTCAACACACAATCTGATCTCTCCACTCTTCTTTCTGACTGGAACCAAGTTGGCAACCCAACTAGAATGCTTGATTGGGAATATGATCCTTGACTCAATCAGCTTGTTCAATTATTTCCTCATGAGAGGCTCCATGTGTGGATTGACTGGTCTTTGTTTCTTCCTGACAGGCTTAGTATTTGGATCCAATTCAATGGTATGCTGAGCTAAGTTGGGATTGAAACCTTTCAAGTCTTCATAGCTCCAAGCAAACACATCAGGGAACTCTTGACATAGCTGTATGAACTCATACCTTTCTTGTTTAGTTGTCATCTTTCCAATTTGCAATGGTTTGTTCTCTTCCACCAAGATGGATACTGAATCTTCTCTCTTGACCTGAATGTTTGCTTTCTCTTTCCTAAACTGATCATTGGGATTGAAAATGGACTCCAAAGTGATAAGTCCCTTGGGTAGCTTGTTAGTTCTCAGCTGTACCACTTGGTCACCATACTGCTGTTCCAATTTTTCTTGATTTTTAGCTGAGAACTCAGCTTCTTCTTGTAAGAAATGGATGATTTGCTGGTCATTCTCAAACACTTGCCAACTTACATTGTTATCTGGCACTGAAGGCCTCACAATCACATGGATGTTTGGCTATACCTTATCTTTTTGAATGCTCTCCACAATGTCAAAGGCTGCCCCAACTACTGCAAGCCTGTCAGCAGCTTGGTTCTCTTTCCTAGGAATTGATTTGATGCCAAAACCCTCAAAATCTTCAATGAGGTCCCACACCCTGTTCTTGTAGCACTTGAGTAGATCATTCTTGACAGCATGCTTCCCCTTGACCTGGTTGACAATCAACTCACTGTCACCGAAGACTTGCAAGTTCTTTATTCCTCTCTTTATTGCCCAATGCATCCCTTGCACCAAGGCTTCATATTCAGCAGTGTTATTGGAGCATGCAAACTGAAATCTAAAAGCTGAATAGTACTTTACTCCTTGAGGTGAAATAAGCATAGCTCCACCTCCTGCACCTTGTCTACTCCTTGATCCATCAAAAAACAGCTGCCATACCTCATTGTCATCCTTGTGGTTTGGCTTGGTGATGCTAGGAATGGGCTGATCTTCTTGATGTATGCAATAGACCCCTAGCTCAGATTCTTCTACTTCTTGATAAGGATCAAAAGCATGCACCTTGTTTGCCCATTCATCAAGAGTTAGATCCGGGATGCTTCCAACCTTGGTGTCAGCTTCATCAGTGCTTGGGTGATCTTCTTGATCAAATGCCGAACAGTTGGCATTGATCTGACTTGGAGTGTAGGGCTCAATGTGGAAGTTTGCAATAGGTTCAGACCTGATTGTAGCTTTGGTTCCATACCTCATTCTTAACAACATGTGTGACCAATCAGCAGACAAATATCCTCCAATCTTGGCTGTGAAATCTCTTGACAAACATAGGGCAAAGAGTGGTGGAAGGTCTATAACTGATACATCTTGTAAAACAACAACATTTGGACATGCATGCAAGGTAAGACTCAAGTTTCTAATCACCCCAACTGTTGTTACTGCTGTCCCATCCAACTGCACTACTCCTTTGGATATGGTTTCATATTGAAGTCCTAGCTGATCAGCTATTTGCTTGGGCATCACTGAGCTACTTGCCCCAGAATCAATCATGCAATTGTGCACCAATTGGTTTCCAATGATTAATGAGACATAAAAAGGAGGGGGCTTCAACATTTTACCTTGCTGTCCTCCATGATTCCCTTCAGGCTGGGCAGCATTTGTGAGCACTTTCTCTTGCATTTGGACTTGCTGATTCAAAGTTGGCCAGTCCTTCATGGTAGCTTGTAGCAAATCTCTCTGGCCTGGGATAGATAGGGATTCCCACATTGATATATTTACATTTGTCTTCTTCATCTGATCAATGATACTAAATGGTGATGAAGGATCTCTTTGTTGTCCCTTGGTTTCCATATTCATCCCTTGCATGTGGGCAGCAACAACTGGTATTTGAGTTGGTCTAGGAGCTGTTCTTGGCTGCCCTTGTGCATTTACAACTGGATTTTGTTTGCCAACCATTTGTGGAGCCATAAAAGGTTGTGGATTGGTTGGAGCTAATGGTTGTTCTTCACCCAAATTCCTTCTTTTTGACCTTGTGTTGGCTGCAACACCTTGAGAGACTGTTTGATTTATGCCACAAAAATCCTCTGTCTGCCAGTTCACAAGTGTGGTGTCATTTGGAGCTGATTGCTGCTGGAATGTTTCTTGTTGTTGGTTGTTTCCTTGACTGCCCTCACCCTCCACACAAGTAGTTGTCACCATTAATGCTTGATTCAAGGCACCGTTGAAGCACATAGATTGGTTGTGAGGTTCATTGCATGGAAAACACCAATCATACTCCTGAGCAACATTGTTTTGTGTTGGCACCAATGCCTTAGAGGCAGATATAGCATTTGGATTATAGGGCTGAAATGGTCTGTTGGCAGGAGGCCTTGCTTGATTTAGATTTGTAGCTGGATTGGGTGGTCTATGAGGTTGATATGGTTGCCTATTAGGCTAAGCTTGAGGCTAGAAGGAAGGTCTAAAACTTTGGGCTTGTTGCCTCTTGAGAGTAACCAGCTCATTACCTAAATTTTGTAATTGCTTCATGACTTCTTGAAGTTCATTTGAGGCACTAGAAGATGAAGTGGAAGCTTCACTTGAATTCTGATTTCTAGGAGTGGGAGAAGGAGCCAAATTAGGTGCTTGATTAGTGTTTGGGCTCTCTAAACTTGGAAACAATGGCATGGGAGGTCTAGGGGCTAGTTTGCCAGCTTGGATCAAACAATTTTCAGCTCTAATGGCAATGCTATAAGCAATGGGGATAGTTGTGCCTCCCATGGACTGAATTAACATAGAAATATCAGAATTTAGAGCTTTGAGATAGTAAAGAAAAGCACCTTCTGCTGTTGGCCTGACTGCCACTGGAATTCTCTCCCAAGTCCTTTGAAATCTGAAGTTGAAATCAGTCAGCTGCTCATTGGGAGCTCTCTTGATGGTTGTCAGCTGCTCCAAAAGAGACAAGTTGTCTCCCTTCTCTCCAAATTGCTCATGAAGTGCTACACATAGCTGGTTCCAATTTTGAATAGAACCTAAGGCAAGGCTTCTAAACCATTGCAAAGCCTTCCCCTTGAATGAAGATGCCAGCAATTTGACAGCAACTTGCATCTCATTGATTTCATGAATTACACAAAGGTTGGCAATGTCTTTAACATGATCACCAGGAGTAGTCTGATTCTCTCCAGTGAAGTATGGAATGTTCTTCAAGGCTGTAATTGGAATTGGATTTTGTGCATTGAGAGCAAGTGGGCGGGCTGCTGCCAGTGAAATTGACATAGGGGTTGTTTTGTGCCATTCTAATTGGCCTTAGAACCCTTGTTGATTGAATGAAAGGCCTACCAGGTGGAGGAGTTGAGAGAGTTCTGTTTGGTGGAGATGGAGACCTTTGGATTCTCCTCCCACTTTGCCTTACTCTTGGAGATAACTACAGATATTCAAACAACGCCTCTTCTTCTCCAGCTCTTGACCTTGTAGTGATTCTTCTCATGAGTTTTCAGGTCTGCACTGCTAAAACCAGCTGATTCTTCTTCCTTGGAGTCGCCAGATGTGCAACTTATAGCTCTTTTAAGCAAGAAAATTGCAGCAGATGCACATCAACTTTGCTGCAATGAAAATGAGACCTCTAAGGTCCCACCAGGCGTGCCAAAACTGTTGTTGCAAATCAGCAGCACCCCTGGATGCAAATCAAGGTTCTAAGTTGATGTTCAGGGCATCCAGTGTGATTGCACAACATTGAAACCTCTCTCCAAGTGTGGGACTTGCAAGATGAGAGAGGAATCTCTAGATTAGAGGCTGGTTCCTCAAACTCCTCTGATTAGATCTATATTTACACAACTGCAGAGGTTCAGATCCTAATTTTATCCTAATTTGCAAGGAGACAGGGATAAGAAATGTAAAAATTGAAACTAAACTGATAAGAGTGATACACCAAAGGAGTGGTGAGCACTTCTTGTTCATGTAAATTGACACAAATCAGAAATTGCAACATAAAACATCATGCACAGGTTGATAAGCTGTAATCAAGGGTTTGAAATGAAGCAAACAACACATACAAAGGACTGAAAGCATTCACAGAGCCTGCATTGTGATTTTCAACATCAAAATCCTTGTATTCCAACACCAAAGAGGCAGAAAAACCTGTTACAATCCCTGGAAGGTCTGATACTTCCAAAATCACTTGTTGAAGGTGAAAACAGAAGCTTGCTGTGTAAAAAGGTGTTCAACCTTTGAAAAATGAGCCAAATCTGGCTTTTACAGTGCATGGGTCGAGCCCAGGAGAGAGAAAATGTGAAAAAACATGGGAGCCATTCCCCATTGACAAAAATGCATTAAAAATAGCATGGAGGTCCTTACAAACCCATGCCTTGACATTTTTGATCATGCTGGAGAAGAATACGATCCATTTTGCATTAAAATTGGTTGTTGAAACGTCAGTTCTGTCCATGGGCGCGTACCAGAAGCATTTTTTGATTTTCTTCCTCTAAAATGAACCAAAATTCAAAATTGACCATGGAATCTTGTAGATAATTTCACCAGCTTTCCATTGATATAAAGAACAAAAATCTAAGCTCTGGATCGAAAATTATGGCGATTTGAAGTTTTAGGGAAAAAACAGGCCAAAATTGGATCGGCGGGCAAAAAGTTTGAATTTTTACCCGTTTGGTCTTTGGAACATTTTTCAAATTTTCCCCGCGCTCCGCCACTCTTAGCTGCCACATGGCACACTTTGATTGGATACGGGCCCTTCCTGACCATTTTTTCCTTCGGGTCGCTTGGTGTTTTTTCACCCTTGGACACGTGGCAGCTCCTGATTGGCTGCGGGCCTTCTAGGGAAAAATTTCCCACCAAAACTCTGCTGAGCCATAACTTGAAAAATACGTGGAGTTAGGAGGAAAAATTTACCTTTCTGGAAAGATGAGAAAGAGATCTATCCAATGGTGCCATTTCCAGAAGGTTTTGAGTGCCTGGAAAACAAAATATTCTGACTGAGGCACAAGAGAAGGAAAGATGTAAAGGAGTTAGCCACAAAATGAGCAGGGGGCACATTTGGGATTTGACGTAAAAGATGTTGTATTATTGATATATGATTGCAATGATGTTTATATTGGTGAATAGATAATATTACCACGTAATAAAAAAAACAATAGACATTCTACAGTGGATGAATAAAACGAAGAGGATGTGATGATTTTAGATGATATGTTATTGGTTTCCATGAGTATTCCTCTGCAAACTTACAGAGGTCTTATGCTAAAACATATTTTTTATGATTCCAGTCTACAGAGAGACAATCAAATATATAAGGATAACAATGCCGGTTGTTAATCTATGAAGCAATTAGGTACTTTTGATCTGGATCTCTTATAAATCCTTTCCAGTTACTCCAACAAAGTTGTTGACAATGTCGGTATTCTAATAGATATCTTGGGTAGTGCAATGATCTTAATACATGTAGGTTGGAGGGAAATTAGCGTTCATCTAGAGCATACTTATTGTGTTGATAAGAATAGCATTAGCTTTTGTGATACAACACCCTTATAGAGAATTGGATCATCGGAGATGACTGTAACTTCTTATTGGATTGCTAAAAAACACAAGGGGAAATTGCCACACAGCACAGGATAGAGAAGATTTGTAGAAGTTTGCTACAGACATTAGGATGTTTATTTGCCAAATAAGAAGAAAGGTAGCCTTCAATGTAGAGTGACTTGACAAATTCTTAGAATCAACTAAATGGTTGAGCACCAATTACATGCTGATGTCAGAAGTGATGGACTAAGGAGGTCAATCAAGAGATAACTAGATGCATGTACAATCTCCAAGACCAAGATTAAAGAGATTGGAAATGAGGTAGTCTCAAAATGCCATGAAAGCTCCAGGCAACTACCCAAACAAAAGAGTAGAATTGCATCAATGATAAGATACAAAAGGAGACAATAGTAAATTTGGGTTTAGGTAACCAGATAGAGTTAGAGTTCGTACTAGGGTGTTCAAAGAGAATTAAATCTTCCAAATGAAGATTATTTCGTAGAATATTATAGGGGGCTGCACCCCACAAAAGAAGAGGCTACTCATAAGAAAATTGTAAAAGAAAACCAAGCCATTATTATCCTACATTAAATGAAGTGAAGTAAATAGATGCTTTAGTAGTAGAGCCTATCATTATGGCAATGCACGGAAATAGTGGGAGCAAAAGCAGAAGGTTTATCCAAAGAATCACAAATAGTTTGGGACCAAGGAGAGGTTTCATGCCATTGTATGGATTCTAATACTAATTGATACACATGCCATATAAAAAGTACTAAGTCTAATCTATCTTTTTTCAAACCAATTTCTATGGCCCAAACAGTACAAGACAAGGAAAACCTACTAGGACAAGCTTTTGTGATGCAACACCCTTATAGAGAATTGGATCATCGGAGATGACCGTAACTTCTTATTGGATTGCTCAAAAACACAAGGGGAAATTTACACACAGCACGTGATAGAGAATATTTGTAGAAGTTTTCTACCGACATTAAGATGATTTATTTTCCAAATAGGCAGAAAGGTAGCCTTCAATGCAGAGCGACTTGACAAATTCTTAGGAACAACTAAATTGTTGAGCACCAGTTACATGCTGATGTTAGAAGTGATGGACAAAGGAGGACCAGACAATGAACTACAACCATTGCATTGTTAGGTCCCCAACTGTAAAGAGTCCCTTTAAATTTGAATAGATATGGTTAGGCCACCCAGATTTTGCTGATTCTGAGTCAAAAGACATGATCTAAAATGTATTTTTTTTTTGGGAAGCTGAAGAAGTCAAGGCAGGTTTGTAAATTTGGAACCTGAAGTTTTCAACAAAACTTTTAAATAGGAGATCTTTAAAGCCCAAATGGAAGAGAGAGAAAAAAATCCAACAAGAGGCCTTCAGCGAGAAACTTAAAAAATAAGATGAAGAAACAGCTCAAAATCTTGATAGTGGCTACAGAAGTGAGGACATCTTCCAAAAGTAAAAGCCAAGGATAAGATGGTTAAAAGAAGGGATGGAAAATTCTTTAATCGAACCTGTAGGATGATGAGACAGACAAGCTATATTAGGAGATGTGAAATACACAATTGAACTATGGTCCAAAATCCAAGGGAAATTAGATGGGTAGTTGTAAGATACTTCAAGCATATTCTTTTCAAAGACAACATAGATTGAAATTCTTGTTGTATCTGAATTGGGTCTGGTAATCTTACTATGTGATAGGCTTCGTAAATAGTTTATGAAATTTTCCTTGTATAACTTGAGATGGGTCAAATGGCATGATGGTTTTATGGGATTCTGATATGGGCCCTAATCTCTAATGCCAAAGACTCCTATTTTTAACATTAACCTCATTCTATTTTGGATTGGTTTCTTCGATCCATGATAAAGGTGGATTGTCGTGCCGGTTTTGCTGCTCATTGGTAATTGGCGTGATGGTTGTTTCTGATATGGGATCCCCCAATCTTATCCTGATTGAGGCTTTCTTGGATTGGCTGCTTTGTGATGATATGTGTGCTATAGCTGGGCATAAAGTTTTGAAAATTGTTTGCCTCTGAAGGTGGCCATCTCGATATCTCTATTCAGCTTGGTTAGGAGGTGTTCCCTGACATGGTGTTTAAAATACAGTCTTGTTATTCCTCCACGATTGAGGGTGACTTTGGTCTTTCTGAAACTGTATAGCATCCATTGTTTTTTGCAGATTAGGGCCCTACCCTAGTTATACCATCTTCATACAAACAAAAGCTGCTGCATTTTCGTTAGTAAAACACACCATAAAACAAACCGCCCAACCCCAAAACCAAACCCTCGCCATTTCTGAGCACAATCATCAGAAATCTGCAATAAAACTTTACCAAAAATATTGAACCCGAAACTAGGTCAAGCATGAATAGGGGGCATCATCAAAAACGGCCAAGGTATCATCAAAGATATAAAATGCAGACCCGTAAAGAAAAACAGGGAAAACAAATTAGATTGACGAATACCTCAGCCTCCTTCCGATACCTGCTTGGCTTAAGATCCGCACCAGTTTCTTGCTATTGGCGTGCCTAATGCATGCAGACAATGAAATCAGCTATATTGCCATCTCCCGCCCAGTACTGAAGTTTTCCCGCATATTACCTATGGTCATTTGCTCGCATTTTTCCCCCTTTCCATGAAATCGCCACATAGCTGGAATATACAAAAAAACATTAATTAAAAAATGTTATATTAAAGGGACGTATCACATTTTAGGAAGGGTATTAGAGACAAAAGTATAAGAGTGTATTAATTAGAAACAAAAATATATTTTTGTCTCTAATTAATGTGTCAATACACCCCCCGCCGCCCCCAACCCCCCCTTTGTAGTAGTGTAGGGACCTCAATCTAATCAAGTTGATTTATGCAGTGAATACCCATGTCCATGCTGATTATGTCACTCGGACAGGGCTGATAAAGGTTTGCTTGCTAATTGTGTGATGTTTATGCTGATGCTAGTGTGCTAGTGCATTGATTGTGTTTCATGTGGATTTTCTATTTCACATATATCTTGTCTGGTTAGAATTGAAAATACAATTCATGTCATAGTTCTATATTAATTTGATTAGGAAACGGACAGTTACGCTGTTTCTGGTCCTTCATGAACAATGTTCAATTCTATTGCTATTTTTTTGGGGAAATTCATACTGATACTGTAGATGATCTATTTGTTGCAGAGTAAAATTTCAGGTGTAAAGTCTGTGATTATCAGAAGCAAGTAAAGCAAAAGCGGATGTATTTGTCAATGCTGGCGACAAAATTTATTTTGGGAATATGTTCCTAGAGGTATATATCTAAATAAAATCAAATTCATAAAGACTTGAAATGAAACACTTGCAATCCTCTATTAATCTTTCCTTTGTAACATTTTCCGTGTTTCATTACCTAAATTTATAGATTAAAGAATATAAAAGTCTTCACAAAATAATATATTCATTCAACTATGATTTTTCAATGATTTTTCTTTGGAAGAACTTTATAGGGGTTTTATGTTTTCATGGTTTTATTGTTCTTTCTGATAATGCTTGAAGAATGATTTAGAAATGTTTATCTGTACTACATGTATTTTTGATAGAAGTAAGACTTAAGTTTATGACATTCATCAAAAATGATGTATGATTGGATTTAAAATATTAATGTTGCATGTTCTGTAGATTATGTATATAGCAAGTAGATTTGCGAATTTTGTTTTGTTAATATTTGTGTCATGACTTGTTGTTATGTTATTTATGAAAAATGACTGCGGTATGATATTAATAATAGCAATTTGATAGAATACATAGGAGTCCAAAAATTCATGAATCCACAGTACGTTAGAGAACCTCAGTGACTGTCATGGATTAAAAAATGCCTGTAAAAAACATCAAACTTACATAGATAAGATCATAAGACAATTTACAGAAAGAAGAAAGAGAGAATTTATATCACTATCCATGGTGACCAAACTAAGTCAACGGGACTTAACAATTGAGCAGTGGATATGGATACCAACACAGGACAACACTGAATCCACCTTAGCAAAAGAAGATCGAAATTCCAAATGAACAATCCTTAATTATTAGCAGAAGAATGAGGAAGTTCCAGACCCTTGACGATTCTAATCGTACTAACCTAGGATTAAATGTTTGAGAAGTCTTTACCTAGAGTTTTGACATCAGTCTCTCCAACCTTCTTCAAGCTTGTTTCTAATTTGAATCTGAGGTTCACGGGCTCACACTTTGTAAACCATCTCTCTTTGTCGCCCTTTCAACCAGTTATATAAACTGCTATGTTGATCCATACTGTCCTGCATTCTCAACTCCACGATGACCTCATTACTGGTAGCAATAATTTCCTCATGGTTTTCACTCATTTTTTCCATTATAGCCAAAAACAGAACCTGCATGGACATTATTCATGCTCACTTTCAACTCAGCTGCCAGTCCTATGTGACTCAGGTCCATCGGGAAGGAGTTTGCATTTATCCTCCTAATACTCTTCCTTCGCCCTGGACTAATACGTGCTGGCTATCCCATAGGTTGCTATTCATCCAAATTCTGCCCGGCCGTATTAGTAAATCTTTGTGCTTCAGTAGTATTGGCCCTCCTTTCAGATAGTTCTGTCACTTGTTGACCATATTTTCCTCGCAAAAATCTCCATGAGATCTTCAAACCTCGTTACCATGTGTTACTTTATTTTCACATTATATAAGTGGCATAGATGTACTAAGCATCTAAATAAAAAAATATAATTCCGAAAACCAAAAAAAAAATTCTAAAAAGAATTAAACAGACAATATAAGTGCAGAAAAGAATAACTGCTAGTTCAAATTCATCTACAATTTGGTTGCACTTCCAATAATAGTGCCTGTACCCAGAGATTAGAATCATTTTATAGGAAAATTTGATCACCAAGATCCAAATAATTTCCTCACGATAGCATTGCTCAATCCGTGCCACTTATCGAATTGTTCTCCCATCATCTCTGAATAGTTGTTCTTTCCAGATCATGATTTGAAGAGTATGACCCGTAAAACTATGTTTCTATATCAGCCTAAAATGACTCCGTATCTTTTCTGATTAGAGATATCAAATGCCACCCTCAACCTTCGCCATATTCATTAGTGATGGCATTAATGCCAACCTGTGTGATACTCACTAATAAAATCTAAAACTGTCCAAATTTAGATATAGAGGTTCGAGGTATTAGTTGTTACATTTCTTTGTTATGACCTTGTGAAGGTCAGCTAAGGAAATTGGGGTGCGGTATATATAGCTGAACGAGGTTTAGTTTCTATTATGTGATCAATATAACTGGTGAAGCGTTTACCCTGTTTTTGAATCAATTCTTTAAATTTTTCGTTTTATTGTCCTCTTTTCAGTCCCATCTTGATTGGAAAGATTTAATTTTGATATGAAAAAGAAACAGACTCTCTGGGGTAGTGGGAAAAGGCCAAGGACTTTTGTTGCAAGGCAAAGTTGCCAAGATTCAAGTACGGGTATGGGTACGTAGGTATGTCGATCTTAAAAACACTTGGGTATGGTACATTTTGTGTACGTCTGTACACACGCATATACTCATTTTACTCAATTTTTAGTCCATAGTAAGCTCAAGGCTCAAAACATTCATAACAGTTAAAATTTAATATTTTCATTGATCATGTGGCAATATGAATACAAATAATCTAGAAATATCATCAAGGTTTTCTTCAAAACCAAATTCTTACATGCCACTCCCACTAGCTCCACTTTCAGTAGTTCTGCTCTTGACTCCTCGTGAACTCCCTTGAATGTCATCTTTGTCATCAAATATTGAAAGTTCGTCAAGAGTGGTGTTTACCAATTTTTCGTTCGTTATCAAATTAATGATCTAGTAATAGAAAACCTCTGATGATGGAGGGTTTATGTTACCTCGGATGCGATGTGATGAATATGGGCACTGAAGTGATTGGTCTTTGTTTCAGCAAGCTATAAAAAGAACTGCTCAACTAGAGAAAGTTTGATTAAATAGATTTATGTGGGGGTTGTCCAATGAAGCGGGTCCAAGAAACGTTAACTTCCTTGGTGGATATCAACCCCCGTGTTTGATAAAATAAGATAAAAGTAATAATAATAAGCTGGATAATATGTAGAATCTAGGGCACACAGAAATTGAAATATACAGAAATGTAAGGCATATACAAATTTGATCTAAGAGTTGGTTAAATTGAAGTAAATTAAAGATTACCTGGTTTGGGTCGACGCCGACCCAGACTGTGTACAGGCAGGTCAACAGTGACCTGGAAGGTAGAAGGAAATTGCAACAAACCTGCAAGCCCTTCTGTGGCTGAATCTGGATTTAGAAGATGGGTCAGGTCAATGTCAATTTGACTGGGTGGATGCTAATTGGGAATGGGTCGATGAGGATAGGACTGGGTCTATGCCAACTGGATCTAGGTCGATGATGATCGGACTGGGCTGACGGTGACCAGACTGGGTATACGCCAACCAGATCTGGGTCTACGCAAACTAGATCTAGGTCGGCGCCGACTATAGCAAACTGTGATAAGGCCGAGGATGGATGGATGAAAAAGGAAACTTGCAAGAAAATAAACTAAAAGAGAAGGTTGTTGGAGAAGGTATGAGTGTTGCTAAAGTTGATATGAACCTACAGAAGATTAGCTATAAGATGAATAATTATAATGTGACAAAAATGTTGATTTAAGCAATACAAAAACAAATATAATCTCACGAAGGATGATCGTGAGTGATGAAAACACATTGGAATGATGTCTAGGAGATCTGTTGCTATTGTAGGAATGATCAGGTGAGAGAGAAAGCTTATAGGTCGCAGGAGAGCCCAAATGTTTGCATGCATCTAATTATTATGGAGAGAAAAGACTAGCTTTATAGGGTCAACGACGACTAGGCTAGGTCGCCACCGATTAAGGGAAAATTTTCCTGAAATGGGTTACTTTTTTTATTTGATCGGGATTTGGTATATTTAAGAGTTGGAAAAGTTGCTTTAAAGCAAGTAGGTGGGATTGGGTTGTTTTTATTGAGTCATGGGTAGTTAGAGGATAAGGATAGGTAGGATAAAAGCATAGAAAACCAAGGGGATTTAGATATAGAATAAAAGCATCTAAAATATAAGGTTTATTAGGGATGTGTATTAATTAATTAAGATTAATAAATTAATGTTTATGAATGTCGATAGTAATTAATTAATTAATTAATGCAAATAAATTAAGATTAAATTAAATTAATTAATTAATGGGGATTAATTAATTAATGTTGTTTGATGGGGATTGGATAATGATAGTATAAATGGGCATTAAAGATATTAAATGATTTATTAATTAATGTGGCTTAATTAATTAATGGGGATTGGATGGGCATTTAATTAATAAGGGGGATGATTAAATAAACATGCGCACACAAACAATGAGGGTATCGATACTGATTTTAGGTGTCTACATTTTGTCCATTTTTGTTGAGTGACTTGCACTAGCAAGCCATGAGAGAAAAATGATGAGAGTTGGATGAAGATTAACAAAAGGTTGATGGTAAGCTCCCCCTCAAATGGGGGATCGATGATGTCAAGGGAAATCGACAACACGTTTGAAAAAGGTAGACGAAAAGGGGTGGGTGGGTGAAGAAAAGATGGGTGAAATGATTACCAAGGCAAGATACCCCAGGCAAAAAGGATTGCAATATGAATAAAAACAATGGCGACGACTCCAATCTCACATCAGTAGAGGACGAGTGTGGTCTTGACAGAGACAAGCTACAATGTTCTACAGACCAGTGAGTGGGTGAAGATCACTGTAGTATAGATACAACCTGGGATAACAAACAGGTCATGGGCAAGTCATCATAATATGTGCAACTATATGCAAAAGGTATGCAAAAATTTTCACACACAAGGAATCGAGTGAATAGGTATGTGTTCATAAGGGACGAGGATGAATGATATGGTGACCAATGGGACATGAAAAATGGCCGAGAAGGCAAAATGAAAAATTGAGTGATGAAGGAAAATGTCCCAAAGGGGGAAAGCATGGCTGCAAATGCAAAAGTAAAATATGCCCCAAGTGGGGAAAGGTATGGCCACCAAGCGGGCTTTGTGTGCAAGTCGAGTAAGACTGTGAAAGAAACAAAATTCTTGAAGGAAGAGTGGATATGGCCACAAAACTGGACTTCAAAATGAGGAGGAGAGGATTTGAAGTATGAAAAATTCCCTAAAGGGAGTATATAGGATATGGCCACAAATGTGGACTTGGATAGGAAAACTCGTATAGATAAATGAAAGTAATGGTGCCCTAGTAAAAGACACAAATATGGCCCAAAAGGCGAGATAACAGTATGTGAGATATGATGCCTTGAGAGGGAACACAAAGATGGTCACAAAAGTGGACTTCAGATAAATTAGATAAGATTTTATGGAATTTGGATGAGATTTGGATGTGACTGGAAGGGGACGAATGACACTATGTCATCGAGGAACATGCAAGGAAAGGATGCCTCCAATTGCATTGGAGGTAAACAAGAGGGGGATCCAGGTAGGATAAGGCACATGTGATCAAAACTATAGTTAGAAAATAACCAATGATAGTCATTTCAAGGATCATAAGGAAACAATGGATGAGATGATCTCATAGACCTATTATTAACATGATAAAAGGGGTTTGAGATGCACTTTTATAGGAGAAAGAGGGCTCTCCAAAAGTGGTGTTCCCTAAACTATGCCTCAGCTTTGGGAAGGGGAAAGAGAAATCTGATCAATGTGGGAAGCCTTCAAATGCCATAGGAGTAGCCATCCTTCGAGGGTATGGTCTAGTTTACAATATATAGATGGCAAGAATAAATGACAACCAACCTTCGAGGGATCAGTCTATTTATTTGATTTTTTATTTTGATTTGATGCTTTTGATTTCCTTTTTCTTTTTCTATTTTTTTTTGCATAAACAACTTGTTGTTGCAAATTAGCAGCACCCCTTGGATGTTGATCAGATTTCTAGTTTGATCATACTAGCATCCAGTGTGATTGCACAACATTGAATCCTTTCCCCAAGTGTGGGACCTGTAAAATGAGAAAAGAATCTCCACTTTAGAGGCTGGATCCTCAATTCCTCTGGTCAAATTTATCACTTACAAGTTGCAGAGGTCTATATTCCGAACCCTACCCTAAATTCCAAAGGAGACAGAGATAGAGAATGCAAAAAAGCTAAAACTAATGCTAATAGGTGATGCACCAAAGGAATGGTGAGCAGTTTTTACTTCTGCAGATTGACACAATCCATAAAAATGTAACAAAAAACCTCATGCACAAACTAATAGTTGTAATGAAGGATCATAAATTAACCAAACAATACAAGCAGAGGATGAAAAGTAATCACAGAGGCTGTATTGTTATTTTAATCATCAAAATCACTTGCATTACAACACCTGAGAGGCAAAATAAAAGTTGCAGCTCTTAGAAAATGTCTAATATTCCACCAAAATCACTTCCAAGGTGAGAAAGGGGACCTGCAATACACAAAAAATGTTCAACCCTTTGAAAATGAGCCAAATCTGGCTTTTACAGTGCAAGGGACGAGCCCAAGAGAGAGAAACGCGGGAAAATGTGGAAGGGATTCAACCATTGACCAAAACACATTCAAAATGGCATGGGAATCCTTACAAACCCATCCCCTAACATTTTAAGTCATGCTGGGAGAGAATGCGAGCCATTCTTCATTAAAAATGGTGGTTGAAACGTCATTTTTGTCCATGACCATGTGCCAGAGGTGTTTTTCAATTTTATCACTCCAAAATCCATCAAAATTCAAAAAATACCCTAGAATCTTGTAGATAATTTCATCTTTTTTCCATTTGATATAAAGAACGTGAAAAACTGAGCTCTGGATCGAAAGATATGGCCATTTGAAGTTTTATGGCAAAACAGGGTGAAATTGGGTTGGCGGGCAAAAATTTGAATTTTTGCACCTTTTTGGTCATCTAGAAAATTTTCCAAAATTTCCCCGCACTCCGCCACTCTAGGTGCCACGTGGCGGCATCTCATTGGCCGCGGGCCTTTCACGGGAATTTTTTTCCAAAAATCTCCGCCGAGCCATAACTTCAAAAATAGATGGAGTTAGGAGGAAAACTTTACCTTTCTGGAAAGCTGAGAAAGAGCTCTATCCAATGGTGTCATTTCCAGAAGGTTTTGAGTGCTTGAAAAGCAAAATATTATGACTGAGGTACAAGAGAGGAAAAAATGAGAGGAGTTAGCCACAAAAAATGAGCAGGGGCACATTTTGGATAACAATTTTGGCGACTCAGAGGGGTCATCTGCCTATTGAATGAAGTTACCAGTTGCCTGAAGCAATCCATTGGGTATGGAGTCATTGAATTCTTTGTTTGATACCCCAACTGACTAGAACACTTCAAGGAGGAAGATGGAATATCACCTGATGGAACAAGGCCTGCAAACACATCTCTAGGAACAACAAGCTTTTTACAAACTAATCTATAGAAAAAAAATGTCCACAAGCACTTGGAGGAATGAAAAACCTAAACTAATATGTATAGCGTGAAGCATTTCCTTCAGTAGCAATGCTTCAGATGGATTCCATTGACTGGAGTCTACAGTTCTTCACCATCCAATGAAGACAACTGGAAAGCATTGCTGTCCTTACACTTTGTGACCATGTATGGGCCACTCCAAATGGCATCAAATTTTGAATGCCTTCCTGGTTTTGCTCTATCCGCATCCCATTTTAACACTATATCTCCAACTTGGAAGGATTTGTTCTTGGCCTTTCTATCAAAGGTCTTCTTTATCAAAGCTTGATCCTTCTCCATTGTTTGGGATGCCTGATTTCTGATTTCTTGGAGCTCCATCAATTCTACATATCTAACTTCCATGGGCTCAAACTCCAACAACTCCAACTATTTCATGAGTTCCAATGTTGGCAACTCAAGTGATATGGGAAAAATTGTCTCTCTTCCATAAACAAGCTTGAATGGAGAGTTACCTATAGATCTTTTAGGAGTTATCCTATCAGCCCATAAGGTTGATTTCAATTTGGTATGCCAAGACCTTTGATTCTCATCAAGAGTCCTCCTAATGATCTTCAATAAGTTCTTGTTTGTAGATTTAGCCTGGCCATTACCCTAGCGGTAATAGTTTGATGAAGTACTTAGGTAGATCCCGTTCTTGACAGCCCATTCAGTCACCTTGGATCCAATGAATGCCAATGCATTATCTGATATTATTGTAGCTGGTATGCCAAATCTTGTTACTATTCCCTCATATAAGTATAGGATGCTAGATTCATTTGCTTCCTTGAGTGCTACTGCTTCAGTCCATTTGGTGAAGTAATCTGTGGCTATTAAAATCCACTCGTGCCCTTGGCTCGAATTGGGATTAATAACTCCAATGAAGTCTAAACCCAATTGCATGAATGACTGGTCAACTGAAATTGGATGCAATGGGAGGGCAGATAGCCTCTCTTTACCTATGAAAAATGCACAATTCTTGCACCTCTTGATCCATGCATAACAATCATTGAAAATCTTGGGCCAATAATAACCAGCCCTCATGATGTTTAGAGCTGTCACTCTTGGTGCAAAATGACCACCAGCTGGTCCACCATGGAACTCTTCCATCACCTTATGAATCTTATTTGTACCAATACATCTCAGCAGTACTCCATTCACATCTATTTTGAATAAAACACCATCAACAAGGGCATATGGGACAGCCTGCAACCTGAAGTGTTTTCTTTGGGTCTTGTTCATCTCTAGAGGACATAGACCTGTGCTTAGGAAGTGCATTATACCTGGGGTCCAGCAAGGTGTGGGGACACCATCATTCTCCTCTTGAGTGCTTCCTTGCTCATGGCTTTCTTGCAATGCCAAAACAACCTCCTTCTCGTTGCATTATTCCTCTTGTTTGCTCAAGATCAGCTCTCACACAATCCTTTTCCTCTTACCAACTTGGTGACTTTGATCTCAATGTCATACTCCATGACATGAGTAATCCAACCTGCCCTTTTTTCATTCAAGTCTTTGTTGAGGAGGAAGTCTTTAACCCCCGCATGAGAAACCAACAATTGGACCTTATTGTTTGAAACTAGATGCTTGAATTTATTCAAGCTCCTGATTACTACAAGAACATGCTTCTCAATGAAAGAATATCTCACCTTATAGTCCTCCAGGATTTGGCTAAAGAAAGCAATTGGCTACTCATCATTGTCTTTATTCTGCTGTAATAAAATTGCATAAATAGTATCATCACCTCCAAATGCATAGAGGATGAAATCCTTGGAGAAATCCGGGTTGATGAGAGTTGGGGCTTGAGAGATGGATTCTTTGATTGCTTCAAAACTTTCCTTTCCTTCTACTGTCCGTTTGAAAGCCATGCTTTTCTTTAGCATCTTGGTGATAGGTCTAGAAAGGGCTGCAAAATTTGGGACAAACCTCTGAACAAAATTTATTCTTCCCAAGAAACTTTGAAGGGCCTTCTTGTGGCTTGGCAATGGCAGTTCTCTTATGGCTTCGACTCTTTCCAGATCAATTGCTAATCCTTCTTTGGAGACAATGCGGCCAAGGAGTTTTCCTTCATGGGCTAGAAAAACATACTTTTTAGGATTCAAGGAGACTCCAAATATTCTACACCTTTGGAACACTTGTCTCAAATGAAAGAGGTGGTCTACTGTATTTTTTCAAAAAACAGTGATATCATCAAGATATATCAGTACAATGTTGTTAATCAAACCTTTGAACGCCATGTCCATTGCTCTTTAGAAGGTAGCTCCAGCGTTGGACAACCCAAATGGCATTTTCCTATATGCATAAGTTCCCCATTTAGTTGTAAAGGCTGTCTTGAACTGATCTTCTTCCTTCACCATAATCTGATTATACCCTGAATAGCCATCAAGTAGTGTAAACCTCTCGGAGCCAGCAACTTGTAAAATCTGCTCCATGGAAGGAAGTGGATAATGATCCTTGAGAGATGCTCTATTCAAATCTCTGAAGTCAGCACACAATCTGATTTCCCCACTCTTTTTTCTGACTAGAACCAAGTTGGCAACCCAACTAGAATGTTTAATAGGGAATATGATTCTTGATTCTATCAACTTATTCAATTATTTTCTCATGAGAGGCTCCATGTGGGGGTTGACTGGCCTTTGTTTCAACCTGATGGGCTTAGTATTTGGATCCAATTCAATGGTGTGTTGAGCTAACTCGGGATTGAAACCTTTGAAATCTTCATAGCTCCAAGCAAACATATCAGGGAATTCTTGACAAAGTTGTATGAACTCATACCTTTCTTGCTCAGTTGTCATCTTACCAATTTGGAGTGATTTGCCTCTTTCTACTAAGATGGAGACTGAATCTTCTCCCTTCACTTGGATGTTTGCTTTCTTCTTCCTAAACTGATTATTAGGATTGAAAATGGACTCCAAAGTAATAAGTCCCTTTGGTAGTTTTTTGGTTCTCAACTGCACCACTTGGTCACCATACTACTGCTCTAACTTTTCCTGATTTTTGGCTGAGAATTCAGCCTCTTATTGCAAGAAATGGATGATTTGCTGATCATTTTCAAACACTTGCCAACTTACATTGTTATCTGGCACTGAAGGCTTCACAATCACATGGATGTTTGGTTATACCTTGTTGTTTTGAATTCTCTCCACAACGTCAAAGGCTTCCCCAACTACTGCAAGCCTGTCAGCGGCTTGGTTCTCTTTCCTAGGAATGGATTTGATGCCAAAACCCTCAAAATATTCAATGAGGTCCCACACCCTATTCTTGTAGCACTTGAATAGATAATTCTTGACAACATGTTGCCCCTTGACTTGGTTGATAATCAACTCACTGTTATCAAAGACTTGCAAGTTCTTTATTCCTCTCTTGATTGCCCAATGCAGTCCTTGCACCAAGGCTTCATATTCAGCAGTGTTATTAGAATATGCAAACTGAAATCTAAAAGCTGAATAATACTTAACTCCTTGAGGTGAAACCAGCATGGATCCCTCTCCTGCACCTTGTCTACTCCTTGATCCATCAAAAAACAACTGCCATACCTCATTGTCATCTTTGTGGTTTGGCTTGGTGATGCTAGGAATAGGCTGATTTTCTTCATGTATGCAATAGACTCCCAGCTCAGATTCTTCTATTTCTTGATAAGGATCAAAAGCATGCACCTTACTTGCCCATTCATCAAGAGTTAAATCTGGGATGCTTCCAACCATGGTGTCAGCTTCATCAGTGCTTGGATGATCTTCTTGATCAAACGCTGAACAATTGGCATTAATCTGACTTGGAGTGTAAGGCTCAATGTGAAAGTTTGCAATATGTTCAGACCTAATTGTGGCTTTGGTTCCATATCTTGTTCTGAACAGCATGTGTGACCAATTAGCAGACAAGTAACCTGCAATCTTAGCTGTGAAATCCCTTGACAAACATAGGGCAAAGAGTGGTGGAAGGTCTATTATTGAGACATATTACAAAACAACCACGTTGGGACAGGCATGCAAAGTAAGACTCAAGTTTTTAATCACCCTGACTGTTGTTACTACTGTCCCATCCAACTGCACCACCCCTTTGGATATGGTTTCATACTGAATTCCCAACTGATCAGCTATTTGCTTGGGCATTACTGAACTACTTGCCCCGGAATCAGACATGCAATTGTGTACTAATTGGTTCCCAATGATCAATGAAACATAGAATGGAGGGGGCTTCAATATTTTACCTTGCTATCCTCCATGATTCCCCTCAGGCTGGGCAACATTTGTGAGCACCTTCTATTGCATTTGGACTTGCTAATTTGAAGTTGACCAGTCCTTCATGGCAGCTTATAGCAAATCTCTTTGGCCTGGGATAAATAGTGATTCTCACATTGATATGTTTACATTTGTCTTCTTCATCTGATCAATGATACTGAATGGAGATGAAGTATCCCTCTATTGTCCCTTGGCCTGCACATTCATTCCTTGCACATGGGCAGCAACAACTGGCATTTGGGTTGGCCTAGGGGCTGTTTTAGGCAATCCTTGCGTGCTTGGGATTGCATTTTATTTGCCAATAGTTTGTGGAGTGACATAAGGTTGTGAATTACTTGGGGCCAATGGCTGTTCTTCACCCAAATTTCTTCTCTTTGACCTTGTGTTGGCTGCAACACTTTGGGAAATCGTTTGATTCATGCCACAAAAATCTTCTGCCTGCCAGTTTACAAGTGTGGTATCATTTGGAGCTGATTGCTGCTGGAATGTTTCTTGGTGCTGGTTATTTCCTTGACTACCTTCACCCTCCACACCAGTTGCTGTCACCATTAATGCTTGATTCAAGGCACCGTTGAAGCACATGGACTGGTTATGAGGTTCATTGCATGGGAAACACCAATCATACTCTTGAGCTATATTATTTTGTACTGGCACTAATGCTTTAGATGCAGATGTAGCATTGGGATTATAGGGCTGAAATGGTTTGTTGGCAGGAGGCCTTGCTTGATTTAGATTTGTAGCTGGATTAGGTGGTCTATGAGGTTGATATGGCTGCCTGTTAGGCTGAGCTTGAGGCTGGAAGGAAGGTCTAAAACCTTGAGCTTGCTACCTTTTGAGTGTAACCAGCTCATTACCTAGATTTTGCAATTGCTTCATGACTTCTTGAAGTTCATTTAAGGCACTAGAAGATAAAGTGGAAGCTTCACTTGAATTTTGATTTCTAGGAGTGGGAATAGAAGCTAAATTAGGCACTTGGCTAGTACTTGGGCTCTCTAAACTTGGAAATAATGGCATTGGAGGCCTAGGAGCCAGCTTTCTAGCTTGAATCAAACAATTTTCAACTCTAATGGCAATGCTATAAGCAATGGGGATAGTTGTGCCTCCCATGGACTGAATTAACATAGAAATATCAAAATTTAAAGCTTTAAGGTAATAAAGAAAAGCACCTTCTATTGTTGGCCTGACTGCCACTGGAATTCTCTCCCAAGTCCTTTGAAATCTGAAATTAAAATCAGTCAGCTGCTCATTGGGAGCTCTTTTGATAGTTGTCAGCTGCTCCAAAAGGGACAAGTTGTCTCCCTTTTCCCCAAACTGCTCATGGAGGGATATACATAGCTTATTCTAATTTTGAATAGAACCTGAGGTAAGACTCCTAAACCATTGCAAAGCTTTCCCTTTGAATGAAGATGCCAGTAGTTTGACAGCAACTTGCATCTCATTGATCTCATGGATTACACAAATGTTAGCAATATCCTTAACATGATAACCATGTGAGGTCTGATTTTCTCTAGTGAAGTATGGAATGTTCTTTAATGCTGCAACTGGGATTGAATTTTTTACATTAAGAGCAAGTGGGCTGCTGCCAGTGAAATTGACATAGGGGTTATTTTGTGCCATTTTAATTGGCCTTAGAACCCTTGTTGATTGAATGAAACGCCTTCCAGGTGGAGTTGAGAGAGTTCTGTTTGGTGGAGATGGGGACCTTTGGATTCTCCTCCCACTTTGCCTTATTCTTGGAGATAACTACAGATATTCAAACAACACCTCTTCCTCTCTAGCTCTTGACCTTGTGTTGATTCTTCTCATGAGTTTTCAGGTCTGCACTGCTAAAACCAGCTGATTCTTCTTCCTTGGAGTCGCCAAATGTGCAATTTATAGCTCTTTTAAAGCAATAAACTTGCAACAAATGCACATCAATTTTGTTGCAATGAAGATATAGACCTCTAAGGTCCCACCAGGCATGCCAAAACTATTGTTGTAAATCAGCAACACCCCCTGGATGTTGATTGCATAACATTCAATCCTTTCCCCAAGTGTGGGACTTGCAAAATGAGAAACGAATCTCCACTTTAGAGGTTGGTTCCTCAATTCCTCTAGTCAGATTTATCACTTACAAGTTGTAGAGGTCTATATTCCTAACCCTACCCTAAATTCCAAAGGAGAAAGAGATAGAGAATGCAAAAAAGCTAAAACTAATGCTAATAGGTGATGTACCAAAGGAGTGGTGAGCATTCTTTACTTCTGCAGATTGACACAGTCCATAAAAATGCAACAAAGAACCTCATGCACAAACTAATAATTGTAATGAAGGATCATAAATTAACCAAACAACACAGGAAGAGGATGAAAAGTAATCACAGAGGCTGTATTGTTATTTTAATCATCAAAATCACTTGCATTACAACACCTGAGAGGTAAAATAAAGTTGCAGCTCTTAGAAAAGGTCTAATATTCCACCAAATTCACTTCCAAGGTGAGAAAGGGGACCTACAATACACAAAAAATGTTCAACCCTTTGAAAATGAGCCAAATCTGGCTTTTACAATGCAAGGGACGAGCCCAGGAGAGAGAAACACGGGAAAACATGGAAGGGATTCAACCATTGACCAAAACACATTCAAAGTGGCATGGGAATCCTTAACATTCCATCCCCTAACATTTTTAGTCATGCTGGGAGAGAATGCGAGCCATTCTTCATTAAAAACGGTGGTTGAAACGTCATTTTTGTCCATGACCACGTGCCAGAGGTGTGTTTCAATTTTATCTCTCCAAAATCCATCAAAATGTAAAAATTACCCCATAATCTTGTATATAATTTTATCATCTTTCCATTGATATAAAGATTGTAAAAAACTGAGCTCTGGATTGAAAGATATGGCCATTTGAAGTTTTAGGGACAAACAGGGCCAAATCGGGTTGGCGGGCAAAAATTTGAATTTTTGCACCTTTTTGGTCATTTGGAAAATTTTCCAAAATTTCCCTGCACTCCGCCACTCTAGGTGCCACGTGGCGGCATCTCATTGGCCGCGGGCCTTTCAGGGGAATTTTTTTCCAAAAATCTCCGCCGAGCCATAACTTCAAAAATACATGGAGTTAGGAGGAAAACTTTACCTTTCTGGAAAGCTGTGAAAGAGCTCTATCCAATGGTGTCATTTCTAGAAGGTTTTGAGTGCCTAAAAAGCAAAATATTATGACTGAGGCACAAGAGAGGAAAAAATGAGAGGAGTTAGCCACAAAAAATGAGCAGGGGCACATTTTGGATAACACAACTATCCTTTGAGGGATCACTCTATTTTTGATAACTTTTATTTTTATTAGATCATCCATGATTTTTGAGTTTTACATGTGGGAGAGCTAGGACTAGCTAAATACACCACACACAGGAGGGGATAAAGAATGTGCAAGAGACATCCCTAGACCCTTTGCATTGTTCCAATAGGTGAATGAGGGAGATGGATGTGATGATTGTGGTGTTCTCACCAAAGGGGAGAACCTATCCATAAGGAAAATGCTACGGGAAGAGCCGTGGTGCCAATATTTAAGGTCACGTCTAGGAAGTGACGGAAGACCATATAGTTCTAAATCGTCATAATGAGAAATGGAAATGGCTAAGATGAAGGAATTATTATAAGTCATGACTAAGGGAAAGTTGGTAAATGTGCTAGAAAAATATGGTCACAAATGCAATGCGTTAAGTAGTCCCACTTCCAATTTACCGCCAAGGGAGGGAAAACCTTCCACGTAATGTCTTGATTAAAGTCATGTTTGAAATAGGATGATAGCTTGATAGGATAGATGAGAATAGATAGAAAAAAACCATGCACTACCCTTTGAGGAAGCAAAAATATGCGTCCCTAACAAGATGAGTAGATGGACCCCCAAAAAACAAGGACAAATATGACCACAATGGTGGATTTATGATAAGATTAAATGGCCCCCTAAGAGAGGGACAAATAGGACCACAACGGTGGATTTTGGATGAGATAAAAGATTGGATAATACATTGCAAGATAGATAAGATGGAAACTATGTGCTACCTTTCAAAAGTGAGGAAGCGAGAGAGAAAAAAAAGATGAGTCCTTGTGAGATGAAAATGACCACAAGAGTGGGCTTATGATGAAAATATGGCACCCCTATAGGAGGCACAAATATGGCCACAAAGGTTGAATTTGGTGAAGATGGTGCCTCAAGAGAGGCACGAATATGGCCACAAAGGTGGGCCTTGATGAGAACATAGATATATGGTCCCTCAAAGGAGGAACAAATATGGCCACAACGGTGGAATTTGATGAAAAGTAAGAAAATAGATTGTGCCCCTGAAAGAAGCACTAATATGGCAACAAAGGTGAACTTTCATGAAAAATAGAGATGAATGGTTCTTCAAAGGAGGAACAAATATGGCCACAAAGGTGGACTGTGATGAAAATAAATGATCCCTCCATGGAAGGACAAATATAGCCACAAAGGTGGACTTGGAGTGAAAATATGGTTTCTCAAGAGAGAAATAAGGATGGCCACAACGGTGGGCTTAGGATTTCAAGTGAGAATAAATGGTCCCCCAAAGGGAGGACAAACATTGCCACAAAGGTGGAATTTAATTGAGATTTGGACTTAGATAAAATTTAGATTAAGATCATATGAGGATTGCATGAAATTGGATGAGGTTAAATAAAATGATGTCAAGAGTGAGGTCCCCTAGCATCAATGGAAATGTTTAAATAGGAAATGAGTTAATGCGGATGATATGCTCAAGTTCAAGGGGAGGCTGCACCCCCGGTGAAAGAGACTATGTTTCCTTTGGGCGATTTGGATGTGGATGAGCGCGTGTATCCCACAGGGGACCGGATGAGATTGTTTGTAGTTTTATATTTGGATTTGATAGATGGATGGGGTTTATATGGATGCTTAATAAAAGCAATAGTATCAATAAATAAGGGAGAACCCTCTTTAGGAGGAATGATAAGGGATGATGTGGACGAAGGATAGATTTAGTAACTTTGGTGGATGATTATCTAGGAATTAGATTTGGATTGGTTGTGGCGGATGGATAAGAATGGTTCCCATGAATGAGAAAATCATCTTTCTCAATAAAATTATGGACTATAGTCTAAAAGGCCTTACAATTCTTGATGTCATGTCCTGGAGTACGATGATAAGAGAAAGTGTGATTGGGACTAAACCATGAAGGTTTGGGACTATTCGGATTAAAATATTTAACAGAGGGAAGTGTGATGGTAGATATTCAAGTTAGATGTCGAAGGATATCTGCATATGACCCAATTGAAGTGTCAAAAGGAAGATAACTCTTACACATTTTAAAATAATTTTTGAGAATCCTAACTTTGGAATAGTATTATGGTTCAATAACAAACTAAATCATGTAAATATGGAACTAGAAAATTTCCCAAAATCTACAGTAGTGGAAGTATAAACTTGAATAATCCAAATCAAAACAAAGTATG
The DNA here is from genome assembly GCA_019776745.2 of Taxus chinensis. NCBI lineage: Eukaryota > Viridiplantae > Streptophyta > Pinopsida > Cupressales > Taxaceae > Taxus > Taxus chinensis. The sequence goes on along the minus strand of CM034156.1, from coordinate 209,486,048 downwards.
CACACATAACACAACATGTATCGTGGTTCACCCAATGTGGGATACGTCCACCAAAGATAGAGATATCAATATATAATAATAAGCAAGAGTACAAATCAACTCTTCCCACAAGAGTACAATGCATCTCTCCAATAATATATCCTCCTCGAGATCTATAAATGGATCTACATGAGTACACTACAACCATGCCTCTAAATCACCACCAAATCTCACATAACCAGGAACTACTGCATCTCTAAACTACAACTAAGTTCTCTTGTGAGTCTGTAAACAAGACATCTCAATTGGGTCTACCAATGTGCAACCATAACTGTGCACCAAGAAGTAAGTCTCTCTTCCATCACTACATTGACCTGTGTAATCAAGAAGACAACCTCCTCTACAACATCTAGATACTGTCATGTACCCACAAGCTATCCAATGAGCTATAATACTAGATCTCTATAGACCAAAAATACAACATGGTCTCATGGATCTACAATACAAGATCTCACAACAACCTGTGGATCTACAAGAAGAAACCATATGTGCTTTGCATACTATACAAGCCATTACATTGAGACTAAACAATATAAAGGAAATATAGTAGAAGACATTAATTACCCTCTTCTCACCATTTAGACATTAATTTCCTTCTGTCTAGCTTATCACCATTCATGTAACCTTTTTCTTTTCTTCTTCTTCTTCATCCTCTCAACCAAGGATTCGACATGTAATAATAATCAATTACATGCAATTCTTACCTTATAACCCTAACTTTCTAGCTTATATAGGCATACATAAACTCAGGGCATTTTAGCTACATTTACAATAGTTAGATCACTTTTAAATCAGAGGTGGGATCTAATCCCATGTCTTAAAAAAAACATAAATGAACAGGTAACCGGTGTCAGTTCCCTGACTGATGTTGGTTCGTCCCAGGTGACCAATGTCAATTCTTGTGTAAACGTGTAGTTTTGTAAAACATGCTTTTTGTGAAGAAATTTAGCTCCACAACTCAACAATAATGTTTTAACTTTGATTTAGGTCTAGATGTAGATTGGATGGGTAGATTAGGTGTCTTTGAAGATAGATCAATTTTGGATTGTTTGAATTAGGATTTAGATTTGCATGTAGATTGGATGAGTAGATCAGGTGTCTTGAAAGACAAATCAATTTTGGATTGGGATTCAAATGTGGATGTAGATTGGATGGGTAGATCAGGTGTCTTAGAAGACGAATCAAATTTGGTTAGAGGATTGGATTGTTTGGATTTAGATTTATCATTTTTAGATGTCCTTTCTTTGGAAGGCTTAGACTTGTATTGGGACGTAGATGTTTGAGATGTTGATGTATGAGCTGATTTTGATGTTGAGGATGAGGATCATTTGTGTTGAGGTTTTGGTGTTTTAGTTTTAGTTTAGTGTTGGTTCATAATTTAGGGTCACATGGACTGGACCAAGTGGTTACTCGAACAAATTTGATGGACAATGAAGGACCCTCTTTAGAAGAATCATCATTTGTAGGTGAAATGCCTACGAAATTTTGTGAAGAACAAGGGGATTTTTTCATTTGCATGGATGAAGTCAAAGGTGCGGATGTGGAAGGAAGAGATTGGTTTTTTTTTGGAAGGAGGTATCCTTTCTTGATGAAGCTATGAAAAATGGCTTGAAGTGCTTTGCAATGTTCAACATCGTGTCCAGGGGAATGATGATATGCATAGATGAGGTTGGAATTAAACCACGATGACTTCTTGCAGAAGTTCATAACAAGTATCGGAAGACCTTGGTACATGATCTAACCAAAGCGTTAGGAGGTGCTTTGTCTTTGCGAAATATCTTGGTCTTTAAAGAAGAAGTTGTTAATTGAGATGATCCGGATTTTAAGGATAACATTCGAGCATGTTGATGTCTTGATGGCCTGAATTCAGTTTTGGTATTGGTAAATGTTGTAGTGTTGAATGGTTTCAGTTTTGGTTGGTGAAAAGGTTGTCCGTGTTGGATTGTTCAGAGATGGGAATGCCAATTTCCTTATAGGAATATATAAGGGAATTTTGAGGTGATGTATTGATGGTTGTAAATTTTATTTGTGGGGTTGTGTCCTTAGGATGAACGAAAACAATTTCCACTGGAGGATCCAAAGGTGGTGTTGGGATAAGCACATGGAGCAGTATTTGTTTAATGGAATCTAAGGAAAGTAAAGATTGATTCGATCACACTAATGATGTAGAAGGATCATTTAAATTTGTTCATAAGTTGAGGTACTTTCAAAGGTTCTTCAAATGATGTGGTGTCAATGATTGATGTGGTAGGTGTAGGAACTGGGATTGGATCTATGGATGGTATTATTGGTAAGGATGGGATGGATGTGGATGATGGAATGGACTAGGTAGATATAGGTGTGGAATCAATGGTAGATGTATTCATGCATATTGAAAGAAGTGTTTGATGTACATTATTTATTGAATAAGAATTGAAATCGTATGGTGTGGAAGGTATAAATGGATCTGTTAAAGGTGGATCTAGGAAGGTTTGTTTGAAAATATCCAGGAGTGGAGACTGGATTGGTTGGGGGATTGTGTAATATTGGGAAGTAGGGACAAAGACAGATGGAAAAGATTGCTGAGGTGCATAAAGTGTGGTAGATAAAGCAAGGATGGCATTGGTATAAGGAGATTGGGATAAAGTAGGACCCTCTGGATGACATAATCGAGAACCAGAGTTATAGTGAAAGTAATCATAGATGGTGCTAGAAGGAGACAAACACAAGATGTCAATTGTGTTGGATGTTTGAGGAGTAGTGGTAATTGTTGTTATAGGCATGGGGGTTATAGTTATGGTTGAAGTGGATTTAGGATAAGTGTTGAGTGGTCTTGGCTTTACAATATAAGGAGCGGATGGATAAATATCTAAGGAAGCTTGGTGTGCTAAGGCTGTAGGAGCATGAAGTAGACATGTTTGAGGTATGGTATCAATTGAAAATGGGTTATATTTGTTTGGTGTGGTTGGTGAAAATAGATTTTTTGGTGGTGTTGGAAAAGACTATCTAAAAATGTCAGGGAGTGGTGAAGAACGTATTGGTTGATGTGATCTAGAAGGGGATAAGCATGAGATATCAATTGTTGTAGATGTTTTTGTAAAACCGTTTAGGGTGAAGTTTTGTTACATTTTAATTAGACAAGTCAAACAAACAATTATTTTTATGTTTTGATTAAGAATATGAAAAATAAAAGGGAGGTGGATAACAAATGACCTAGAAGAAGGTGATCTATGATTGGTTTTGGGTAAGTTGTAGCTGGGAAATGTCTAAGACGACTTACTGTTAAGTGATCAAATTCCAATTGGTATACTATTTTGATGTGCTGATTGATTCATGTGGTTTTGGCTGTGTGATAGGATGTGTGATGTAAAATATTGAACCCCCTACTTAGACTATATGAGGAAGAAAGATGGAAAAAAATAAGGTTTCCTTTTAAGCACAAAATGAAATATGATGTTGGATGAGGACACAAACATGGATGGAAAGTACAATGGAAAAAAGGAATAAATAGGGAAAAAGTGGAATGTCTAGATAGCACGTTTCCTATTTATTTGCACTTCTCAAGTGATGAGAGATCCAAGCCATGAGCCAAACATGAACAAGCAATAAAGAAAAGCCTCACACTATAGTGTTAGTAGGAAAAAGAGGAGTATTGAAAAGAAAGAAACCACCTAAAGGGTGGTCCCACCTGGCATGCCAAGAATGTTTACCACTTTTTTGTTTATCATCAAATTAATGATCTAGTAATAAAGAAACTAGATAACTGTTGTCGCAAATCAGCAGCACCCCTGGATGTTGATCAGATTTCTAGTTTGATCATTCTAAGCATCCAGTGTGATTGCACAACATTGAATCCTCTTCCCAAGTGTGGGACTTGTAAAAATGGAAAAGGAATCTCTAGATTAGAGGTTGATTCCTCAACTCCTCTGATCAGCTATTTTACTTTCACAATTGCAGAGGTTTAAACTCCTAAATCTACTCTAAATTCCAAAGGGACAAGGATAGAAAATGCAAAAAGAAAGAACTAAAGCTAATAGGTGATGCACCAAAGGAGTTTTGGAACACCTGATGCTGCATGAAATACACAATCCATAAGGAAACACAGCACAAAACATGCACAAATGCTCAAAATGTAATGAAAGATCAAGAAAGCAATGATAGATATTAATCACAGAACATATATCAACATCTCAGATCTAATAAAGTACATTACAATGATCCAGAGGCAAGAAAAGGTGCTGCATTACATGGAAAGGTAAAATTTCTTCACAAATTCTGCCAAGGAGGAAGAAAAAGGAAGTTTCAGAGCTGAAAAAGTGTCTCTCCTTTTACAAAATGAACTCATTCTGGCTTTTACAGTGCAAACCACGACCCCAAGAGAGAGAAACACGGGAAAAAGTGCAAGGGGTTCAACCATTGACCAAAATGCCATCAAAACAGCATGGGCACCCTGACAAACCCATTCCCTAACATTTTTAACCATGCTGGCAGAGAATGCGAGCCATTCTTCATTAAAAACGGTGGTTGAAATGTCATTTCTGTCCATGACCAAGTGCCAGAATCGTTTTTCAATTTTCTCTCTCCAAAATCCATCAAAATTATAAAATGACAACAGAATCTTGTAGATAATTTCACCATCTTTCCATTGATATAAAGAATGCGAAAAACCAAGCTCTGGATCGAAAGATATGGTGATTTGAAGTTTTAGGGAAAAACAGGGCCAAATTGGGTTGGCGGGCAAAATTTTGAATTTTTGCACCTTTTTGGTCATTTGGAAAATTTTCTAAAATTTCCCCTCACTCCACCACTCTAGGTGCCACGTGGCGGCATCTCATTGGCCGCGGGCCTTTTAGGGGAAATTTTTTCCAAAAAACTCCGCTGAGCCATAACTTCAAAAATACATGGAGTTAGGAGGAAAAATTTACCTTTCTGGAAAGCTGAGAAAGATTTATATCCAATGGTGTCATTTCCAAAAGGTTTTGAGTGCCTAAAAAGAAAAATATTATGACTGAGTCAGAAGAGAGGAAAAAATGAGAGGAGTTAGCCACAAAAAATGAGCAGGGGCACATTTTGGATAACAATTTTGGCGACTCAGAGGGGTCATCTACCTGCTGGATGAAGTTACCAGTTGCCTGAAGCATCCATTGGGCATGGATTCATGAGTTGTAGCCTGCAAACTGATCTAAACTTTGAAAACCTCCTCTCTGAACCACTTGGAAACCCACTGAAATGGACTGTGCTAGAGCAAAACCAACACCACATAAACTATGTACAAAACTAAAGGTCATACATGCTCCAAAATGGAACATGCAGAGTGTGGACAAAAACTTATTTTACTGAAAGCAAAACTACCTATCCTTCTCTAACTGGAAGCAAAAGTGGGCTAAACAAACCCTGTAACTGGTTGGGAGAAATAGCTTCCCTTTCTCAAAAGTTGCAACCATGCAACTAATTTGGCACTGAACATGGCTGATTGAATGAGTGGAAAATCAACAAGAAGCTGGTCTTCTACCCAAATCATCAAGGTGTAAACTGAAAACAAATCCAATACCTCTTTTAGTTGCTCTACATTTGGATTGAAGAGGTATGATAGCTGATCCTTGGTACTTTGTAGCTCACCCTCATGCTTTAGAAGCAACCATGATTGGTTGTGACTTCTCCTTTGACTCCAATGAAGTCAAATACCTTATTGGGCAAGGTATGATCCGTTTGATATGCCCATAGCTCTGATTTTTAATTCCAAAAATGGAGTCTTCTTATAGACCTTCTTGGGTTGGTGATGTGGAAGCAATGGTAGGACTTTTCTGCCCTTTCTCTTCCTTCATGGCAACATGGAACTCTTCAATAGTGTGCAAATCCTCATTATTGATTGCAACATCCAATGAAGTTGCTTTTGCATTGTTGTTACTTGCTGCAATACATTGTTGGCTTTGGAGCTCCTCCATTGTAGATTTTGGAAGATCAAATTCTTCCAGCTTTGATTCAAGAGGCATGTTGCAAACTATAGGCTATTGTCCTTGAACTCTTTTGTCCATGGCAGCAAGTTCTTGTTGTTGGAGAATGAATGGTGAAGAAGGAAACATGGTAATTTCAGCTAGCTCTTCATCTAAACATTCTTCTAAGTCTGATGGCAAATCAAACTCTTGAATGTTTTGCTGCAGCAAAGTCTCTCCCTCTTGTATGGTGGCCTCTAAATCTGCATTTTATTCACCCTGTATAACTTCATTTTCAAACATGAAACTTGTCAATCCAAACTCATCCCAAAAATCAGATTGTTGGAGAGATGAAGTGGGAGAGAAGCATGAAATTTCTTGTGCCTTTTTCTCACAATTTGGACCTGTTTTGTTCACCTCCATAATGGCTTCATCAATCAAATCAGCCCCTTCAAATGAAATTAAAAACGTATAATAATGCTTCCTTCTTCTACTGTTGTAAAAACTGACTTGAACTCATCCATTTGCTCCTCAAAGATGGGGTTTTGAGATGGTTTTCCTTCCTTCTCGATGGCTGATTTTGCAGTGCAAACTGGATCAAAATTTTCTTTGGGCAAAGTGCCAACATGGACACCCAAATCATCACCAACAAACTACTATTTTTCTCACTTCACCGCTGTTATAAAATCAGCCTTGTTTTCCACTTGTTCTCCAACTTCAACATCCTCTATTGGTTTCACCATCAAGGGGATTTTTGTAATCCTAAATTTAAGAGCCCAACTCTTCAGACTTTGAATTTCTTCATCCTTGTTTGGCTCTTCTTTCTGCTGTTGTTTTCCTTGATTGGAATTCTAATTTTTATCCTCCCAACATGGATTTGGGAATGCAAGAGGAGAAGTGGATTGTAACTCAAGTGATTTTACAATTTTTTGTGGTGGTGGAGGAGGTAGGAACTCTTTTTTCTTTGGAGGGAATGGTTGTTTGGAAGGGAAAAGGATAGAAGAATTGAGATGGGGTGGAAGACTAGGGAATGGAGAAATGGATTCAACACTTGGGACAGTAGATGGAGAGTTTAAAACTTGACACTGATGAGATAAAATAGATTGGGAAAAAAGGAGAGAAGAGGCATGAGATGGTGTGCTTACCTGTTGACAAGGTTGTTGAATACTCCTCTCATACACCTTTATTCCTTCAGTCCATTTTGCAAGCAATGGTAGTGTTGTAATCATGAAGTCTAGCTTCTCTTGAGGGCTGTAATGCCTTGGAAAAGGTCCCACCCATGGACAAGGTGCTCTACAACCGATTGTAAATGCTTTCATTTGTGCTTGAGCCCTATATTACACCATGTTTACCTCCATCTTTTGGATTTGTTCCAGTAGATCTACATTTTCTTTTTGACTGCCCTCATAACTAGCATACCCTTGTGCTTGACATGCTTCATATCCAAACTAACTTTGGCACTGCTGCTCATATGGGTAAACATGCTGATTTTGAATTTGATCAAAATGCTGATTTGGAGGATTTGTAAAACATGTTGGAGATGTGATATACTACTGTTGTAAATGTGAATTCCATGATGGAAATGAAGTCATGATTGCACAACTTCATGGAATGGAAAAGAATGAAAATGATGGAAAGAAGAATGGATGGAAATGAATGGAAAAAAGGTCTGCAACTTAGAGAATGAGTTGTTTACCAGATGGAGTCGCTAGATGTGCTTTTGAAAGTGCCTCCAAAAGGATGAATCTTTAACAGGAACACACCAACCTGTCAAAGATAAAGTGGAAGACCTCTAAGGTCCCACCAGGTGTGCCAAAACTGTTGTTACAAATCAGCAGCACCCCCTGGATGTTGATCAGATTTCTAGTTTGATCATTCTAAGCATCCAGTGTGATTACACAACATTGAATCCTCTTCCCAAGTGTGGGACTAACAAAAATGGAAAAGGAATCTCCAGATTAGAGGCTGGTTCGTCAAATCCTCTGATAAGCTATTTTACTTGCACAATTGCAGAGGTTTAAACTCCTAAATCTACTCTAAATTCCAAAGGGACAAGGATAGAAAATATAAAAAGAAAGAACTAATGCTAATAGGTGATGCACCAAAGGAGTTGTAGACACCTCATGCTGCATGAAATACACAATCCATAAGGAAAAACAGCACAAAACATGCACAAATGCTCAAAATGTAATGAAAGATCAAGAAAGCAATGATAGATATATGAAAGGATTGAGGGATTTTAATCACAGAACATATATCAACATCACAGATCCAATACAGTACATTACAATGATCTAGAGGCAAGAAAAGGTGCTGCATTACATGGAAAGGTAAAATTTCTTCACAAATTCTACCAAGAAGGAAGAAAAAGGAAGTTACAGAGCTGAAAAAGTGTCTCTCCTTTTGCAAAATGAACTCATTCTGGCTTTTACAGTGCAAACCACAACCCCAGGAGAGAGAAACATGGGAAAAAGTACAAGGGGTTCAACCATTGACCAAAATGCCATCAAAACAGCATGGGTGCCCTGATAGACCCATTCCCTGACATTTTTAACGATGCTGGGAGAGAATGCGAGCCATTCTTCATTAAAAACGGTGGTTGAAACGTCATTTCTGTTCATGACCACGTGCCAGAGGCGTTTTTTATTTTCTCTCTCCAAACTCCATCAAAATTCTAAAATGACCTCAGAATCTTGTAGAGAATTTCACCATCTTTCCATTGATATAAAGAACGCGAAAAACCGAGTTCTAGATCGAAAGATATGACGATTTGAAGTTTTAGGGAAAATCAGGGCCAAATCGGGTTGGCGGGCAAAAATTTGAATTTTTGCACCTTTTTGGTCATTTGGAAAATTTTCTAAAATTTCCCCATGCTCCGCCACTCTAGGTGCCACGTGGCGGCATCTCATTGGCTGCGGGCCTTTCAGGGGAAATTTTTTCCAAAAAACTCCGTTGAGCCATAACTTCAAAAATACATGGAGTCAGGAGGAAAAATTTACCTTTCTGGAAACCTGAGAAAGAGCTCTATCCAATGGTGTCATTTCCAGAAGGTTTTGAGTGCCTAAAAAGCAAAATATTATGACTGAGGCACAAGAGAGGAAAAAATGAGAGGAGCTAGCCACAAAAAATGAGCAGGGGTACATTTTGGATAACAATAACCTTGAATGATGGAGGGTTTATGTTACCTTGAATGCGATGTGATGAATACGGGTGCTGACGTGATTGATGCTCGCTACTGCAAGCTATAAAAATATGTGAAACTAAAGAAAAATTTGATTAGATAGATTTATGTGGGGGTTTCCTGACGAAGCAGATGCAAGAAGAGTTAGCTTCCTTAGTGGATCTCAACCCCCGTGCTTCATAAGATAAGATAAAAGAAATAACAATATGTTGGATAATATGCAGAATTAGAGGCACATAGAAACTGAAATATATAGAAACCTAAGGCACATACAAATCTTATCTAAGAGTTGGTTAAATTAAAGTAAATTAAATATTACCTAGTTTGTGTGTCTATAAGTGGTTGTAGAGGCATCCAAGGCTATAGTCTCTAGAAGAATACCCCCAAGTGACCTCTTATATAGTTCTAAAACTTGTGTAACAAGAGGCAGAAACTGAAATGCACATATACCATATTCTCAGTCTTTTTGGATGGCAACTTGTTTCATTGAACTGCGTGGATAAAAACATAACTACTCCAATTCCACTATGTAGAAGAATTGCTAGCCACATGTTACAAAAAAAGTTTGTTGGAAATTTCAAATTAGTAACATACTCAGAATGTACAAGAAATATACTAGTAACTTTGTAAAATTTTCAATAAATGTATATCTATGAAAGAAGTTTGATGGTGACAAGTTGTAGATACTTAACATCATAGCCATCTTCATACAACCATTTGATTGGGCTCATGGTGCACTTGTTGAAGAGAGCCTCAACCTTTTAAAGCTTTTGAAGATACAAACATGCTCATTTAGTTGAGGACCACACTAGATATAGATGGATAAGGAAAAAGTCTTCTGAATGCTACCCTAGTTCCATTGAAACTTTAAAGGCATCATACAGTGGTTGCATGTTAGGTAGCCTAAGTATTCTAGAGCTATATGTAATACTTTGTGTTAAGTGCATACGCAAGGAGATGTAATGGGTTGCTCATTTTCTTCCACCTGTTCATGACCTCTCTCTTACTTAACTGTAGGTCTCTTTTATATCTTCTTATTTTGTTTGTATAACCTCTCTCATAAGTTCAAGAATAGAGTATATTCCATTATAAATCTCTCCCATGCATGTTACATCAATATCTACATATCTAATCATGGATGGCATAAGCTCTGTAAAATTGATCAATTACACAACCTTGGCCCGACATTCATCATCAAGGACCTATTGGTCCTCATATTTGCACCGTTTATTGGATTGACAACAATTTATCCTTAATGGAAAGGGGGAAATGGCTTGGAATAGTGGTAGACTGGGTTGGTGTGTCATTTTGTAGCTGGGGATGGGTCTAGAACTTTCCTTGGGATCAAGCCTTGGATGATTGAGGGACACATACAAAGGAGATGGCATTTTACTACTTCTTTTGGTTATGCCTTGAACTAGGGTGAGAGGACTCGGGGTGTAACCTGAAATGCATAGGGAGAGATGTATGTTTTGTTCCCTCAATTTTCTTTTCAAATGGTGGACTGATTTGGGACAAACATGGCCAAGGACACAACATTTCACTCTGACGAGTTGTCACACAAATTATTGCATATGCTTATCACATCAGAGGCAAGGTACTAAATAAAGTTGAATTCAATTGCTCTTGCATTCTCTTAATAATGAGATTAAGGCTAAAAGATACCTTCAGTGATGTTTAGAGTGACAAGGTAATGAAATAAAATAAAAGAACATTTAATAATAAGGGATATGGTCAATTATGGCAATTGTAACTTTACAGAGGGGGAATTATAGGTAGAAGATTTCGCTGTGACATAACATTTAATACTCAAAGCATCCTACAATCTAGGAAAATACATAAAATTTGATCAATAAGTAACAATCTCTACTAAGAACTATTTGCATTTATTGAAGCTCAATAGATACAAAATATTCAATACAATCTCTAAATTACTTAACACAAGGGCTCATGCAATCACTCTAATAAAGTATTTACTGCTTCATCTCTCATACGCCCAAGATACACTCAAAGGCTAACAAAAATCTACTAGTACAAAATGTTTATGACAAGGATTTTACAATCCAATTCAATATTGTAGAAAATCTCATAACACAATATCAAACTTAATGACCAAAACATAAACACCAAGGACAAATCTTATGTATGACAAAGAGAAATAGTAAATGTAAGACTGTAACAGAAAAAATATGACTCATCAATCAGTAATTTGTCATCTAGAAAACATAAACTAAGCTTAAAAGCAGACATATTTCATATAGTTCTTGAATTTATTAGCAAGGGAACATAAATTGAATGCTCTCAAAGCTCACCAATGGTTGTAAACTTACAACCACCTTGACACAAAATATTGGGAAACTAAACTCTATATGCATTTCACAGTCTCAAGACCTCTTCAGAAAGTGGAAGACTAATCCATTTTGGATAAGAATACCTAAAACTAACTCCCTTATCATGAGGAAAAGGCCCATATTTACACAAATTTTATGTCTTTATACTACCCAAAATTTCTGCCCAAAACAACAAGTAAATCTTCTTCTTGTGCACAAAGTAAATATCTTTTGATTAGAACAGGAATGCATCTTGTCTAACTGAAAATATCTAATTTTCTGTTAGCATTTTGGGATTGATTCTTGATTCCATGCCATTACTACCACATACGCAAAAACAGTTAGCTAATTTTGTCAGGTGTGTCAAATGAGACCAATTTTTCTTGATGTGGAGTTGTTCATACTTTGATAAATCAATCCACTAAATTAGTTTCCTCAACATTCCTGTTGAATCTCAAGCTCTATTTGGCTAAAGCACGAAGCTTCTTTCAAATTGACCCTCTTCTTAGACTTGGAATGTATTTTGGAGCTCCAGGAGCAAATATGAAGCACACAAACAAGATAGATTAACTTAAATTTGATGAGAAAGACCAATTTAATTTAGGGGCTTAGAATGGGCACCAACAAGACCAACGATTTTACCTTTATGATTTTATTTGTGTTTTCTTTCCTCCATAATGTCTAAACATTACTGATCACCATACTGCTTTAAGGCCTCTTTTACCTTCACAAGTCGTCTCAAAATGAGTGTGTGAGAGGCAAATAGTCTTTGCAAATTTCAACAACTCCAATCTTGAGAATCTCTTGAATATGGCTTGTGACATATGATGGTTTGTCATAAACATCTGAATGTCGTTTTCCTTTGTGTAAATGTGCTCAATCCACGAGATTTTTCCAATATTTTTCAGAATCAAATTAAGGGAGTGGACAACTAAAGGGGTCCAAAATATGTGCTTGTATTTGTCCTTTATAATCAATCTTGTTGCTCTACAATTTTTTGCGTTTTCTGTGATAACTTGGACAATATTATGGGGGCCTACCGACTCCATAGCCTCTATAAAAAATTTGGTAATAAACTATGCATGTTTGACTTCCCCTTCACAATCAATGGCTTTTAAGAACATTTCCCCTTTAGATCATATTGCAACATTTATAAGGGGTCTATTTTAAGCATCTTTCCATCCATCTGAAATGATTGAAACCCTTGAATCCTTCCATGAATCTCTAATTGGTTGCAAATATGTTTGAATGTGCTCCACTTCCTTCACCAAAAGTGTGGTTCAAAATTTTTGTAACTTGGGCCTTTGTACCCTTGTGGAGCTTCATTGACAACTGTCAACATTTATCATTAATATGAAGATCTCAATACATTGAAGGGAAACCCACATGCATAATTGCATCGAGTAACCAACTCATCAGCAATCTTCTCATTATTGAATGATTTTTTTAATGCTCATTTTTACTTATTTCATGAGGTCTCTTCATGTAAGGGGGTATCAAGTGGGCCAGCCTGAGTTTGGTTGAAAAGATAAGTAAAAAATGGGTGTGTGGGTGGTCTTGCTAAAGGCCTTCTTTGCAAAGGAATTGTTCTAGCATTATTTCTTTTAGTTTTTCTACCAACCTCCTCTTGCTCTCTTAGGTACTCCATTTTCTCTTTTGATAGTTTGGGGGCACTTCCTTATCCCCACTCTTCCAAGCCCAGTCAAATGGATTTTTAGTCGACTATATGAGGATTTGTATTGAGCATGGAAACCATGGCATAATAAAATACGAACTCCACCACCAAATATGTTTTCTACCATTGTTACATGTCTCCAAAGAGGAGAAGCAACATCATATTTCATAGGTTCTGATGTGTTTTCAGAAGCATGTGGGCCTTCTTGCATTCCACTTGAAGCAAAACTTGATACCATCCTAATTTGTTTTTGATCACTAAGATCACAATAAAGGCACGAGGTGAGAGCATACACAAGGTTAAGATGTTAAAAAAAATTGTTGTTACATAAATGATAAAAAAATTAAAATGTCTATTTACTAATTATTAATTTTCTAACCCCGTTTCTGATTCTCCAGATTGCAATAGTGGTAAGCAAAAAACATACGTAGAAGTTAGAAGTTAGAATAAGGTTACAAGAAAAGTCTAGGATTTTTCCAATTACACATCATTCATCATTTTTAAATTAAAAAATATATACAATGTAAATTAGTTTTTTCAAAATTTTACTAAAATAAAGATCATGATCATGAATAATCTATATTCACACATAATTCATGATCATGATTGCATGTAATGATGTGACATAAATATTTTTTTAATCGATAAAACAGGTTGAAGGGGATTGTTCCCTATACATTAAACCAACGAGGGCCATAATAACTGCCCTCGGAACAAAGCAAAGCTAAACCAGAAAAAAAACTATCCTAATTAACATTTCCCATCATATGGAGGATAGTAGTCTAACATATTAGAGAAACACCCCCTTTTTCCTTTCTTTTTGCTAACCTCTTGCGACGGACCCGATTATGAGGCAACCACCAGCTACATATTGTTAGGTTACGAGAGGGGCATAGATCGATCGGGGGTATGATCCTGATCAGAATCTGACTTATCTGATTCATGACCTCTTTTCAATCTGCTTACTAATTTCTTATCTTCTTTCTGTCCTTCTTTCTCTTTTATCTCCGTGTTTTTGCTTCTGCCATGATCTTCCTTATTTAAACCTTTTTGTGCTTGATCTGAATAAGAGTTGATCCACCCGCTACTAGTATATGACCTCTTTTTCTTTATGGAATTGTTTCTTTTGAATTATGGGTAAATTTCCTGCAAGTGACTCGGGGACTTGCAAAATTGAAAATGGAATATTGTATTCTCATAATCCAAGTGTTGAATATGTTGTTGTTTCCCCACTCGTAGAATTATCCTGTCCATAAGTACCTTGCTGAGATTAATTTCTACACATATCCTATCAAACGTGCAAATGCCAACCGATGTTCTGGAAAGATCGATCTTGAGAAACTTCCCAAGGGCTTGGCCGATATCTTCAAGTGCATGCCATAAGTGAAGTGGAAGATTCAGAATCCAGACACAAACTGGCATCTTAGAAACTGAAAGGGTATTCAGGTCGAATTTGGGAAAACAGGGAGTAAGGAACAGGCCTGTGTTACCCTAAAACCATGGAACAGGAAGAAGCCCTTGGAGCAGAATGCTATCTCATAATGAGCAGACTAGTTAGCAATGATCCATTGAGATAGGGATTTGGCTTCCCATTTACCTCCGGATTAACCACCTTCAGTAACGGAGTCGACTCAGCTAAATCCATGATATATGCTTGAGAACCGCTTGGGTTAGAGGAAGCCTGCTGAACTGTGGACTTGAACGAAAGAGGGGCAAAGGCAGAATCAACCCCTCTGCTACCATTTAGCTATGGAACTATGAATTGAGTCCTCCCCCGCCGTAATTTATTTATTCGAACCGCCACTGAGGGCATGCATGATCTTTAGCGATTCATCGCCTAGGGAGAAAATGTGATTTCGAAAACCGCATTCAATCTAGATTTTAAATTCACTAAGAAATCTTTTTTATCCTTCCTGCTCAAACTTCAGAAATCTTTGATGTTTGCAGTGTCCATTCTAGATATGGTTGCACCCTCCCATATTTCGAGCACTTCTGTTTTAGCCCTCTCCTTCACTACCGTGTCTGTGCCAGGGATGCGACTGAGCTTTTCCGCAGTTTCAACCACTTCTTCCCACTCTGGGAAAAGCCTAATTTCGCTATTTTGTTTAACCATCCTGAGAGCTCGTGCTAATCCCTAAAAGGGTGTCATAAGAACACTTAATATTCGATGTGACATAAATGTTAATAATGAAATATAAAACATAATAAATATAAAAACGTTAAAAAGATAAAAAATAAAGGGTTGAATAAAAAATACTTGTAAACAACAATGAGCAAGGGCAACAAGTAACAAATAGTGGCTACCTCCAAACGTAGATTCTCCTTGTACAATGCAAAGAATCTCAAACAAATACAATGGTTGTCTCAAGTCACTTGACTCTCCTCATTGAATGATCAACGAAATTATGAAACAATGGCTGCCTCTTGGCTCTAAACAAGTTTGACCTCCTTGCAAGAAATGGATGCTTCCAAACAAACCCTCCTTGTAATGGTTGCCTCCTTTTTGGCTCTTGCATTTGCAAGTTGAAAATTGCCAAATACTAAGAATGAATTTTTTGAGTTTTGGCAATGGTTAAGTGTCTTTATATAGCTTTTTAGAGGTGGTTAGGGTTGCTTTTTTAATTCTTTTATGTTTTTAGGGTTAACGTTGAATGGGTCAACCATAAAAATAAAAAATGTTTACCAAAGCAGCTGCGCCGCATTTTACAAGGTACATCTAGGATTTTCCAGTACCATATGATACCCAATACGTACCAGCCAAGGTACACAAGGGTTAGCGATGTACCAGTGCTTCCTAGCTGTAGGGTATACATTTATCTTGTACATCTTCCTCCATTCACACCCTGCCACTTTCTTTTCATAAAATGGGAATGAAGCTTGAGCTCTTAAATATTAATAAGCTCTACTATTGTAAAAATTGAATGTTTCTTTGTTTTAACTTTTGAAAATGTGAAGGTTAGCTAATGAAATTGGGATGCGGTAGTTATAGCTGAATGAGGTTTAGTTTCTCTTATGTGATCAATATATCTTGTGAAGCTTTTACCTCATTTTTGAATCAATTCTTCAAAGTTTGCGATTCATCGTCCTCAAGTCCAAAACATCTCAGTTCCATCTTGTTCGGAAAGAATGAATTTGAATATGAAAAAGAAACCAACTCTCTATTTTAATGGGAACATGCTAAGGACCTTTGTTGCAGGCTATACATTTTTGTCTTACATCTTACACCATTCACATCATGCCACTTTCCTATCACAAAATAGGAATGAAGTTGAGCTCTTAAACATGTCTATTTTTTTTAATTACGACAAATACGAAGCTCTACTATTATAAGAAACCAATTTCTTTTTATAATTTGATGTCTTCCTACTATACAATATACCTATGAAAATTCATGTCCCCTTACATGTATCGATTGATCTGCAGGTTTGACCTACTCCAGGTCACACACAAGGGTGTGTGACATATGTAACCGGTGAAGGCCCTAGTCAGCCTAATCCTAGAATGGCTTTCACAAGAGACACTTTTGATACGTGGATGTGTACGGACTGATTTTCAGGTATGTTTTATCACGACTTACACAGAACTGTTGAATTCATAACAAGAGTTTAGTGTTAATTATAGATTGTCGATCATGAGGATGTAATTTATAAATGCATAGAAAATGCCATTAACTATGCTTAAATCTTTTGAAGATTATCTTACAGAATTTGTTTGCCTATCTTTCTATAGAAATGCTACATTTTGTGCTTATGGCTTTTTAATAAATTCTCCCTGGATATTTGGTTGCCTATCTTGCCACAATATATTTGAATTAACTATGTGATATATGTTGTCCATGTGTGACCATGCATTTATGTCTGTGTCTATTCCACGGCATATTCAAACACAATTACAATTGTAGAAGGGCACAAGTGAAAGTGTTAACCCCTAAGTTTGAGTTTTTTAAAACAACATCATTTAGAAAAGATAAACTCCTCACCTTTTTAAGTTATGATTGGCTTTTGGTCAAGTTCTTGATATTTGTCCCCTCCCCCCTCAAACAAATAAAAAAAAATCTAGTTTCATACACAAAGAATCCCAGGTTTAAGAGAACCATGTTCTATATCTACTTGCAAATCGAATGTTGTATCATACTTGAAAAATTGGTCACCAAATTTGCAAGATTGTTAGATCTAGCTGAATCAAAATTTATGTTTTGTGTAGCTCCTATAGGTATTATTATTGTTCTCTTATTAAAGTCATGAGTTTAACTTTGGCACCATTATATGGTTGTAGATTGTTTGATTGGAGATTGATATGTTTCAACATATTTTAGTGAATAAAATGTATTAGTCCTGTTATCACCTAGAAGTTGCACCATGATATAGAATGGTGTGTGTACTCTCTTCTTTTGAAAAAATTGGAACACCTCAAGGTTGTGGGTAACCTATGTCTAAGGTGAACATCCAGAGAGGGTTGGTTCCCTTGTGAATAACCTAAAATTGAAATCTTGACAAGGAAAAAGGGAAGAGGAATGTGAAAAATGGGAAATATGGGTGATACGCCAAAAGTTTTATACTTGTATATAACTTTGCATAGAGAATTAAAAGATCCACACACCTGCACAACTCTGAACTATTTTACAAAATTAATTAAAGGGTTTAGGAAAAGACATCGGTAGAGGGAATGGATTCCACACTAAAGCAATACAATATCCTACAACAAACATGATGAACAATCCGAAAACAACAATATGAGAGGGCAAAAAATGAAGCTTTATTTTATTTAGAGGTAAACCAAAAAAGTTTGAATATGCCAGAGCAAATTAATGTCCAAGAATGTCTCCTTTTTACAATCATGAAAACTACCTATATAAACTAATTCAAAAAGAGAAAACTTCCCCTGATGCGAAGAATAGATTGTTGTTTTTGAATTTATCCATGGACCCTTGACGCTAAATTGGAACATCAATTTATATTTAATTTATTTAATTTAACCCATGCACCTCTCCTCCTTGGTGCAAACTTATTAATTTATTTAATGGAACATTGTGGCAACATCAAGGGATTGTTTGCTTGCTAAACAAGGAGATATTAGGCTTTTGTATCCATTGGGCTCTAGATTCATAGTCTTCTTCAACAACTGTTGCACACAAGTTTGGAAATATTGTATCCTCTTAATATACAACTAAAATACCCTCTCCAACAAAAGGAAAATATGTATATGCAAGCACTTTATTGAAAATACAACTAACTATGATAACTGGAAATCCAATGTGCATAAAAGCAATTATTATGCAAGAAACAAACCTAGCCTACTCCTAATTTAAACAAAGAGAAATGAAAGCTAGACAAAACCACATACTGGTTGGGAGAAATAACATCCTTTTCCCATAAAGTGCGGCCATGAGATAAATTTTGCAGCTAGATCACATGGTATAAGTGTAGACATCAATTGCATCTTTGATTTGCGTAAAATATTAGTCCAGAAAATAATAAACACCTCTATAAGATTTGCACTTAGTTTTTGGAGATGTTGGGGCTGATTTTTAGCAACTTGAAGCTCTTTCTTTTGCTTTGAACTGAGCACAATTGATGGAAACTCCTTATGTGGCTCTAAACTAGCCAAATACCTGATTGGACATGGTTTCCTCATAGTTGATAAACTAATCTTTTTGATATGCCCGTCTTCTTTGTGTGAAACTTCAACACGTGGAGTACTTGAGGCTCTTCTCTAATCACATTGGATGTTTGTAAACTGATCTGAAACATTTTCTACTTCATTTTTTTAGCAAACAACCTCATATTTGACTCTTACTCAAGCTCAAAATAAGGTTTAATAACAAGAGAAACTTTATTGAGGAAGATAGATTATGGGTTTGGAATACTTACAATTTCAATTGGTTCTTCCTCAGCATCAGAATCGTTTAAGTCTGATAAAACCTCATCCCTTTTATTGTCAAGGCTTGAGGAAAACTCATTTTATATTTGAATTTCTTTGATTTCCTCCTCTATATGACTGTTTGTAAGTTGATCTAAACTATGTTTTACTTCTTCCTCATTCTTATCATTTTTCTCATTTAGCAAAAAGTTTTCTAAGCTAAAATCATCCTCTCCTTACCATGATGCAACTGTAACTGATCTAATAATCCTTCTTCGTCTTTACCCTAAAACTACTCTTCATCCAACACTGATTTGTGTTCTTTAGTTGTGGACAAATTTTCTTGTATGGTTAGAAAATTCTTATTTTCTATATTAGAATCATACCAAAAATTATTTTCTTACCAATCAATGAGTGTTATTGAATTATTTTCTTTGGTTAGAAAATTCTTATTTCCTATATTATAATCATACCAATCTATAACTATTACTGAATTTTTTTCTTCACTAAAAGATGATATAGTCTCAAAACTATTGATCTGATCATTGAAAACAATCATATGTTCCTCCAAAAAAAATTCTTTAATTTGTAACCCAAGTGATTCGAGAAAATGTCTAACCTTTTCTTGCTGGTCATATTCCTCCAGCTGCTCTTGAATTTCAACCACTCTCTTGCACTCTTCTATTGTAGGCTTAACCAACTGTGAAATTTGTTTGTCCTCAAACTATAAGCTCCATTTTGTTAGATTTTGCTTGAGAACTTCTTCTATTGGATCTTTAGTTGGCTGCTCTTCCAAACTGATTTGCTAATTAGTTTTATTTCAGAGTGGATTTGGGAATATGAGGGGAGGGCTGGGTTGAGTTGACAACTTATTTTGCAATGGTTGAGATGATTGTAGAGGTGTAAGATCTTGTGGAAGAGAAGGAATGGAAGGAGAGGCTTTAATAAAGCTAGTAAATTTAAATTTAGACTAAGATTGTGTGGGTTAAAAAGTAGAAATGGGAGGGCTTCATGATGATAGTGAAGGACTACCCCATTGACAAGGTTTCACAACACTATATTGGTAAGATTCCATTTCTTCATTCCACTCTGATATTTTTGGTACCGATTCAGACATAAAGTCTAACTTTTCTTAAGGGCTATACCTCTGTGGCATAGGACCAACCCATGGGGAAGGTACCTTCTATCCGAGCTTGGCTACCTTGATGGAACTTGTTACCCTCATCAGTACCATTTTTATCTCCAAGTGTTGTACTTGCATCTGAAAATCATCATTAGGCATGGAATTGTTTCCATAATTTGCATATTCCTACTCCTCAAAAGGACCATGTTATTAGGATAACCCTCTATTACCAAGAAACACCTAGGTAGTAGGATCCTCCCATTTATGCTCAGAAACATTTTCGATACGGGAAACGAGGTCGAAATGTCCACGAAATGGTCGAAAATGTCTGAGAGGTTTACAAAAACTAAGGTTGCTAGTTTTCCTCAGACTCTTCCTTTTTTTGCGTTCCTTACATCAAGCTTAAACCCCTGCATGTAGTTTGGTTGCCCCTGCCCTGTGTGTCCCTCGTTGACCAACCTCTGATTCTATCCCCGCTTCCGCTTTCTATTTACTCGAGCCCTTTTTAAAGGTAAGTTGGTTATTAAAACATTAAAGGGTGCTTAATATATGCGGTGGTGGGCTTTATTTATTGCTATCGGTTTATGAATATGTATCGGTGAGCCTGCATGATCTGTCTAGAAAGAGGATTAAGTTAATGTCTAGGAAGAGGATTAAGTTAATGTTGAGGTTGAGATTGAATGGGTTGGAAAGGTTGTACATGTGGGTGTGATATAATATAATTTGTTTAGTTGTTGTTAGAGGTAGTGTGATTGGTAAAATGGTGGGTCACATGGAATACTTATAAGGAACATTAAGCATGGTGACCACTTTGTTGTTGGCAATGTACTTTATGTTTTAAGTTGTGCTCACCATCGAAATATTGTGATGTTGATTGCATTGAAAATAATTGAAGGCTTCTTGTTTACGAGTATATATGTAATGGTTCACTAGATTCCCATTTATATGGTAAACTTTTTTTTGTCTTCAAATGTTTTTCAAGTAAATGGATTATGTGAAAAGTGTTGTTATGAACTGTCTTCGATGGTTTAGTTTTGAATATTTTCAAGTAAATGTGTTTAGTGAGAATTGTTATTTACTTTTATCACTATTACGAATTCTCATTTTACAAGTCAAATTCGAGACATTTTATAATGGTTCGCACGTTAGAAAATAGCATCAGGGATAGTTAGAGGGATGAGATATCTACATGAACAGTGTCAAGTTGGTTGTATTGTTCACCGTGATTTATGGCCTAATAACATTCTTCTGACTCACGATTTTAAACCAATGATGAGTTCTGTGCTTGTCACTTATTGAGGCAACAAACAGTTCTATCAGGGGCATCTGTCACTTTCACCTGGTGAGAGGTGTATGACAAGTTTCTTTTAAGAAAAGTGCCCTTTAAATTATACAAGACATTCAAGCGTTATCTTTGAGTTTTGTAATTACTAGTGCCGACCAGCTCTCAAATCAAGGTCAACTTAATTTTATTGTTCTTCATATTCTTGAAACATCTGAGAGTTCTATATGCTGTTAGTTGAGGCATTTGTTGCACTTTACCATTTATTAGGTGGCTAGAACGACGTAAAAAAAAAGTAGTTCTTTTTGAGAGGACCGTCTGGGAAGATATATAAGAGCAGTTCTGTGTGGAATGATTTGATAAGGAAAACCATAGCATAGCAGGAAATAAGACACGTTTTTGTTTTATCGTATTCGAAAACTCTGGTGTTGTCTCTCGCTTAAGAAGTTTTATTGTCAAACAAGCTTGTCTAAAGAGTGTGAATGTGATATTGTAAATGTATTAGTTTTTATACATAGTAGCAGATTGGATGTCCCATCAATCTAAATGCTAATGCTAGGTAATTTAAATATCTTGCTTGGTCTGCATTGGTAGTGCAATTTGTTCAGCAGTTGAATTCAAAATTCTGCGGAGATATTGTTGGAGGCATGAGGAGAGTGACAATCTGGATTTTAACCACTCCTTGCATTGGTGATAAAATAATAGTTAAAGCTCCTACGAAGAATGCATGGAAATGTGACCAAGAATAAGTCTCAATTTCAAGTAGTTCTGTCTCTGCCACTTTTAATAAACCTATGTGGATGATCTATTTATATAGAGCAATGAACGATATGCGAGTTGGGACATTTTTCATGGCTTTCACATGATTTGTGTGAATTATTTGCCTTTGAAGGTTGCACCGTAAGTCACAAGGTTCTATTTTATGTTTATGTTCAACGAGGATTAAATTCGGTTCAAGTTTGCCAAGCGATAAAGTTGGAGAAAAAATGTCTTTAAGTTGGAACAATACTGTTCCTATCTTTTTAAAGTTGGAACAAGAGGGACATGTTGAAGATTACATTTTATCCGCTACTCTCAGTCGTTATATGTATATATACAAGCATTTGTAAAATAATGTAAAATCATGTTAAAAGCTTCCCATACAAAATAATGGATAAATTTTGAGCTCATGTTCGACGAGAGTAATGTTCAAAAAAATTAGAACTTTTTTGATAAAATTTAGAGAACCTTGTGAGATAGGTTGCACCAACCAAAGTGTTCTAGGTATTATGGTAGTCGTGACTAATGTAATAGTGAATTAGATAAACATGAACATCTACATCTCTAATTTAGCCGATTAGTTCGAATCTATTAACCAATAAATGACCATACATCAGGTGCCATGTGTATCAAGCATGTGTTAAATATATAGTTTATTGATTTGTTTTAGAGATGTTATGAAGTTATAAATTTAGGAACACAACCGATAAGAGAAACGTAACCACTATAGTCGGGATATATGAAAATTCAGAATTTTCAAAAAATGGCGATTTTTGAAAAAAGTCTAGATTTAAAAAAAAATCTGATTTTCATAATAGTCTTAATTTTCAAAAAAGTTGGAATTTCGAAAAATTCAGAATTTTTGAAAAAAGTTATGATTTGCGAAAATTTCAGAATTTTCGAAAAGTCACGTTTTTTTATATCTCTGTGATTTTCAAAAAAGTCGAGATTTTCAAAAAAATTGTGATTTCCAAAAAACTCAGGATTTTCCAAACAGTCAAGATTTTAAGAAAAGTCAAAATTTGAAAGAAGTCGGGATTTTCAAACAGTCGCATTTTTTAGAAGTCGTGATTTTTAAAAATTCACAATTTTTGTGAAAGTTGTGAATTTGGGTAGTTGTCAAACATGGTTTTCAGAATGTACTCAGATTTTTGGGTTTCATGTTGACCATGGAAAATAAGGATGCCATCCATGGAGACCTTAGCTGTAGCATGCGATGGAAAACAGAGGGCGAGCAAAAAGAGAAGTAGAAGTGTCAGAGTGATGTAAAGAAGGAAAATAAACCAGAAAATAAAGAAATTGTGTATTTTTCTAGTAGCTATGAGTAATGACGAGTTGGAAAACCACAACCATCAATTGTTGAAAGCCCTTTACTGTCCCGTTTACAGATCCATTTCTCAGACGACCAGGCATATTGACTCATGATAGGTTGATTATGGATTAATTGCAACACATACTTTTTCTCTGCGGTTACCAGAAAGTCATGCTTTGCACAAATTTGTGGTTTGAAACATGTTTTGTAAATTGTGCTCCTTGCTCTATCGTCATCATTGTTTACGACAATTCGTTCCATCCACCTTGTTTGCTGGTATTTCTTGTCAACAAATTTTATCGATACATGTTGCTTTGTTGTTGTTTGTTTTGATTTCCTCTTCCTCTCACCAATATTTCTCTTTCGACATTGACATCGCACACCTCACATGTGATTGCTAGTAACATACAAATTCTTATTACTTTTACGATGCACTTTTACGACCATATAAACACAAATACTCACACACATACCGATAACAAATTCAAATAAACGTCTCCAATGAGTCTTGGAATATTTTTAGGGTCTAAAATCCACTGTCCACATCTATCCCTTTCGAATAATTACAAATCTGTTATAAAACCATGTTTGTCTATTAGCATTGGTCCCACTTTCTTCACAATC
Source organism: Taxus chinensis (assembly GCA_019776745.2). Taxonomy (NCBI): domain Eukaryota; kingdom Viridiplantae; phylum Streptophyta; class Pinopsida; order Cupressales; family Taxaceae; genus Taxus; species Taxus chinensis. The sequence continues at coordinate 209,461,952 of CM034156.1, read as the reverse complement.
ATGACCACGTGGCACTCGACGTCTTAAATTTTCAAACATTCGTAAACGTTATCTTTCAAGAAATTAATCTCCGTGGCTAATTTGTGAGATTTGGGAAGGTTTCTGGGGATTTGTACAATGGTTTACTGTGAAATTTCTTTCAAGAAGATTCCTTCCTAATAGAGACCTCAAGAGATACACAGGCCTCCAGCGTTCAAAATTGAACACGTCACAACCCGTCAAAAGGGTCTGCACACGACAGAAAAGGTCAAAGCAAATTTTCTTCGTAAAATAAAAAGCAGTGTATACAAATTGTTTGACAAATGGGAAGGTCCATTTTTTATTTAACCTGTCACCTGAAGAGCGCCAACAACGAAATTTTCTCCCAGCCTGTATATTTAAAAATTAAAATTTACATTGGATTTGAAAATTCAGTACACATCCAACTACCAGCGGCATGCAACTCATCCATCATCCATGATTCATGATTCCACTGTCCACTTGCACAATAGGGAATTAGGAAATAATTTAATGAATCATGATTTACAGCCACAACCCACAACTACAAGTCACATTTAGAAATTAGACTTTACATTTAATTTAATTTAGAAAATCCAATACGCATTCAACTTCTAGCCTACCACTGCCAGCATCCATGATTCACGATTCCACTAGGCTATGCCATATCTGGAGACTGGTCTGGGAGACTCAAATGTGAGTGGAACTAGACTGTAGTCTGTACGAATCACTATTCACATTTTTCCTTGGGCCATTGAAAGAAAATGATATGTTTAAGCGGTCAAAAATAAAAGTGTGGTTAAAATCAAGGATTGGAGTCCACAAGAATAGATTTAAATAAAGGAGCAAATCCTCCTAACTCTCACTGTCTCACATCTTGCTTGTCTACGGCAAAAAAATAAACCTACGTTTTCCATACTTTGCGAGTCCTATGAAAGAATGAATTTGTGTAGTAGAAGAAACATCTGAACCAGACTTCTAGTTCCATATTACATGTAAGCACTGTATTTCATTCTGTGTAATTATCAAGGAAATAAATCCTTTCTTGTTAAAATGATTCTTCTTTGGGATTCGACCTTTATTCCTGCAAAATTTTACAACATTTGGCATTCTTTCAGGGCAGCTATTTTATATCATATTTGGAAATCTAGAAATGTTGCTATTTTTAATAAGGAGACAGTGGATAGAATTTTTACTATTTCTAACAAGCTTGTTGTCATCTCCAATGTCTCGCTTCAGATCCAGGTTCAAGCGAAGAAAGTCCGCATTGAGGTTGAACACCTCCAAACCTTGTTGGACCATTGGGGGAGTGCCCCTTGTGCTGTCAGTCATGTTCCATCGGATTCTCCTCGCCACCGCTCCCTCTCACAAGGTCATCGCTCCCGTTCCCGTGGGCGGCACAATTTTGACAGGGGCCCAGTTTGTGGGTGGTGGAGTGTCTCTCCTCACCGGCAAGTCCCCTCTTTGCCTCCATCATGGGCTCCTCCCGCCCCTAGGGTGTTTGGACGGCTGAGCGGCGGCAGCTCTGGGTGACAAGCGCCTGATTAGTCAATGTTTCCTCGGCTCTCATTGGCCATTTTGCCCTCCCGGCCAGGAACCGAGGAGGAACAACCATAGATAGACGGCTAGAAGCTAATTGATAACACCCCCGCCACCACTCTTGGTGGTTGGGGTGATCGTCCGAAGAGCCCGCCTCAACCGCCTCCTTCCTCCATGTTCGTTGCTGCTGCCTAGCTCCATGTCTGAAGATTTTTGTTGGTTTTATGCAAGTTTTGCTCAATTTGTTTTTGATTGAAAAGCTTCTATCGAAATGATTATGTAACTTGTACCACTCGTAGCCTTTAATGGCTACTATGATCTCGCATATGGGGTTTGATCTTTTCCACCCGATTTTGCATGATTAGCATTGTACATTTTTCTCATCATTAATTTATGGATATGCTTTTCAATAAAAAAAATAGGAAACTCAATTTGCTGCAACTCCAAATGTATGTGCATTCATGTTTGTTTTAAATTGGTGGGCTTAAATTGAAACTCATTTCAGCTCCTTTTGTGCAAAGTGGAAAACATATCCGCTATGTTAGTTGAAGCGCATCCATTGAACCATAACGAGCTAAACCTATGTATCAGCATACACACAAAAATGAAATATGATCTGAGCAACCAAGGATGGTTTGTTGAAATGGATTTAAGGTAGTTGTGGTTGATATCTTAATGCAGGTAGTCATAATAGTATGGGGTTCAGAAAATGGCTTTTGGTTACAACTTAATGTATTTAGGACTTTGACAGAGAAAGCACAACATTATTGTCTTGTTAACTTCAACTTGTAAGAAGGTAAGTGTCATAGCATAGAAAACAACCATGATTTATTTTTTACGACAGTACCTCAAAAAAAAGTAGTTAGTGCAAATGAAGATAATTTTAATATTATTTTTCTTTTAGCATGTTGTTTTTTCTTACTTGGCTATTTATTATAATTTATATGAAGAACTAGTGGCATTTGCTCACCCTTCTATTAATATTTACTATATTGTTAACTTTGAATTTATTGTCTTCATTTCGCCTACAAGGGAAACAAATTTCATATAAACGGTAACCCAAATTCTCCTCTCCTTGCATTGCATAAATTGATATATAAAAAAAAACAATTTACTAATTTGTTTTTATTTTTTGTAAAAAAAGTTTGTTTTTATTTTTTATTATAATCCCTACTCAACTGTGCTTTCATAATATATTGTGTGAAATTGGACAAAAAACTTACTCAGTGTTGAACATTAAACGTCGAGGGAGTGGATAGCTTTAGCAAGGAGTAGTTCACCAAGCGTGAAGAGGTAAGGAATATGAATCCACGACCCTTGTTAGTGCAACCTTATATATTAGATTTTAATGTTGCATGATTTAGAAGTTTAGATAAATGTTTTCAATATTTTATTACTAATTGAATAATATTTTTTTTCAAAATAATTAATGAATACATATCAAGAACATTTGAATCAGTCTAAATGTTCAACAATTTGTCTTATAATGACTTGTATCTCATTTTTGTGTTTCACGTATTTTCCTTTTTGAAGGGACATTTTCAATTTTTTGTATAATCATTTATTCAAAAAATTTAATCTCTCTTTGTAAAAAGTGATCAATTTTTGTGACATGTGTGATTTATTTACTCTTTTCATATGAAGTGTAAAACGATTATACTACTTTTCATCATTGAAGGGTTGGTTCAATGTTTGCCCTTCACAATGAAATTGGGACTAGCCCTTCAAATTTGATCACTGCAGGCCTCCGTCATTTTTACAAGCTTTCAATATGCACAGTTGTAATCAAGAGACGATCGCTTTCAATATGCACAGTTTTATTAGAATGTGTTGTTTTGTTTGTGTTGGGATGTTTACCGCCAATAATACGCCTGCTTTGGAAGATAAGTTCCCACCAGGTGTCTGTTTCCTAATAGGAGTTACCTAGGCTCCAAAATAATGGCGAAAGCAAACAAAATGCAAACAAAAGAATGACAAAAGCAAACAAAATGACAAAAGTAATAATTACGCCGTAGGAGTTTTCACAGCAGGAGGCACTCACGCCATTTTCGTTGTCCACCTTCTGGAACGGCATTTCAGTGCCAGCACATTATCTGTGGTGTTCCGTTTTTTCCCGTTCTTGCTTTGGTATGTGATTGGTTCCGTAGGCGGCGATTTGGGCTTTGCTGGGAAGCCACGTTCGAAGTTGTGCAAACTCGTATGTGGCTATTTGGCCGTTGGCCCTCCCTCCACCTGTTGCGCTGCCTCCGAGCTTGGCAAATATCCGGAGCCTCGGAAGGCTGGACCTTAGCAAGAATCAGGTAATCTTCTCACTGAAATCACTTCATGGCAGTAGCTTATGGAGCTCAATCTTAGAAAAACCAAGTTCACCGGTTCGATTCCCAGAGCTCTGGGCTCCTTGCCTGGGCTTACATATCTCGATCTTTCTAAAAATGCTCTAACTGGGCCGATCCCCAACGAGCTGGGAAATTTAAAGCTGAATACCTTCAATGTATCTGATAATCTATTAACTGAGCCAGTACCTCCTGGGCTTTAAAATGTTGCTAATGATGGGAGTTTTTTGGGAAACCCTGGGCTGTGCAGCACAACCCAATTGAACGGCACAGTCACTTGCGGTTCGGCCAGGCAGCAGGGCACGAGATGGCTTCTGTGGTGCTTTTTTGCATTGGCGGGAATAATTTTGATAGTGGGTCTTGCCTGGTTTTACAGAAGATACCACAATTTTTCCCTTGCAGAGGGTAAGAACAAAAGAGAAAACAACACTAAAGCCTCTATGGACAAGGCTTCGTGGATGCTGACTTCCTTTCATCGATTGGGATTTGGTGAATACGAGATTGTGGATTGCCTTGATGAAGACAATGTCATTGGGACTGCCCAAATTTAGATCTGTGCTGGTAGAAGTGGGAGCCTCCGAGTGCTCGCAGAAACATGGCAATTTCTTTCAACATCTCATGGATGTTTATAGAAATCTCAAGCTATGGAATGCTCCTGATTCCATTGCAAGGTGTGGTTTATTTCATTCTGCTTATTCTAATTCGTATGTCAATCTTGTAATTTCTAAGCCCAATGTTGACAGGCAAAAAATGAGAGATCTTATTGGGGATGAAGTAGAGGAGCTTGTGGACATGTTCTGTATTGTGCCCAGGCAACCTCTTATTCATGACAACATGTTATTTCAGTTCTCGGATGAAGACTTGGTCTCTGCACTGAAGGAAGCAGAGAAAAGTTTGCAAGAAGCTGAGGCAGATGATCTGGAGCTGCAGAAATTGCAATTAGAGGAATGAAATGGGAATTGGATTGATAAAATCGAGGGGAAATTTGAGATTTTCAAAACCCAATTGGAGGATAAGCTAGATGAGATTTTCCTTCCCGAATGGAGAAGAAAGATTCAGAAAATATTGCCCCCTGAGGGAGTTTCTGTCAACCATATCAAAACAGGGGAGGATGTTCAGGTGCCGAGGAGATTGGTTGCAATCTTTTTATTCATGACCATGTCAGATTTTATAGATCAGCCGTTTAGTTTCCAGGATAATGTCTTTGATGACAGTAACGGGAGGCTTGAATGGTCAGGGAACAACTAGTTTGTCATGTGGCCAGGAGATGGCAAGCCGAGGCTATGGATGAATTCTATTTCCAGAATGGTTTCTCTTTATAATTTGATTGTAAGGGAGGAGAAGCTCTATCAGAGAGAAGCAAAGAGTACGAATGAAAAAACCCTCAGAAATAGGGGTTTTGAAAAAAATAGACCTTGTGATCCCCCATGTTTAATCACTGCAGAGCTGTGTTATCTCCTTCAGATCATATTACCGTAAGAGATTTGTATTGGGAGGCTTTTTGTATGGCTCCTGGGGAGAAAACCCATGAAAATTCCCAAACCCTTCTTGTAAAATCTTGTGAGCTTAATCCCTTTGCAAGAGAACCCCATGTTGTTCTGGCCCAGATATATATATCTTTCCCCAGGAAGTATGAGGAAGGAGAAAAGGAGGCAGAGAGTGCATTAAACCTCATGTTAGAGTGGGGTACAAATTGGGAAAAGAGAATGTCATGGGAAGGATGGATTGCATGGACAAGAGTGTTGGTCATGAAGGCAAAGGAGAAGTCATGGCCTCACACTTCTTGGGGAATCCTCAATCTCGGGCTTCTTAGGTAAAACTTAACTTCCAACTTCTCAAACTCTTTGGTTTGGTTAAACCCTCTATCTATTATAATGGTAATGAATGGCAATCATATCTGTTGATTTATTATTGTATTGGTGGTTTATATATCTCTACCCCATCTAAATTTATTTAACAATCTAGAATTCTGCTATGATTCAGGATGCTCTCTCTGCTCCACCTAATGTTAGACCATTCAATTATCTATATTTATAATTCAACTAGAACTTAAAATGACTTAGCCATTTGTTTGGCTCGTTCCATTTGGTTATCTTGATTCGATGATATCATGGTTATGTTACAGTACAACGGTTGCTTATTTTCCTCAATACTGTCTGGTTTTAAGGATTTTAAAGTAGAATTTGGTGCTTCCTCGGTAATGTTTTTTTTGTACTGCTTAATTAAACACTTGTCATGGAAAATTCTATTGATATACCTTGTCATGGGATGCCTTGAAAATCTCTAAGAGTGTCGGGGATCCTTCTTGTAGATGATAATCGGCTTCTGAAAGAAATTGGCGCGTGTGTTCCATTTGTTTTTATTTATGTTTTTGGCTCTTATCTTTGCATTGCACCACTTGTAAATTACTAAATAGTCTTTCCCTTACTTTCCCTATAATGGTCGTGGTATTTGAAAACTTTAAAAGAAAACAACGTGAGCTTAGGAGCTTGTGTTGGGGCCCGGGGGTTAGCGTGGTTCTACAATATTATGTAATTATCGTGATTCTAATGGTGGAAGCCATTTTTAACAAGATATTGAAAACTAATAAATGGTAAATACAAACAATTTTACAAAAGAAAACACTGATAGACACTAATAATTACTTGATCTCCACAATGTCTGTGACTGCTCATAAATTCTATGTGAGTGATTGCTAAATACTGAGTGTGTCCTTATTGTCAAATGAACCATGCGGCTTGTAAATCTTGTAAGAGACAAAAGCCATGGTATTCAATGCAATTGAGAAAACAACATCTACAATCAATTTGACATACAAAGAAGAACATGGACTATCAACATCATGTACATATTAAGGCTCAAAAAACTCAAATTTTCCCTAAAAGAAACATTAGCCATAAAAGAGCAGAAATTTCATGAATGAAAGTGCCGCTAGAAGGTTCCGTAAGATATGTTCAATTCACCTCTGCAGTAGTTTCCCAAGAACGAGGGGACTATATGATGTATGCTTGTTTTATAATGGAGGGAGAATTTTGATTTCGAAAAAATAGTCTTCCAGATGTGGAAATTTTTATTGTAGGAAAATTGTTTTAGATTAAAAAAAACTAAATGTGTGTCCAACGTGAACTCAAAAGGAAAAGCATAGAATTTACTACTGAAGTCCAATACATGTCTATTTTAGAAAATTAAAAAAAGTAATATAGATTTTATAATAAAATTTGGCAGGTATTGGCGTAACTAGAATTTGGAAGATTTATTATGAATTAGCCAATTGGTGAAAATTAAACCATGATGTGCATTGGAATCACATGCAGAGTGCTTAAATAAAACTATTTTTGCATTGTGGTTTACTAAATCCCAGCATTTTGACTTTGGACACCTACTTCTCCATTGCATTACATACACCGATGTAGCCTCCAAACATAGCATCCATAAAAACAAATCTTTTCATCAATTAGATGAGATCCTCGTCCTGTTTCCTCCTATCATCTTGCCTCAACAGTCGCCATTTATGTTGCCTCAGGGGTGATGGATGGATCAATAGACTCATTCTATTTGAGCATCAATTTGGTGTTTGACGACGAGGAAGAAACCAAGGTTTCAGATCTCTCTTCCTGTTGTGTTTCATATGTTTGCAGCTCATCATTAGAGGTAGTTGTTGGTGTTCGAGGAACAATTGGTTTGTTAGCAGGTACTGAACTTTTTTTTTCGATTTTTTTTGTAAACTATACTTGCTAGGTTCTTAACTAGGTTTGTGTTTTATTTATTAAAGTCTTATGTTTTTTTAATTCCATTTTATATTCTTTTAAGTCATAAAAAAATAGTTTGCTTCATAAATTAAGAATAGTAAATGTCCTAGAGAAATTATCTATAGACACAATATCTTTTTTTTTCTTATTTTAGTGCACGTTTGAGAGAGGGAGAGAACCTCACACCTTTGGCTACAAATATATTTGTTGGTTTATGCCTATCCTGCTTTAGGAGCTTGGAGATCTTCTGTTACCAATAACATATTTATATTCATACCATTTCTGCATTTTTTTTTATGCTTTTGTAATTCGTTATATAGGCAAGGCAAAATAAAAAATTGGAGTACAACACCCCCTCATTTACAACTCTTAGCCTGTCATTAGGTACAGTAGCTTAATTTTCAGGCCGTGTCCATTTCCATTTGCAATTGTTGTTGTTGGCCTACACTTGTGTGAAAAAGCACAAGGCCTATGAACTATTTGACAAAATGCCTTAAGGTAATACGATGTCATAGAGTGCAACGGTTGAGGAAATCCTAAAGTCTTAAATCACTGTGACAAGTTCTTGAAATATATTGAGTTAGGCATCCATGTATTTTAGAAATATGCACACTGTGAAACATGTTTGCAATTCTTAAAATTAATTTCATTCCATATAGCATAGAGAAATTAAAGATTTTGGAGCTGGTAATGTCACTTTTCCTGAGGCCACTGTCATTATATCTTGAAATTATAATATAGAGTTAGGCATATGGTGATCTGAAAATTACAAAGAAATCTAAGGTTTTGGCTGGCCTCTTCTCTGAGCTCATTCGCAGGCCACTATGACCATAGGACTAAAAGTGTTTTAACCATCACAGTCAATGTAGAAATGGGTTGATTACCAGCAATATGGAAATTATTGTATGTTGCTGCTGCAAGAAGCAAGAAAAGGTTCTCTTGCTTTTAGCTATATAAAATTAATGTGAAAAAAAAAGCACTCCGAGTTACATGGAATTTTCTCACATAAGAAATACCGTCTACAACAGACATAGTAGTTTCTAGGAAGATGAACTTCTCTGACAGTTCCAAATTAGAGCATTACTCTTTCATGTTCATAAGCTACATATTTCAATAAGGATGTAATTCTTCAGAAACTGTTATTTGAAAGGGATTTAGCCATCCAAAAATTTTCCCGGCCCAAAGTCTGTAGCTTTGTTAATTTTTCTTCCATCTATTACATCTACATGTAATTTAGTTTTGCAAGTCACAGATGTATTTTTCCTTTCATTTGTGGTTAGGAATTATTGTTATTGCGTGCTCGTAGTTATATCTGAGGAGGTGGTTCATTTATTTATTGTATTCCAAGTTTCCTGCTTCTTGTAGTCAATGTTATGCAGAAACCTATTTGAGGCATTCTGTCAAACAATTCACTTTTCTTCTCTTGACTTCCACTTTTTACATGCATGTGTACTAGGGCAGTTGTAACTACAACATCTAATAAAATTCCTCTATCTTTTAAGAGTGGTAGTTCTCCTAATGATTCTGATCAAGAATTTGCCTACAATTGGATAGTCTTCTTCAAACACCTGTGATTTAGCATGTCAGATAGATTACCTGAACGAATTTTAATGCCAATTTTAACAAATTACATGTTGTGCTGTTCTCCAAATTTTAATTCCATAAATGGAGTTTGGTGAATCCTGTGACTTAGTTGCTAATAATAAAAATGACAGTCAGCCACTGAATATTCTATCATTTTTGTACGAATTTGACCAAGTATGAATGAAAATTTGATAAGCTTGCATTCATGGCAGTCCATGAGACCACATCTGTTTGGATGATTGTCCATATGCTATTCTAATTATCCCATTTTAGCACAGACATAGAAGACAACAGAAATGGTTGTGGATCGTGGCGTCAACCCTACCAACTGTGTTTGCTTGAAAGGATCCAAGACGGTTTCAAAAATATCATTTTCTTCATATCCTATAATCATTGCAATCCATGAGACCACATTTCTTCTAGGCATTAAGTCAAACCGTTCACATGCAGTGTGCATGCTTCCCATTTTGCAAACATATCTCCTAGGGCTCCTGCAACTACAACGTCTACCAAAAATCCCTTATCCATAATGCTTCAACAGATGTCCTCAGCTTGTTCCGAAGCTCCTATTTTTTGAACAGACTGGTAGCATGCTAGCAAAGATAACCTGATCAGATTGGACACCTATTGACTGCATTAGGTGAAACAAGTGGCAAAGCTGCATGAGAATGCCCATGTCTTATACTATAACTATGATTAATGCAGCATGCTAGCAAAGGACACCAGTGAAATGTTGGTCGGCATACACAACATTTTTTAGCAAACCCTCCCGTTGTCCTTGCTCCCCCTAAAAGTGGAGCAACTGCTAGTATGTTATACAACAAAAGAATGACTGTAATGCCCACTTCCCCTCGACACTAAATGAACCATGAGTATCGTTTCCAATTGTTTATAATCATAAACATGACTGTTGTGTTCTAGTTAGCATGAAAATAAAATATGCAGACATGATGATTTCTATTGTGTTTTGGTTATTATTATAATTACCTTGACTCGATGTCGTATTGTGGACCTTGATGGTAATTTAAGGATATGATGATGATGATCTAGAATAGTTACCTTGTTACAGACTGATTGTTATGTCATTACTATTGTTGTATTATTTAGGCTCTGGTCACTCTTTATTGGATCCCTAGACCTTGATATCGCAATAAAAATTAAACATTTCTAGATGGACATTGATACACTCATTTTACTTATTGGATAGACATTACATACATGTTATACTTGCGACATGATGTGACTATAACAGTAAATTTATATGCTTAATTCCTATATCAGTATTCGATGTTCTAACTATTACTACTGTATGGATGTATTAGACGTGAATTACGGATATTTCTATATGATTGTTGATGTTGTGATCTTAGTGCAAATTGATAGATTGTTATAATCGAAATGTTAGAAAATTAAACAATTGGTGAATTACTTGATTCTAACTTTGGTTTAATTAGGATATTCAATGATGTAAATTGCTATGTATACATGCATGTGTTTTATTAATTCGACATCATTAATATGGCCATAAGGCCAGAAAGATATTGTTGTATTTTGTAGGAAATTATATCACAACAAACTACAGGGGATAGGAGACCAACAACGAAGGAATGTGGGGTATTGGCAATAGGTCACCATGGTAACTCGTGTATTTGTATGTTGTGTATTATTGTTGATTGTTGGAGGTCCCCATTGGGAGGTGACCTCAATAGTGACCTTGGGTAGGTTTGTGATTTTGTCTTGTTGATTTCTATTTTATTTGTGAGTTTTGTATTTTTATTAGTATGTGGAGTCACTTTATTATTATTGTTTAACACCCCTCTTAAGTTAATTAAATTTTTTTAACTAGTGTTAATTAGGATGTGACAAAATGGGGGGAATAAATGTGAGTTGGTAGCTTTAATATGTGTATGGGATGTGAATGAATTAAATTGGTTTGAAGTAGTGTGTACTCAATCTCTCATGCAAAATTCGGATTTTGACTTTCTAGGCCATTTTGGTGACTTGTGGGACAAGTTAAGCTTGTCCCACACCTCTTAAAGTGACCCACCCACTAGGCCTATGATGTGAGGGACTTATTTTAGGTCCTATTTTGTGTTTTTATGGAGGAAAAGTGAAATTATGTGAACTTTTCTTACATGGGTATTTAATTTTTGTCCTTAGGGGTGTGGGTTGGGTTGAGTGTGTAAGAGGGTGGTCTTTTCCCCAACCACCAATTTATTATGCTTTGGGGTTTGGGTTTGACCTTGGTGAGGTGGGTTGGAGGAGTGATTATGTGGCATCCTACATGGAGCCACATCACCCCCTCTCTCTCTCTCCTTTCTACTGATTTCATTTTGTGTGAGGATTTGGGGGGTTGCTCATTTTTTATTTTGGGAATGCTTGTAATTTTGTAGAGCTTGCTTGAGAATGGAGCTTGGAGTGGATGGTGGTTTCTTAGGAATTTGGAAGGCTTGGAGATTGTTGACTATTGATACTCTTCATTTGTGAGGTAGATCTCTCTACCTTTGTTCTTACCTTGTTATTTTGTTGTGCTCTTATGTGTAGATGTTGATCCTTAATTTGGTTATGCTTGTTGGAAATAGACTTGATTCTTAGGTTGTGGGAGAAATGGAAATGGGGGTAAAATTTGAGGGAGGCATAAGAGAAATGTTATTGATATTTTAGGAGGGAGTTGGGTTGGGATGTCCACCTTGTTGATAAATATGTTTTGTATTTATCTTGTTATTATCTTGAGGGAGGCATAAGAGTGGATTGATTTCTTGAGGGAGACATAAGAGTGGTGTATCTTCTTGGAGGGTGGCATAAGAGTGTTGTATATATTGTGATGAAAATTTTGGGGGCTCATAGGTGGACACCCAAGCCCTTGGGAGGAATAAGAAGATCTCCCATGTTTCTTTCTCCTCCATGGCTTTAACATGAAGCCTTTGTATTATGAAACTTGTTGATTCGTTGTAAATAAATTGGAAATGTGTTATTGTCATTGAGTGTCTTGATTGAATGTGTATGTGGAAGCCATTTTTGAGTTGCCCATGGTTGTCTAAATAACCCTCATTGCTTCCCTTGTTGGGGCTCAATGGCAAATGAGGGAGAAGGCTTCTCTCTCTCATAGGATTATTTTGGTTGGATGGAGAGCGTTGCCTACTCCCCCAATTTTGTTGTGTTCATGATTTGATGAAGATGGTGGAGTTCAATGAATATTGGTTCATAGTGCACTTGTTGCAAAATGGAGAATGGTAGTGAAATTACATCTACTATTGTGAGTTTACAACTTATAAATTTTACCAATGGGACTTTGAATGTATTATTGTATGTTATTAGCTAGAATCTTCAAATGGGTTATTGAAACTTGAACTACTCCAAATGAAATGTGAACCTTGTAATTGTTTGCACGAAAATAGATATAAGATCTCCCCAATCTATACTTTGTCTTACGAGTTGTACTAAAAATATGTTTTAAAAAGATTAGTATTATTGGGTGAAAGTAAATTTGGACTCCACTTGAATTATTGGCAATTTTGTTAAATGAGAAAATGAATCAAAATAAAAAAAAGGCTTTCAAATGTCATGTCATAACTTTCTTTTACCCAAGTGAGTGTGCATGAAGGAATTAAATAGAATCAATTCTACAATATAATCCTTGTAATTGTAGCTATAGACAATTTGTCCAAAGTAAATGAATTTAATTACAACTAAGATATACCCCTTTTAATATTATGCAAATAAATTTGAAATATGAAAAATTCACAAATGGGAAAATTAACCAAAATGCACAAATTTATACTTTAATTACTCATGTGTATGAATTTCTATAGTCAAATAAACATGTAAATCTCAAAATGTTATCTTATTACTCTAATATTCACATTTTGTATTTTATATAAAAACTAAATTAATGGATAAATACATATTAAATTTCCTTCTATACGAATAAAAATATTAATTTATAAGACCCATTATTAATGAATATTAAATTTTTATATATTAATAATATATGAGATTATATTCTAGATTTACAATAATAATATATATACATTATCATTAAACACACACACACACACACACACACACACACACACACACACACAATAATATTTAATAAATATATAAGTGGGACATATATGAAAAGTGACCAATTTGGGGGAACTTTATAGTTTTAATTTGTATAAAGAAAAGCAAATATTAAATTAAGTTTTGTTTATTAAGGCTTTTGAAATTTACCAATGGAGGAAGTATGTTAAAATGTATAAATAATTTAAAAAGGAAAGAAAGTGGTAGTGGCCGGCCAAGTGGGGGGGGACCACTCCATGTGGGAAATGTTTATTAAATGACCCCAACTCTAAGCCTCTATAATACAACCGAACCAAATCCTTACCTTTATTAATTTTGCGGCCCCACAAAATAGTTTTTTTTCAATGCGGATAATTTTGCGGCCCCTCGGAAACCCAAACAAATCTCTGAGCTTTTTCGTGAAATAATGGAGGCCCAGATTTTCAAGAAGCGGAAACATTCTTTGGGGGGACATGGATCCACTGGTATCTCTGACTGTAATCTTGGGGCTGCTGGGATCACCAGGAGAATATTGATCCAAATTTCTCTACCAATTAAATGAAACCCACAGATATTTTATAGGCCATATATATATAAAAAACAAGACGTATCGAACACCCTAAACAGAGAATTTTGCAATATACTAAATTCCTTAGATTCCACTGGAGGCACCATTTGTAACTTAGGGTCCCCTGTTACAATGATAACTCCCCTGCCAGATAAGAGATCATTCTGAGGAAATGTGATAAAAAATTGTAAAGCCAGAGTTCGCAAGCATGAATCCTTCTGAGACTAACCCATCCTATAAGCATTTGGAGATGAAGTCCTCGAAACAGAAGCATTTTATCAAATCTCATGCCTTGAAGTCAATTTCATCTAGACTCTAGAACCTAGTCTACCTATCTTACATGCATGGATCTCCAAACATTGGATCCCACTCCTAGAAGGAAGGTTAGATCTTTACCCTTGTGCTAAGGGCATTTTTATTACTGCTTTCGAATCCATTGCTGATAAGAATATCATTGCTAAGAAACTCTATACCTGTCAGCAAAAATACCTTATTTTAAAATCCTGGTTCCCATCATTTTTACCCGACTCACTGAATGGAGGTCTCCCAAAAACTGATCTGGATTCGTTTACCCCACCTTCCTCTAAATTATGGGACAAAAGTGTGCTGAATCCAATCTAGGTAAATGAGTTGGGCAGTATCGATTAACAGTTGGGACGCGTGGGCCAAACCTACGCGAATTTTACCGGTTCGGCCAAAATGGGAGAATTTTGTTGAGCATTGATACCAAATGGGACAAAGGGATCTTCTAGACGCATATTAAGCCGAAAGTGCAGGATAGGATCAACATTTGACTCCCTCTGGAACTTGAAGGCCTTAACTTTTGACTCCAAGCTCCGTTTTCTTTAGGACTTTCTGGAACCACTAATTCCTCTACGATAGTAAAACATAAAAAATGACATATTCCATCCAGTCAAAAATGCTCATTCCCGGAAATATGGTGTTTGAACCAAATGCCATGCCTAATGCCCATGAAGAGCTGGCACTCATTGGCCATGATACTTTTACATTTCTGAACTGAAATCGCATGAAATTGGTACCGTTGGAAATGACTCCTTTGCCCATAAAAGAATATCGGGGTTATTTCCTTAATGGTGTTGATAAAAGGTATTTTTTAAACACTGAACCTGGGAGTGTCAATTAAGAGACCATGGTCCCATTCCTTCTCTGTTGCAAGCATAATGGGATCAACCGATTATTGGGAGCCTTTTGAAGTTCTTATACCCATTCCACTCAATTTCAGATGCCTTTACAGTTAGGTTGAAGGACAGATTTCGGGATTTCCAAGAAAACTTCTCTTTCCTTCTCATAGTTCTATAAATTTGAGGGTTGGGCTATTGTTAGCTGGAGAGTAGTTTTTGGTTAACTGTTCTTTTTCTAAATTTTTGTGAAGCCAGTTGTTCTAGGCCCTTGTAGTGGAACTTCTTGCATGGTAGATTGGCCCTTATCTTTTCTAGACGTGAATTGTGCATTAGGAATGCAATAAAATCAAGTTTGCAGATGTATCTTGCTGTTTTCAAGGGTATAGTCCCTTTCAAAAAACTATTTGCCAATAATAATATTAAAAAAATACACTTCTAGTCGGCTCTAGTTGGTAATGCGGCCTGTGTATGCTTCCTTCCCAGGATTTATGAGTTTTTAAATAATATTGTGTCTATATTATAGGAACTATGTAAATTATTGCTATGGTGAACTGTCATCACCTTATACACATTTGGAGATTATCTCACATCCTCCTTTTCTAAGTGTATCACCACTTTAGATGTAGGCTTTAATTTATATGCATTTTTAATGGTCCCTTATAATTTTAGATTGTACAGTTAGCCTAACTGAACTAGAGTAATTGTAAAATGGGTATTTAAAGAGCAAGGAAATATATATGGAGGTCTATTACAAGTAGCAATCTCACAACTTTAGCACCCATGGTATATTCCAAAGTGATTACTTTCGAGTTGCAATATGCATGCACAGGGGTGTTCTGATTCGGTGATAACATCAGAATGAAATGGGTAAATTAAACAAAACCCTCAGATAATTTCGGGTAATCTAAGATAATAATAGATAATAGAATGTATCAGGTTCTCAAAACAACATTTGTAGAGTTTCAGTGTATATACCCAAATGGGTATATCACCCATTACATATTGTATTTCCCTAACTTGCAAAACTAGAAGAACAATGGGAAAAAATCCATAACCCAGGTAAGAGAAATCTCTCTCAAATGAAGTACATATAATGGGTAAAATGATATTTGAAAAGAAACAAAGCAAACCCTAACAAAGAAGATGCTTCCACTAGCTCATCTTCTTGATGTGCCTTCACCCATGAGCTCCATCTTCCTTCCATGGCCTCCCTTCTTCTTTAACCTGCATAAAGCCAAACAAGAGAAATTGGAGAGAATATGTCTAAGAAATGAATATGATGAGATCTCATAAGGATTTCTAGGGTTCTATTTAGTGCAACCTAGATCTAATGGCTTAGATAGATTAGATCCAATGGTGTAGGATGAACCCTACATCACTTAAGTGATGAGGTATTTAAGTGGGAATGAAATAAATAAAATGAGGTGTGTGTAATGTTAAATGGGGCCTAAGGGGTTAGATTAAGTTGTGCACCTTGACCTTTTAATTAATGAACTAATAATAATATGCATGTCTTTAACTTTGCAAGATTATTATCATTTTCTAATTTAATTTAAATTAGATATTGGACTTTTAAATAGAAAATTAAAATGGGATTAATGGAGTTAAATAGTGAAAAGCTAAATGAGGATTATTTAAATAAAATTTTGGAGTATTGTTGGTGAATGAATATAAACGTAATATTGATTTTGATTATTGGGGCAATCTTAATTGCTCGATATTCTTGTCTAATTTAATTTAAAATTTATTTATGGCCCTTAAAGAATAATTTTAAAGGAGATTAATGGAATAGAGCAATTAAAAGTAAGATGAGAAATATTATTGAAATATTGAAGCTTAGTAAGAAAATTTAAATCATGATTTGAGTTTTGGAATGAAATCAATATTAATCGGTCATTGTTTGAGTTTCAGTCTACCTTGAAAATTGTATAAAACATTATTATCAAGAATTTAATTTAATTCTGATTAATGTTATTGTCGTTACCTTTCAAAAAAAAATATTCCATAATTTTCATTGTTTGTTATCGGGTTTATCGTGTTTTGTTATTGAGAAAATTGCGGGTGTTACACTGACAAATGCAAACAAAATAAAATCAGTTGTGGAGCCCATAGATGCCTGTATATTTTATGGTCTAAAAGCTGATAGTTATGGCATCACCCAAAATACGCGCTCAATTTTATGGCCGCATCATGTATACCAACTGATAGGTTTTATAATTGGGAATCTGTTCATCAAAAGGTAAAAAAAATGGTAAAACTTGTCTCGCGCTGCATTATACCTTGTCCACAAAATTATTTTTTATATTTTAAGAAAATATAACACTTTGGAGGTGTCTATTAGCGAATTCCTTACACTCCCTAAAGATGTAGGTGCTAGTATGCGTAGAATCACATTTTTTGGTAGAGTATATCAACTATTTGTTTGATCCACATCCATGTGGATACAAAAAATAGTTGATATAGCATATACTAACACTTATGAGGGAATGTCTTCTCCCCTTTCCCTGGATTCTTGCACGTCTCAATTCTCCATCTTCTACGCAGACCTTCTTTCTCCCCTTGGACCTCTTCGCAATCTTATTTAGCCCTATTTTGGTAAGTTCTTTACATTTCATGTGCATGTAGTTTTACTTGTCCCAATTCCCATTGCAGCAGTGAAGTCCCATCTATGCACACTCTTCTTGGAACTTTGTGTTATAGCTTGCACGACATGCTTTCACCTAAGGAAAAAATAGTTCTTTATGAGCTAACCATCCAAGAAGAGATTGATAGAATAACAAGAAATAACACACGTTCTTGTTGTATCCATATCAAGGCCTACAAAGAATGTCCAAAGAATGTCATTTGTAAGGAGTATTTGATGTTGTAAATGTGTTAGATTTTAGAGCATGTAACAGATTGGATGTCTCATTAATCTAAATGCTAACGCTAGGTAATTTAACTATCTTGCTTGGTCTGCACTAGTAATTCCAATTTGTTGAGTAATTTAATTCAAAATTCTGAGTAGATATTGTTGGAGGCCTGAGTAGAGTGACAACCTTGATCGGTGATAAAATGATAGTTAAAATTTTGAGTAGATATTGCTAGAGGCCTAAGGAGAGTGACAAGATTGATTTTTGACAACCTTGATTGGTGATAAAATAATAGTTAAAACGTCAAAAGAAGAATGCATAGAAATGTGACCAAGAATATGTGTCAAATTTAGGTAGTTATGTTCTCTGCCATTATTAATTAACCCATGTGGATGATCTGTTTATATGGAGCAGTAAACAACATGCAAATTGGGACATTTTTCATGGCTTCATGTGATTTGTGTGAATTATTTGCCTTTGGAGGTGACACCCTAAGTCACAAGGTTCAAGTTTGCGTTTATGTTTAATGAGGAATAAATTCAGCTCAAGTTTGCCAAGAGATAAAGTTGGAGAAATTTTTTTTCAGAGGGACAAAGTTGATGAAGGATTGCACCTTCCCCGTCCCGAGCTAGATGAATAGAATGCTCCACAGATTGATAGAGGAAGGTAGCCAGGTTGATCTTTTTTCCCCAACACAGATGTGAGAGGATAAAAAAGTGGGGGCCGAAGACCAGGTGATAGCGGCCATCAATGGTGAAGTATCGCATGATGACTTTCGTAATTCTTTCCCACGGGGGATGCATTGAGTCATGAGTATAACCTGAGATATTCTTGACAGGATTTTCACCTAGAGTGATGAAATCTTGCATTTATGAATGGAGCGAGAGCTTGAAATATATATCGCCAGCAACCGGGAGTCTCGTAGCATCAGTAATTGCATTCGTGGAGATAGTAAAAGAAGTATTACCGATCTGGACACCATCCCCTTGACCAGGAAGCCATTACAGCATACGAGACTAGGGCCGAGTAGCCCGTCATTATTTCTAGAAAAGTGGTGATCCCATTTTCCAGTAGGATGTTCCAAACCTCCTCATCATCCTTCACCATGCTGCAGGAGGCAGGCTCGATGCATTGCAGCTGGCCACCCATATTGTTGAGAAATTTGGAATGAATGTGAAGGAGGGGATGCTGGAGGGTCTTAAAAAGGCCACCAAGAGCATGGGAGTCATCTGCTTCAACATCATTAGCCTCTCGTTAGAACTTGGTGTGTTTATGGGGAGGAATGGCACCATGCGTGAAAAAATATATGAAAGCATGACACATCTCCCCCTTCAAATTCTTCAGTGCCAAAGGTCTTTTCATAATAAATGAAGAACTATTATTGCCACCTTTTGGGAAATCCATAAAGGCATTACTGACATCCAAGTCAGCTCACCCTTCCACTAACCAACGTTAGGAAGAGAGGTCATTCTTGATAATTTGGAGGAGCTCGGCCAGGAAGTTGTCCTTCCAGCTTTGTTGAATTTCAAGGAGAACTCCGATGTTAGCCAAGTGGTCCACCGCTTTGTTTCCTTCCCGAAGGATGTGCTGAAACTAAATTTGGTGGAAGCTCCTTTGCAAGATTCTGATATTAGCAATAATATTTTGGATTGACCATTGACCAATGTCTGCTGACTACAAGAGATTGATGATATTGAGGGAGTCACTTTCAAATAGGAGAGGATCATTGCCAAATTTGATAGCAAGCTCAAGGCCTTTCAGAATGGCCATGGTTTCCACGTGATGATTGATGCCAAAGCTAAGATTGTGGGTAGAGGCAGTGATAATGGAACTGGAAGAGTTACGAAGGATGGTTCCTCCCCAAGACTTACCAGGATTTCCTTTCAAGGCCCCGTCAGTATTGAATTTTCTCCAATGGGGGAGGGAAGCCATCGCACTAAACCGTGATCAGTAGTAAGGGATTTTCTCATAGGGAGATTTTCCAACAAGTGCCACTCCTGAGAATTACAAATTTGAATTTTTTGCTAATATTTGGTCCAATAGTGAGAGTTGAGATTATCCTGGAAAGTCAGTGCAATTTGGATGCCCACACAATCAGGTTCAATACTTTGGTCTTTAAAAATGCTTCTGTTCCTTCCTTCCAGATGCCCCAAATGCCATGCGGGAGGAGAATTTTCCAAGCTAGAACCAAGTCCGGATGGGAGAAGGAGGAGCACCACTGAATGAGGGTGTCCTGTATGGACTCTGGAAAGGTCCAAAGCACTCCCATCTGTGATAAAAACCAATGCCAAATAGCTTGTGAAAAAGGATAGTGGATTAAAAGATGGGAGGAGGATTCCACTGCCTTAGCACAGAGCACACATCTAGTGGGAAGAGAAAAACCCCTTCTTTTCAAATTTTCTCTGGAGAGGAAAGCGTTCTTAGAAGAGAGCCAGGAGAAGAAGCCAATTTTGGGGATTGTTTCCTTTGGATAGATTTTGTTGAGGGGAGGACCAGAGCCAGTACAATGCATGGAGAGGTAAAGCATCTTTAACCGAGAAAGATCCGGAAGGGGAGAGGGGCCAGACAAGCTCATCCTCAAGAAGGGAAAAGGGGATATAAATGGAGGAGAGTTTACTTCTAATCAAAATCAGGAGCTACTTCTGTTGATCACTTATTCCAATCCAATCCAGGATAGTCTAGGATGGGATGGAGTTCACCACCATCCAGTAGCCAGAAAACAACCTGCCATGTCTATTAATGAGAAATCTTTTAACAGGATCCCATGATGAGTTTCGATCCAGTAGCTCTTCCCTAATCTAGTGATCCTGCCAGAAGTCAATAAGCCTTCCATTTCTAAACCTCCATTTGGTGCCAACCCTGATAATGGAAAGGGAACTAATAACAAAATTCCATATGGCCGAACCATGGATCAGATTAGAGGGAATAAAATCCTCATTATGAGCGAGGTACTTAGCTCTGAGGAGATGTTCCCACTGAGAGTTCCCTTCTGTAACTTCCCAGCCAATTTTAACCAGGAGGGCCGTATTCATATCAGCCATCCGTCTTAACCTGAGCCCCCCAAGAGAGGTCGGCTTACACACTTCCTTCTAGGAAACCAGATGGATCTTCTTTTTTTCTTCCACCCCAGACCACAGGAATTGTTTTTGGATTCTTTCCACCACCTCCTTCACCGATTTGGGCAATTTGAGAAGAGACTTGAAGTATGTAGGTAGACTCTAAAGGGTGGCTTTTACCAGTTGGAGTTTTCTAGCCTGGCTGAGCAAGGCCCCTTTCCAGGTAGCGAGCTTTTTTGATGTCTTTCGATGATAGGATTCCAAAGAATTTTTGTTTGATTTCCCTTGAAGAGAGGAATACCCATATAGCAGGTAGGGAGGTCCACAATTTTGTAGCCAAAAATATCAGCAATCTTCCTCTGAGTCCTAGGAGCAGTATTAATGAAGGATATACTGCTCTTATTGAAATTAATGGTTTGTTGAGAAGTAGCTGTATAAAGAGTTAGGATATCCATGAGAGTTCGGGCTTCAATCATAGAGGCAGCGTTTAACAAAAAAGTGTCATCCAAAAATTGAATATGGGTGGCCGAAGGCAAGCTGGAGGTGATTTTCAGACCTGATATGACAGACTGACTATTAGCATCCTCAAGGGCTTTGCTGAGGGAATCTGCCACGAGAATGAAAAGAAAGGGGGACAGGGGGTCTCCTTGCCTGATACCTCTGCTACTTTTGAAGAAGCCCACTGGAATACCTGATGTTAGAAATCAGCAGCACCCCCTGGATGTTGATCAGATTTCTAGTTTGATCATACTAGCATCCATTGTGATTGCACAACATTGAATCCTCTTCCCAAGTGTGGGACTTGTAAAAAAGGAAGAGAAATCTCCAGATTAGAGGCTGGTTCCTCAACTCCTTTGATCAGCTATTTTAATTACACAATTGCAGAGGTTTAAACTCCTAAATCTACTCTAAATTTCAAAGGGACAAGGATAGAAAATGCAAAAAGAAAGAACTAAAACTAATGCTAATAGGTGATGCACCAAAGGAGTGGTGAGCATTTTTTACTTCTGCAAATTGACACAGTTCATAAAATGCAACAAAAACAACATGCACAAACTGATAGCTGTAATGAAGTGTTAGAAATTAGGCAAACAACACCAGTAGAGGATAAAAACTAATCACAAGGCCTATATTGTTATTTTAACATCAAAATCACTTGCATTCAAACACCTGAAAGGCAAAAATACAGTTACAGTTTCTAGAAAAGGTCTGTTATTCCACTAAATCACTTCCAAGGTGAAAAAGGGAGCTCGCCATACACAAAAAATGTTCAACCCTTTGAAAAATGAGCCAAATTTGACTTTTACAGTGCAAGGGACGAGCCCAGGAGAGAGAAACATGGGAAAACATGGAAGGGATTCAACCATTGACCAAAATTCCATCAAAATAGCATGGGTGACCTGAAAAACCCATTCCCTGACATTTTAAACCATGCTGGGAGAGAATGCGAGCCATTCTTCATTAAAATCGGTGGTTGAAACGTCATTTCTGTTCATGACCACGTACCAGAAGTATTTTTGATTTTCTCTCTCTAAGCTCCACCAAAATGCAAAATTGACCCTGGAATCTTGTAGATAATTTCACCAGCTTTCCATTGATATAAAGAACATGAAAAACTGAGTTCTGGATCGAAAAATATGGTGATTTGAAGTTTTAGGGCAAAACAGGGCCAAATCAGGTCGCTTTGATATGTTTGGCCTGGACACATGGTGAGTTCTGATTGGCTGCGGGCCTGCTAGGGGAAAATTTCCCACAAAAACTCCACCGAGCCGTAACTTGAAAATACATGAGTTAGGAGGAAAACTTTACCTTTCTGGAAAGCTAAGAAAGAGCTCTATCCAATGGTGCTATTTCCAGAAGGTTTTGAGTGCCTGAAAAGCAAAATTTTGTGACTGAGGCACAAGAGAGGGAAGAATGAGAGGAGTTAGCCACAAAATGAGCAGGGGGCAAATTTTGGATAACAATTTTTACGAATCATAGGAGTCATCTGCCTACTGAATGAAGTTACCAGTTGCCTGAAGCATCCATTGGGCATGGAGTCATGAGTTGTAGCCTACAAACTGATCTGAACTTTGAAAACCTCCTCTTTGAGCCACTTGGAAACCCACTGAAATGGACTGCACAAGAGCAAAACTAGCACCACAAAAACTATGTACAAAACTAAAGGGTCATACATGCTCCAAAATGGAACATGCAGAGTGTGCACAAGCACTTCTTTTACTGAAAGCAAAACTACCTATCCTACTCTAATTGGATACAAAAGTGGGCTAAACAAACCCTACAACTTGTTGTGTAAAATAGCTTCCTTTCTTCAAAATTGGCAACCATGCAACTGATTTGGCATTGAACATGGCTGATTGGATGAATGGAAAATCAACAAGAAGCTGGTCTTCCACCCAAATCATCAAGGTATCAGGTGAAGGAAAATTCAATACCTCTTTTAGTTGTTCTGCATTTAGATTGGAGAGGTATGACAGCTGATCCTTGGTTCTTTGTAGCTCATCCTCATGCTTAGGAGCAAGCATGACTGATTGTGACTTCTCCTTTGGTTCCAATGAAGCCAGATACCTGATTGGGCAAGGTATGGTCCTTTGAGTATACCCATTGCCTTGATTTTCAACTCCAAAAATGGAGTCTTCTTGTAGACCTTCTTGGGTGGGTGATGTGGAAGCAATGGCAGAACCCTTCTGCCCTTTCTCTTCCTCCAATGAAGGACATGAAAGATTATAATCTTCCAATCTTGGTTCCAAAGAGCTTCTATAAGATGCAGGATACTGCAAATGAATACTCTCCTCCATGACAGCAGGCTCTTGTGTTTGGAAGATGGATGATGAAAGAGAGAATGGTGGAAACTCAACCGGTTCTTCTTCATCAAAACAGTCCTCCAAATCAGACAGGTAAACTGCCTCATTGCTGTCCTGCTACAAATGTTCAACCTCTCCCATGGCATTCTCTTGATCTGAAACTTGATCACCATGGTTTCTTTCATCCTCCAGCATTGAGTTTGAGGGATCAAACTCTTCTTCAGTATTAGAACTTGAGAGAGATGAAGTAGAGAGAATAACTAAAGGTTATTCTATAACCTGCTTTGTGCTCAAAGCCTTTGGATCTGCACTTTTCTCCCCCACAGCTGGAATGTGCTCCTCTTCTTTTGGATTTGGAGCATCTTCTCCTTCCTCTTGCTGTCCCTCATGACTGATTTTTGCAATTTGAATTGGATCAGCATTTCCTTCAAATAGGGTGCCAACATGGACACTATATTCTGAACAAATTGATTGCTGATCTGCAACTCCTTTTTGCTCTTCTTCTGTTGCAACAAAATCAATCCTGACCACCATTTGTTTTGTAAATCCAACCTCTTCTGAAGGTTTCATCAGCAAAGGGATCTTCTTCATCCCAAATTTAAGAGCCCAAATCTTCAAAATTTGAATTTCTTCATCCTTGTTTGGCTTCTCTTTTTGTTGTCCTTCATGACTGATTTTTGCAATTTTTTGTGGTGGTGGAGGAGGTAAAACCTCTTGTTTCTTTGGAGGAGAGGGTGTTTCATTTATCTCTTGTGGAGGGGATGACTGTTTGGAAGGGAAAAGGACAAAAGAATTGAGATGAGGTGGAAGACTAGGGGGTGGAGAAATGGATTCAACACTTGGGACAACAGATAGAGAGTTTAAAACTTGACACTGCTGAGATAAAATAGATTGGGAAAGAGGAAAAGAAAAGGCATGAGATGGTTTGCTTACCCGTTGACAAGGTTGCTGAATACTCCTCTCATATACCTCTATTCCTTCAATCTACTTTGCAAGCAATGGCAGCGTTGAAATTATGAAGTCAAGCTTCTCTTGAGGGCTGTAATGCCTTGGGAAAGGTCCCACCCATGGACAGGGTGCTCCACAACCGATTCCAAATGCTTTCATTTGTGCATGAGCCCTGGATTGCACCATGTTTACCTCCATATTTTGGATTTTCTCCAACAGACCAACATCTTGCATCTGATTGTCTTTATTGTATGCACACCCTTGCTCTTGGAAAGCTCCATAGCCAAACTGATTTTGGCATTGCTGCTCATATGGGTATGTATGCTGATTTTGAATTTGTTCAAAATGCTGATTTGGAGGATTTAAAAAACATGTTGGAGGTGGGAAACATTGTTGTTGTTGTAAATGTGAGTTCCATGATGGAAATGAAGTCATGATTGCACAAATTCATGGAATGGAAAAGAATGAAAGAGATGGAAAGAATAATGGATGGAAATGGATGAAAAAAAGGTCTGCAACTTCAGAAATGGGTTGCTGATCAGATGGAGTCGCCAAATGTGTTTACAAGTGCCTCAAAAGGCTGAAATCTTCACAAGAACACACCAACCTACAAAAGATGAAGTGGAAAACCTCTAAGATCCCACCGGGCATGCCAAAATTGTTGTTGCAAATCAGCAGCACCCCCTAGATGTTGATCAGATTTCTAGTTTGATCATACTAGCATCCAGTGTGATTGCACAACATTGAATCCTCTTCCCAAGTGTGGGACTTTCAAAAAAGGAAGAGAAATCTCCAGATTAGAGGTTGGTTCCTCAACTCCTCTGATCAGCTATTTTACTTGCACAATTGCAGAGGTTTAAACTCCTAAATCTACTCTAAATTTCAAAGGGACTAGGATAGAAGATGCAAAACGAAAGAACTAAAACTAATGCTAATAGGTGATGCACCAAAGGAGTGGTGAGCATTTTTTACTTCTGAAAATTGACATAGTTCATAAAATGCAACAAAAACAACATGCACAAACTGATAGCTATAATGAAGTGTTAGAAATTAGGCAAACAACACCAGCAGAGGATAAAAACTAATCACAGGGCCTGTATTGTTATTTTAACATCAAAATCACTTGCATTCAAACACCTGAAAGGAAAAAATATAGATTTAGTTTCTAGAAAAGGTCTGTTATTCCACTAAATCACTTCGAGGTGAAAAAGGGAGCTTGCCATACACAAAAAATGTTCAACCCTTCGAAAAATGAGCCAAATCTGGTTTTTACAGTGCAAGGAACGAGCCCAGGAGAGAGAAACATGGGAAAACGTGGAAGGGATTCAACCATTGACCAAAATGCCATCAAAATAGCATGGGCGACATGACAAACCCATTCCCTGACATTTTTAACCATGCTGGGAGAGAATGAGAACCATTCTTCATTAAAATCGGTGGTTGAAATGTCATTTTTGTTCATGACCACGTGCCAGAAGTGTTTTTTATTTTCTCTCTCCAAACTCCACCAAAATGTAAAATTGACCCTGGAAACTTGTAGAGAATTTTACCAGCTTTCCATTGATATAAAGAAAATGAAAAACCGAGCTCTGGATCGAAAAATATGGCGATTTGAAGTTTTAGGTCAAAACAGGGCCAAATCGGGTCACTTTGATATTTTTGGCCTGGACACGTGGCGAGTTCTGATTGGCTGTAGGCCTTCTAGGGGAAAATTTCCCACAGAAACTCTGCCGAGCCATAACTTGAAAAATACATGAGTTAGGAGGAAAAATTTACCTTTCTGGAAAGCTAAGAAAGAGCTCTATCCAAAGGTGCCATTTCCAGAAGGTTTTGAGTGCCTGAAAAGCAAAATTTTGTGACTGAGGCACAAGAGAGGGAAGAATGAGAGGAGGTAGCCACAAAATGAGCAAGGGGCACATTTTGGATAACAATACCATTTATAAGAATAGAGAAGCATGGAGTTGCAATGCAAGAGAAAACCCAACTGCACCATCTTTTATCAAAACCATATTTTTCCAGGACCCTGATCAAGAAAGGCTAGCTGACTCTATCAAAATCTTTTAACATATCAAGCTTAAGGATCATCCTAGGAGATTTTTAATGATAGGACGAGTGGATAGCTTCATGGACCATAATGATACCTCCTTGGATGAGCAGCCCATTAATAAATCCGTTCTGGTTCTGAGAGATGAGATCATTCATTGGGGGTTTAAGCCTAGAAGCCAGCATCTTAGTGATGATTTTGCAAGTGGTGTTGCATAAACTGATCGGCCTGAAGTTGGAGACATCATTAGACCTTGCTCTTTAGGAGCAAGGGCCAAGAAGGTGGTGTTCTATTCTTTTAGAAGGTTATTACTGTTCTAGAACTCATTAACCACTTTGAAGAGATTCTACTTGATGGTCTCCCATAAGACTTGGAAGAAAGCAACGGGTAATCCATCTGGGCCCGGAGCTTTGTCCCCTTTCATGGTGAAGACCACTTTGTGGATTTCCTCCATAACAAAAGGTTTTATTTGATTATTTTTCATCTCAGGTGACACAAGCTGGGAAATATGTTGAACCATAGAAACATTGATTGAATATATCGTGATATTAAAAAGTGAATATTTTGAAAAATTCAAGATTTTCGTAAAGAATTGTGATATTCGAAAAATGTCAAGATGTTCGAGAAAGGTTGGAATTTTTTTAAAATGTTAGGATTTTTGAAAACATCCAATTTTTTGAAAATGTTTGGATTATAAAAAGAACAAGATTAGGAAAAGGTTTGAATTTTGAAAAGGATGGAATTTTCAAAAATGTCATGATTTTGAAAAATTCAGCATTTTTAAAAAGTCATAAATTTAAAAAAAGACTAGATATTTTAAAAATTCGAGAGTTCAAAAAACTCGAGATTTTCAAAAAGCCAAGATTTTCGAAAAGTTTGTTATTTCAAATTGTCAAGATTTTTGAAAAGTCAGGATTTTGACAAGCCAACATTTTTAAAATATGGGGATATTAAAATGATGTGATTTTGAAAAAGTCGAGATTTTTTATAATGTCAAAATTTTTGAAAAAAAATCCTGATTTTCAAAAAAGTCGGTATTTTCAAAAACGTTGGGATTTTTTATAATTCAAGATTTGGAAAAAAGTCAAGATTTTCATATAAGGTCGGGATTTTTAAAATGTTGGTGGAAACCTTAGGATTTTTGAAAGGATGAGATTTTGAAAAAGGTTGAGATTTTGAAAAGTCAGGATTTTTGAAAAAATAGGATTTTCGAAATGTCAAGTTTTTTGAAATCTCGACTTACGAAAAATCCCAAAATTGGATCGTTTTAATATCCCCATATTTTAAAAATGTCGACTTCAAAATCTTGACTTTCCAAAAATCTTGATAATTCAAAATAACTAACTTTTCAAAAATCATGGAATTTTTAAAATCTCGACTGTTTTAAACTCTCAAATTTTTCAATTATGTAGTTTTTTTTTAAATCCCGACTTATTAAAAATCCTGAATTTTTCAAAATCAGGGCATTTTAAAAAAAATTGTCCTTTTCAAAATCTCGACCTTTTCCTAATTGTTTTTTATAATTTAAACATTAAAAAAATTGATGTTCTCGAAAATCC
Organism: Taxus chinensis; assembly: GCA_019776745.2. NCBI lineage: Eukaryota > Viridiplantae > Streptophyta > Pinopsida > Cupressales > Taxaceae > Taxus > Taxus chinensis. Next base: position 209,433,730 of record CM034156.1, on the reverse strand, counting down.
TTACATTTTTAAAAAATTCCGACATTTTTAGAACATTTTTCAAAAATCGAAACACTTTCCGAAAATCTCGAGTTTTCCAAAATTTGGACTTCTTAATCTTGATATTTTCAAAATCCCGAGTCTCTTCAAAAACTTAGTTTTGATTTTGGATAGCTGTGATTTTGAAAACGTTAAGAATTTCGAAACTTGGGATTTTCAAAAAAGGTCGGGATTTTCAAAAAGGTCAAAAGTTTGAAAAAGGTAAGGGTTTTTTGAAAAGTCAAGATTTTCAAAAAATTCAGTGTTTTTATAAGTTCTTTTTATAATCCAAACATTTTGAATGAATTCGATGTTTTCGAAAATTCTAACATTTTAAAAAAATTTCAACCTTTTTCAAACATCTTGACATTTTTGAAAATGTAATGATTTTGAAAAATTTAGGATATTTAAAAAGTCGGGATTTTAAAAAAAGACTAGATATTTGAAAAATTTGAGAGTTTGAAAAAGTCGAGATTTTAAAAAAAATTAGGATTTTTGAAAAGTTAGTTATTTCGAATAGTCAAGATTTTTAAAATATGAGGATATTAAAATGATGCAATTTGAAAAAAATTGAGTTTTTTTAAAAATGTCAAAATTTTTGAAAAAAATCATGAGTTTAAAAATGTCAGTGTTTTCAAAAATTGTTGGATTTTCTATTAGTCAATATTTGCAAAAAGGTCAGGATTTTCAAATAAGGTCAGGATTTTTTTAGAAATATCGAGATTTGTAAAAAAAGTCACGATTTAGAAAAGTCTGGTTTTTTAAATAGTTGTATTGTCGAAAAGTCGATTTTTTAAAAAAAATTACAGGTTTAGAAAAAGTCAGGATTTTGAAAAGTCAGTATTTTGAAAATATCGAGATATTAAAAAAGTATAAATTTTGAAAAAATTGATATTTTCGAGAAGTGTCTCGATTTTTGAAAAATGTTAAGATGTTTGAAAAAGCTCGCAATTTTTTAAAAATGTCAGTATTTTCAAAAGCATAAAATTTTATGAAAATGTTTGGATTTTAAAAGCAACAACATTAGGAAAAGGTCGGGATTTTGAAAAGGACGGAATTTTCGAAAATGTCATGATTTTGAAAAATTCAAGATTTTTAAAAAGTCAGGATTTTAAAAAAAACTAGATATCCGAAATGTTCGAAATTTAACAAATGTTGGAATTACGAAAAAGTTTAGATTTTTCGAAAAAGTCGTAATTTTGAAAATAGTTGGAATTACGAAAAAGTTTGGATTTTGAAAAAAAGTCACGCTTTTTAAAAAATTTAGGATTTTCGAAAAACTCGCAATTTTTCGAAAAAGGCGTGATTTTCAGAAAAGTCGTGATTTTTGTGAAAGTTGGGTTTTTAGAAAAGTTTGGAATTTTTAAAAATTCAAGTTTTGGAAAAGTAAAGTTTCAAAATTTTTGAAAAGTGACGCGGTTTTTGAAAAATGTCAAGATGAACGTTCGTAAAAGGTCAGAATTTTTTAAAAATGTAACGATTTTTGAAAACATCGAATTTTTTAAAAAAAATTGGATTATAAAAAGAGATTAGGAAAAGGTCAGGATTTTGAAAGAAAAGGAATTTTTGAAAATTTAATGATTTTGAAAAATTCACGATTTTTAAAATGTCGTGATTTAAAAAAAAAGACTAGATATTCAAAAAATTCGAGAGTTTGAAAAAGTTGACATTTTAAAAAAGTTAGGATTTTTGAAAAGTTAGTTATTTCGAATTATTTAGATTTTGAAAAGACAACCTTTTTTAAATAAGGGGATATTAAATCGATAATATTTTGAAAAAGTCAGGATTTTACAAAAATGCAGAAACTTTTGAAAAAGTAATGATTTTCTATAACTTGAGATTTGAAAAAAAGTCGGGATTTTTGAATATTGTCAAGATTTTAGAAATGTCGGTGGAAACATTAGGATTTTGAAAAGGAAAAGATTTTTAAAAAGGTTGAGATTTTGAAAAGTCAGGATTTTTGATAAGTTGGGTTTTTTGAAACGTCGTATTTTCGAAAATTCGAAAATTTTGAAAAAGTCAAGGTTTGGAAAAATTTAGGATTTTGAAAAGTCAGGATATTGAAAATATCGAGATTTAAAAAGTCAAATTTTTGAAAAAGTCGATATTTTCGAAAAGTGTCACGATTTTTGAAAAATGTCAAGATGTTTAAAAAAGTTCAAAAATTTTAAAAATTGTTTGGATTTTTGAAAATATCGAATTTTTTGAAAATGTTTAGATTGTCAAAAAAATAAGATTAGGAGGAAAAGGTCGGGATTTTGAAGAGGACGAAATTTTTTAAAATGTGATGATTTTGAAAAATTCAGGATTTTTAAAAAGTCGAGATTTTAAAAAAAACTAGATATTCAAAAAATTCGAGAGTTATAAAAAATCGAGATTTTAAAAAAGTCGTGATTTTCGAAAAGTTAGTTATTTCGAATTGTCAAGAATTCTAAAAAGTCAGGATTTTGAAAAGCTAACATTTTTAATATACAAGGGATATTAAAACAATGTGATTTTGAAAAAGTCAGTATCTTCTATAAGTCAAGATTTGTAAAAAAGTTGGGATTTTTGAATAAGGTTAGGATTTTAGAAATGTCGGTGTAAACATAAGGATTTTGAAAAGGACGCCATTTTGAAAAGCCGGGTTTTTTGAAAAGTAGGGAATTTTGAAAAATTCAAGTTTTGGAAAAAGTCAGAATTTTGAAAACTCAGGACTTTGAAAATATCGAGATATTAAAAAGTGAATATTTTGAAAAAGTCAAGATTTTCGTAAAGAGTTGCAATTTTCAAAAATTGTCAAGACGTTCGAAAAAGGTTGAATTTTTTTTAAAATGTCAGGATTTTCGAAAACATCTAATTTTTTGAAAATGTTTGGATTATAAAAAGAACAAGATTAGGAAAAGGTCAAAATTTTGAAAAGGATGGAATTTTGAAAAATGTCATGATTTTGAAAACTTAAGCATTTTTAAAAACTTAGAATTTTAAAAAAAGACTAGATATTTTAAAAATTTGAGAGATTGAAAAAATCGAGATTTTACAAAAGCTGAGATTTTTGAAAAGCTTGTTATTTCGAATTTTCAATTTTTTTGAAAAGTCGGGATTTTTACAAGCCAACATTTTTTAAATATGGGGATATTAAAATGATGTGATTTTGAAAAAGTCGAGATTTTTAAAATGTCAAAACTTTTGATAAAAATTCACAATTTTTAAAAAAGTTGCTATTTTCAAAAATGTTGGGATTTTTTATTATTCAAGATTTGGATAAAAGTCGGGATTTTTCGTATAAGGTCAGGATTTTAAAAATGTTAGTGGAAACATCAGGATTTTGAAAAGGATGAGATTTTGAAAATTCAGGACTTTTGAAAAAATAGGATTTTTGAAAAGTTAGGAATTTGTTAAAATTCAAGGTTTAGAAAAAATAAGAATTTTGATAATACCGAGATATTAAAAAGTCAAAAAATTTAAAAAGTCGAGATTTTCGAATAGTATCACGATTTTTGAAAAATATTAAGATGTTTGAAAAAGGTCGTAATTTTAAAAAAATGTCAAGATTTTCAAAAACATCAATTTTTTTGAAAATGTTTGGATTATAAAAACAACAAGATTAGGAAAAGGTCATGATTTTGAAAAGGACGTAATTCTCGAAAATGTTATGATTTTGAAAAATTCATGATTTTTGAAAAGTTGGGATTTTAAAAAATGACTAGATATTCGATAAATTCGAGACGTTTGAAAAATTCAAGATTTAAGAAAAGTCAGGATTTTCAAAAAGTTAGTTATTTTTAATTGTCAAGATTTTTGAAACGTCACGATTTTGAAAAGTAAACTTTTAAAAAATATGATGATATTAAAACAATGCAATTTTGAAAAAGTCAAAATTTAAAAAAAATGTCTAAATTTTTGAAAAAAATCAGTATTTTAAAAAATGTTGGGATTTTCTATAAATCGAGATTTGCAAAATAGTCGAGATTTTTTAATAGTGTCAATATTTTAGAAATGTCAGTGGAAACATAAGGATTTTTAAACGAAAAAAAATTTGAAAAAGGTCGAGATTTTGAATAGTTAGAAAATTTGAAAAGTCAGGAAAAAATTCAAGGTTTGGAAAAAGTCATGATTTTAAAAATATCGAGATATTAAAAAGTCAAAATTTTCAAAAAATGTCGGGATTTTTTGAAAAATGTTAAGATGTTCAAAAAAGGTCAGAATTTTTTTAAAATGTTAAGATTTTTGAAAACATCAATTTTTTTGAAATGTTTAGATTATAAAAATGAGAAGATTTGGAAAAGGTCAAGATTTTGAAAAAGACAGAATTTTTGAAAATGTGATTATTTTGAAAAATTCAACATTTTTAAAAATATGAGAATATAAAAAATATTAGATATTCGAAAAATTCGAGAGTTAGTTATTTCGAATTGTTAAGATTTTAATAAGTCAACTTTTTTAAAATATGAGGATATTTAGACGATGTGATTTTGAAAAAGTTATGATTTTCAAAAAATGTCAAAATTTTTGACTAAAATCAAAGATTTTCAAAAAATGTTCAATTTTTTTTAATAAAAAATCACGATATTCAAAAAAGTCAATATTTTCAAAAACGTTTGGATTTTGTATAAGTCGTGATTTAGAAAAAAGTTGGGATTTTCAAATAAGGTAAGAATTTTAGAAAAATCAATGGAAACATTAGGATTTTTGAAAAGGACGGGATTTGTAAAAAGGTCGAGATTTTGATAAGTCGGGATATTCGAATAGTCTAGTTTATTGAAAAGTTGTATTTTCGAAAAGTCAGGAATTTTGAAAAATTCAAGGTTTGAAAAAAGTTAGGATTTTGAAAAGGTTTACAATTTTGAAAATGTTAAGATTTTGAAAAATTCAGGATTTTTCAAAAGTTGGGATTCCAAAAATTGACCAGATATTCAAAAAATTTGAGATTTTAAAAAAGCTGAGCTTTTTGAAAAGTTGGTTATTTCGAATTGTCGAGATTTTTGAAACGTCAGGATTTTAAAAAGTCAACATTTTTAACATATGGGAATATTAAAACTATGTGATTTTTAAATAGTTGGGATTTTCAAAAAATGTCAAAAAAATTAGGATTTTTAAAAAGTCAAGATTTCAAAAAAATCAAGATTTTGAAAAAGTCGAGATTATAAAAAATCTGAGATTTTCGAAAAGTTAGTTATTTCGAATTGTAAGGATTTTTAAAAGTCATGATTTTGAATAGTCAACATTTTAAAAATATGGGGATATTAAAATGATGCGATTTTGAAAAAGTCGGGATTTTAAAAAAAATTCAAAACTTTTGAAAAAAATCATGAATTTAAAAAAAGAAAGTATTTTCAAAATTTTGGTATTTTCTATAAGTCACAATTTGCAAAAAATTCGAGATTTTTGAATAAGGTAAGGATTTTAGAAATTGTTAGATTTTTGAATAAGGTAAGGATTTTAGAAATTGTTAGAAATTGAAAAGGATGGGATTTTTAAAAAGGTCAAGATTTTGAAAAGTTAGGATTTTCGATAAGTTGGGTTTTTTGAAATGTCATATTTTTGAAAAGTCGAAAATTTTGAAAAATTCAAGGTTTGGAAAAAGTCAGGATTTTGAAAATATCGAGATTTAAAAAATCAAATTTTTGAAAAAGTCAATATTTTAGAAAAAGGTTGTGATTTTTGAAAAAAATCAAGATAAAAAAAGTTAGAAATTTTTAAAAATGTTAGGATTTTTGAAAACATCGTATTTTTTGAAAATGTTTGGATTATAAAAGAATAAAATTAGGAGGAAAAGCTCGAGATTTTGAAGAGGATGGAATTTTTGAAAATGTGATGATTTTGAAAAATTTAGGATTTTTAAAAAGACGGGATCTAAAAAAAACTAGATATTCAAAAAATTCGAGATTTTAAAAAAGTCGAGATTTTTGAAAACTTAGTTATTTTGAATTGTCAAGATTTCCGAAAAGTCGGGATTTTGAAAAGTCATCATTTTTAATAAATGGGGATATTAAAACAATGTGATTTTGATAAAGTTAGGATTTTATATAAGTAAAGACTTGCAAAAAAGTTGGGATTTTCGAATAAGGTGAGGATTTTAGAAATGTTGGTGGAAACAAAAGGATATTGAAAAGGATGAGATTTTGAAAAGTTAGAAATTTTGAAAAATTCAAGTTTTGGAAAAGTTCAGAATTCTGAAAAGTTCATATATAAAAAAGTTAATATTTTGAAAAAAGTCAAGATTTTTGTAGTGTCACGATTTTCAAAAAATGTCAGGATTTTCGAAAACATCCAATTTTTTGAAAATGTTTCGATTATAAAAAGAACAAGATAAGGAAAAGGTCAGAATTTTGAAAAAGACAAAATTTTCAAAAATGTCATGATTTTGAAAAATTCAGCATTTTTAAAAAGTCAGAATTTTAGAAAAAGAATAGATATTTTAAAAATTCAACAGTTTGAAAAAGTGGAGATTTTTAAAAAGCTGAGATTTTCAAAACATTAGTTATTTCGAATTGTCAAGATTTTTGAAAAGTCGGGATTTTGACAAGCCAAAATTTTTAAAATATGGGGATATTAAAATGATGTGATTTTGAAAAATTTCAGATTTTTTATAATGTCAAAATTTTTGAAAAAAAATCATGATTTTAAAAAAAGATGGTATTTTCAAAAACGTTGGGATTTTTAATAATTCTAGATTTGCAAAAAAGTAGAGATTTTTGTATAAGGTTAGGATTTTAATAATGTCGGTGGAAACATCATGATCTTGAAAAGGACGAGTTTTTGAAAAAGGTCGAGATTTTGAAAATTCGAGTTTTTGAAAATTTACAATTTTTGAAAAGTCAGGTTTTTTGAAAACTCAGGAATTTGTTAAAATTGAAGGTTTAGAAAAAGTCAGGATTTTGAAAATACTGAGATATTAAAAAGTCAAAAATTTTTAAAACTTGATATTTTCGAAAAGTATTGTGATTTTTGAAAAATATCAAGATGTTCGAAAAATGTCGTAATTTTTAAAAAATGTTAGGATTTTGGAAAACATCAATTTTTTTAAAAATGTTTGAATTATAAAAACAACAAGATTAGGAAAATGTCGAGATTTTGAAAAGGACGTAATTCTCAAAAATGTCGTGATTTTTAAAAATTAAGGATTTTGAAAAGTCGGGATTTTAAAAAAGGACTAGATATTTGATAAGTTCAAGAGGTTTGAAATGTCAAGATATTGAAAAGTTAGTTATTTCAAATTGTCAAAAATTTTGAAACGTCAGAATTTTGAAAAGTAAACATTTTTAAAATATGGGGATATTAAAACAATGCAATTTTAAAAAAGTCATGATTTCAAAAAAATGTCAATTGTTTTGAAAAACATCAGCTTTTTAAGAAATTCAGTGTTGTTGCAAATCAGCAGCACCCCTGGATGCAAGTCAAGGTTCTAAATGATGTTGAGAGCATCCAGTGTGATTGCACAACATGGAAACCTCTCTCCAAGTGTGGGACTTGTGAAAATGAGAGAGGAATCTCCAGAATAGAGGTTGGTTCCTCAAAATCCTCTAATTTAAATCTATATTTTGCACAACTACAGAGGTTCTAATCCTAATTCTACCCTAGATTGTAAGGAGACAGGGATAAAAATGCAAAAATGAAACTAAACTAAAGATGGTGGTGCACCAAAAGGAGTGGTGAAACATTTTTTGCCATGTAAATAGACACAAATTCATGAAATGCAATAAGGGAAAACATACACAAGTTGATATATGTAATTAGAGGTCTTAAAATGAAGTAAAACAATACAAACAGAGGACTGAAAGCATTCACAAAGTTTGCACTGTCAATTCCATGTAAAAATCTCTTGCATTCCACCATCAAAGAGGTATAAACCTGTTATAAAATATGAAAAAGGTCTGATTCTTACAAATATCACTTGCTGAAGGTGAAAGAAGAAGTTTGCAATGTCAAAAATTGTTCAACCCTCAAGAAATGAGCCAAATCTGACTTTTACAATGCATGGGTCGAGCCCAGGAGAAAGAAAACATAAAAAACATGGGAGCCCATTCCTCATTGATGGAAAATGCATTAAAATAGCATGGAGGACCTTACAAACCCATACCCTATCATTTTTTACCATGCTGGAGAAGAATGCGACCCATTTTATATTAAATTTGGTTGTTGAAATGTCATTTCTGGCCATGGACACGTACCAGAACCATTTTTTAATTTTATCTCTAAAAACTAAACCAAAATTATAAATTGACCATGGAATCATGTAGATAATTTTAACAGCTTTCTAATGATATAAAGAACATGAAAATCCGAGCTCTGGATAAAAAGATATGATCGTTTGAATATTTAGGGTAAAAAACGGCCCAAAAACGGATCGGTGGGAAAAAAATTCAAATTTTACCTCTTTTTTGTCTTTGGAAATTTTTCAAAAATTCCCTGTGCCCCGAACTCCTCTACCACGTGGCAGCTTCCTATTGGCTGCGGGCCTCAAATGGGAAAATTTTCCACAAAAACTCCGCCGAGCCATAACTTGAAAAATATAAGGAGTTAAGAGGCAAACTTTACCTTTCTGGAAAGATGAGAGAGAGCTCTATCTGATGGTGCCATTTCCAGAAAGCCTTGAGTGCCTAAAAATAAAAAAATGTAGACTGAGGCACAAGAGAGGTAAGAACATAAGGAGTTAGCCACAAAAACGAGCTGGGGCACCATTTTGGATAACAATTTTGGTGACTCAGAGGGGTCATATGCCTGATAGATGAAAATACCAGTTGCCTGAAGTAGTCCATTGGGCATGGAGTCATCAAATATTCTGTTTAGAACCTCAACTAACTTAGAATGTGCAAGGAGGAAGATGGAATATCACATGATGGAAGCAAGGACTATAAAACATCTCCAGGGACAGCAAGCTATGCCAAAGCACTTAGGGAAAGCAAAACTAACCTACAACAAAACAATGTGCAAAGCACTTGGAGGAATGAAAATCCAATCTAATATTTACAAGGTAGTAAATTTTCCTCTAGAAGCAACACTTGAGATAGATTCCATTGACTGGAATCTGCAGTTCTTCACCATCCAATGAGGCCAATTGGAAAGCATTGTTGTTCTTGCACTTCGTGACCATGTATGGGCCACTCCAAATGGCATAAAATTTTGAATGCCTTCCTGATTTTTCTCTATCCACATCCCATTTCAACACTAGATCTCCAACATGAAAAGATCTATCCTTGGCCTTCCTATCAAAGGTCTTTTTGATCAAAGCTTGGTCCTTTTCCATTGCTTGGGATGCCTGATTTCTGACCTCCTGCAGCTCCATTAACTCTGCATATCTCACCTCCATGGGCTCAAACTCTAGCAACTCTAATTGCTTCATGAGTTCCAATGTTGGAAAATCAAGTGACATGGGCAAGATTGCCTCTCTTCCATAGACAAGTTTGAATGGAGAGTTACCTGTGGATCTCTTGGGAGTTATCCTATCAGCCCATAAGGCTGATTTCAGTTTGGTATGCCAAGACCTCTGATTCTCATCAAGATTCCTCCTAATGATCCTCAACAAGTTCTTGTTTGTAGACTCAGCCTGGCCATTACCTTGAGGGTAATAGTTTGATGAAGTGCTTAGGTAGATCCCATTCTTGACAGCCCACTCAGTCACCTTGGATTCAATGAATGCCAATGCATTATCTGAGATTATTGTAGCAGGTATACCAAATATGGTTGATATCCCCTCATAAAAGTCTAAGATGCTGGACTCATTTGCTTCTTTGAGTGCTACTGCTTTAGTCCACTTGGTGAAGTAGTCCGTGGCTGTCAAAATTCATTTGTGCCCTTGACTTGAATTAGGATTAATGACTCCAATGAATTCCAAACCCCATTGCATGAATGGCTGGTCAACTGAGATTGGATGCAATGGAAGGGCAGCAAGTCTCTCTTTTCCTATGAAGAATGCACAATTCTTACACCTCTTGATCCATGCATAGCAATCACTGAAAATTTTAGGCCAACAATAACCAGCCTTCATGATTTTTAGAGCTGTCACTCTCAGTGCAAAATGACCACCAGCTGATCCACCATGGAACTCTTCCAACACCCTATGAATCTGATTTGTGCTAATGCATCTTAGCAGCACTCCATTCACATCTTTCTTGAACAAAACTCCATCAACAATGGCATATGGGACAACCTGCAATCTGAAGTGTCTTCTTTGGGTCTTGTTCATCTCTGGAGGGCATAGGCCTATGCTTAGGAAGTGTATTATACCTTGGGTTGAGCAAGGAGTGGGGGCAGCATTATTTTCTTCTTGAGTGCCACATGGCTCATGGTTGTCTTGAACTATCAAAACAACCTCTCCTTCATTGCATGCTTCTTTTTGCTTCCCCAAAACTAGCTGCTCACACAATCCTTTTCCTCTTACCAGCTTGGTGATTTTGATCTCAATGTCATACTCCATGACACGGGTGATCCAACCTGCCCTTTTCTCATTCAAATCTTTGTTGAGGAGGAATTCCTTAACCCCAACATGTGAGACCAGCAACTGGACCTTGTTGTTTGAGACTAAATGCTTGAATTTCTTCAAGCTTCTGATTACAGCCAGCACATGCTTCTCAATAAAAGAATACCTCACCTCATAGTCATCTAGGCTCTGGCTGAAGAAAGTAATTGGCTGCTCATCGTTATCCTTGTTCTGCTGTACCAAAATGGTAGAAATAGTGTCATTACCTCCAAATGCATAGAGGATGAAATCTTTGGAGAAGTTCGGGTTGATGAGAGTTAGTGCTTGAGAAATGGCTTCTTTGATTGCTTCAAAACTCTCCTTGCCTTCTGCTATCCACTTGAAAGCCATGCTCTTCTTTAACATTTTGGTGATGGGCTTGACAAGGGCTGCACAATCTGGGACAAACCTCCGAACAAAGTTTATCCTCCCCAAGAAACTCTGAAGGGATTTCTTGTGGCTTGGCAATGGTAGTGCTCTTATGGCTTCGACTCTCTCTGGATCAATTGCTAATCCTTCTTTGGAGACAATATGGCCAAGGAGCTTTCCTTCATGTGCAAGAAAGATACACTTCTTAGGATTTAAAGACATTCCAAATTTCCTACACCTCGTGAAAACTTGTTTCAAATGAGAGAGGTGGTCTGCTACATTTTTGGAAAAAATAGTGATATCATCAAGGTAAATCAGCACCACGTTGTTAATCAAACATTTGAATGCTATGTCCATTTCTCTTTGGAAGGTAGCACCAGCGTTGGACAACCCAAATGGCATCTTCCTGTATGCAAAAGTCCCCCATTTGGTTGTGAAGGCTGTCTTGAACTGGTCTTCTTCCTTCACCATAATCTGATTGTAGCCGGAGTAGCCATCAAGTAGTGAAAACCTCTCGGAGGTAGCCACAACTTGCAAGATTTTCTCCATGGAAGGGAGTGGGTAATGGTCCTTAAGAGATGCTCTATTTAAGTCTCTGAAATCAACACACAATCTGATTTCTCCACTCTTCTTTCTGACTGGAACCAAGTTGGCAACCCAACTAGAATGCTTGATTGGGAATATGATTCTTGACTCAATCAGCTTATCCAATTCTTTCCTCATGAGAGGCTCCATGTGTGGATTGACTAGTCTTTGTTTCTGCCTGATAGGCTTAGTATTTGGATCCAATTCAATGGTATGTTGAGCTAAGTTGGGATTGAAACCTTTCAAATCTTCATAGCTCCATGCAAACACATCAAGGAACTCTTGACACAGCTATACGAACTCATACCTTTCTTGATCAGTTGTCATCTTTCCAATTTGCAATGGTTTGTTCTCTTCTACCAAGATGGATACTGAATCCTCTCTCTTGACCTGAATGTTTGCTTTCTCTTTCCTAAACTAATCATTGGGATTAAAAATGGACTCCAAAGTGATAAGTCCCTTGGGCAGCATGTTAGTTCTCATCTGTACCACTTGGTCACCATACTGTTGTTCCAGTTTTTTTTAATTCTTAGTTGAGAACTCAGCTTCTTCTTGCAAGAAATGGATGATTTTCTGGTCATTCTCAAACACTTGCCAACTGACATTGTTATCTGGCACTGAAGGCCTCACAATCACGTGGATGTTTAGATCTACTTTGTCTTGTTGAATGCTTTCCACAATGTCAAAGGCTGCGCCTACTGTTGTAAGCCTGTCAACAGCTTAATTCTCTTTCCTAGGAATGGATTTGATGCCAAAACCCTCAAAATCTTCCATGAGGTCCCACACCCTGTTCTTGTAGCACTTGAGTAGATCATTCTTGGTAGCATGTTGTCCCTTGACCTGATTTACAATCAATTCACTGTCACCGAAGACTTGGAAGTTCTTTATTTTCTTCTTGATTGCCCAATGCATCCCTTGCACCAAGGCTTCATATTCAATAGTGTTATTGGAGCATGCAAACTGAAATCTAAAAGTTGAATAGTAGCTTACTCCTTGAGGTGAAACAAGCATGGCTCCACCTCTTGCGCCTTGTGTACTTCTTGATCTATCAAAAAACAGCTGCCATACCTCATTTTCATCCTTGTGGTTTGGCTTGGTGATGTTAGGAATAGGCTGATTTTCTTCATGTATACAATAGACCCCTAGCTCAAATTCTTGTACTTCTTGATAAGGATCAAAAGCATGTACCTTGTTTGCCCATTCATCAAGAGTTAGATCCGGGATGCTCCCAACCTTGGTGTCAGCTTCATCGGTGCTTGGGTGGTCTTCTTGATCAAATGCTGAACAATTGGCGTTGATCTGACTTGGAGTGTAAGGCTCAATGTGGAAGTTTGCAATAGGTTCATACCTGATTGTAGCCTTAGTTCCATACCTCGTTCTGAACAGCATGTGTGACTAATCAGCAGACAAATATCCCCTAATCTTAGCTATGAAGTCCCTTGACAAATATAGGGCAAAGAGTGGTGGAAGGTCTATGACTGATACGTCTTGTGAAACAACAACATTTGGACATGCATGCAAGGTAAGACTCAAGTTTCTAATCACCAAAACTATTGTTACTGCTGTCCCATCTAGCTGTACTACCCCTTTGGATATGGTTTCATACTGGAGCCCTAGGTGATCAGCTATTTTTTTAGGCATCACTGAGCTACTTGCCCCATAATCTATCATGCAATTGTGCACTAATTGATTTCCAATGATTAATGAAACATAGAAAGGAGGGGGCTTCAACATTTTACCTTGTTGTCCTCCATGATTTCCCTTAGGCTGGGCAGCATTTGTGAGCACTTTTTCTTGCATGTGAACTTGTTGATTCGAAGTTGGCCAGTCCTTCATGGCAACTTGTAACAAGTCTCTTTGGCCTGGGATAGATAGGGATTCCCACATTGATATATTAACATTTGTCTTCTTCATCTGATTAATGATACTGAATGGTGATGAAGGATCTCTTTTTTTGTCCCTTTTCTTGTACATTCACTCCTTGCATGTGGGCAGCAATAACTGGTATTTGAGTTGGTCTAGGAGTTGTTCTTGGCTGCCCTTGTGCATTTGAAATTGGATTTTGTTTGCCAACCATTTGTGGATCCATAGAAGGTTGTGGATTGGTTGGAGCTAATGGCTGTTCTTCACCCAAATTCCTTCGTTTTGACCTTGTGTTGGCTGCAACACCTTGGGAAACTGCCTAATTCATGCCACAAAAATCCTCTGCTTGCCAATTTACCAACGTGGTGTCATTTGGGGCTGATTGCTATTGGAATGTTTCTCATTGTTTGTTGTTTCCTTGACTGCCCTCACCCTCCACACCAGTAGTTGTCACCATTAATGCTTGTTTCAAAGCACCATTGAAGCACATGGATTTGTTATGAGGTTCATTGCACGGAAAACACCAGTCATACTGCTGAGCAATGTTGTTTTGTGTTGGCACCAATGCCTTAGAGGCAGATATGGCATTTGGATTGTAGGGCTGAAATGGTTTATTGGTAGGAGGCCTTGTTTGATTCATATTTGCAGCTGGACTAGGTGGTCTTTTTGGTTGGTATGGCTGCTTGTTAGGCTGAGCTTGGGGTTGGTAAGAAGGTCTAAAACCTTGGGCTTGTTTCTTTTTGAGAGTAACCAGCTCATTGCTTAGGTTTTGCAATTGCTTCATGACTTCTTGAAGCTCATTTGGGGCACTTGGAGATGAAGTAGAAGCTTCATTTGAACTCTTATTTCTAGGAGTGGGAGAAGGAGCCAAATTAGGTGCTTGATTGGTATTTAGACTCTCTAAACTTGGAAACAATGGCATGGTAGGTCTAGGGGCTAGTTTTCCAGCTTGGATCAAACAATTTTCAGCCCTAATGGAAATGCTATAAGCCATAGGGATAGTTATGCCTCCCATGGACTGAATCAACATAGAAATATCAGAATTTAGAGCTTTGAGATAATAGAGAAAATCACCTTCTACTGTTGGCCTAACTGCCACTGGAATTCTCTCCCAAGTCTTTTGAAATTTGAAGTTGAAATCCGTCAGCTGTTCATTGGGAGCTCTCTTGATGGTTGTCAACTGCTCCAAAAGAGACAAGTTGTCTCCCTTCTCTCCAAATTGCTCATGAAGTGCTATACACAGTTGATTCCAATTTGTGATAGAACCAGCTCCAAGGCTTCTAAACCATTGCAATGCTTTCCCCTTGAATGAAGATGCCAGCAACTTGACAACCACTTGCATCTCATTGATTTCATGAATTACACAAAGGTTAGCAATATCCTTAACATGATCACCTGGAGTAGTCTGATTTTCTCCAGTGAAGTATGGAATGTTCTTCAAGGCTGCAATAGGAATTGGATGTTGTGCATTGAGAGTAAGTGGGTTGCTACTAGTGAAATTGACATAGGGGTTGTTTTGTGCCATTCTAATTGGCCTTAGAACCCTTGTTGATTGAATGAAAGGCCTACCAGGTGGAGGAGTTGAGAGAGTTCTATTTGGTGGAGATGGAGACCTTTGAATCCTTCTCCCACTTTTCCTTACTCTTGGAGATAACTGCAGATATTCAAACAACACCTCTTCTTCTCCAGCTGTTGACCTTGTAGTAATTCTTCTCATGAGTTTTCAGGCCTACACTATTGAAACTAGTTGATTCTTCTCCTTGGAGTCACCAGATGTGTAATTTATAGTTCTTTTGAAGCAAGAAAATTGCAGCAGATGCACATCAACTTTTCTGGAATAAAAATGAGACCTCTAAGGTCCCACCGGGCGTGCCAAAACTATTGTTGCAAATCAGCAGCACCCCTAGATGCAAATCAAGGTTCTGAATTGATGTTTTAGGCATCCAGTGTGATTGCACAACATGGAAACCTCTCTCCAAGTGTGGGACTTGTGAAAATGAGAGAGGAATATCCAGATTAGAGGTTGGTTCCTCAAACTCCTCTGATTTAAATCTATATTTTGCACAACTACAGAGGTTCAGATCCTAATCCTACTCTAAATTGCAAGGAGACAGGGATAAAAATGTAAAAAAGAAACTAAACTAAACATTGTGATGCACCAAAAGGAGTGGTGAAACATTTTTTTCCATATAAATAGACACAAATTCATGAAATGCAACAAGGGAAAACATACACAAGCTGATTGATGTAATTAGAGGTCTTAAAAAGAAGTAAAACAATACAAACTAAGGCCTGAAAGCATTCACAGAGTTTGCACTGTCAATTCCATGTAAAAATCTCTTGCATTCCACCCTCAAAGAGGTATAAACCTACTACAATACTTGAAAAATGTCTGATTCTTACAACTATCACTTGCTGGAGGTGAAAGAAGAAGTTTTCTATGCCAAAAAGTGTTCAACCATGAAGAAATGAGCCAAATTTGGCTTTTACAGTACATGGGTCGAGCTCAGGAGAGAGAAAACGTGAAAAATGCATGGGAGTCATCCCTCATTGATGGAAAATATATAAAAATAGAATGGAGGACCTTACAAACCCATACCATGTCATTTTTTACCATATTGGAGAAGAATGCGACCCATTCTATATTAAATTTGGTTGTTAAAATGTCATTTCTGGTCATGGACACATACCAAAACTATTTTTGAATTTTCTCTCTCAAAACTGAACCAACATTAGAAATTTACCATGGAATCATGTAGATAATTTTAACAGCTTTCTAAAGATATAAAGAATGTGAAAATCTGAGCTCTGGATCAAAAGATATGATCATTTGAAGATTTAGGGCAAAAACGTCCCAAAAACGGATCGGCGGGAAAAAATTTCAAATTTTACCTCTTTTTTGTCTTTGGAAAAATTTTCAAAAATTCCCCACGCCCCGAACTCCTCTACCACGTGGCAGCTTCCTATTGGCTGTGGGCCTCAAATGGGAAAATTTTCCACAAAAACTCCGCCGAGCCATAACTTGAAAAATATAAGGAGTTAGGAGGCAAACTTTACCTTTCTGGAAAGCTAAGAGAGAGCTCTATCTGATGGTGCCATTTCCAGAAAGCCTTGAGTGCCTGAAAATAAAAAAATGTAGACTGAGGCACAAGAGATGCAAGAACACAAGGAGTTAGCCACAAAAACGAGCTGGGGCACCATTTTGGATAACAGTCAGTATTTTAGAAAACGTTGGGATTTTCTATAAGTTGAGATTTGTAAAAAAGTCAGGATTTTTGAATAATGTCAAGATTTTAGAAACGTCTGTGGAAACATAAGGATTTTGAAAGGACATAATTTTGAAAAAGGTTGAGATTTTGAATAGTTAGGAATTTTGAAAAGTCAGGAAAAGTTCAAGGTTTGGAAAAAGTTAGGATTTTAAAAATATCGAGATATTAAAAAGTCAAAATTTTGAAAAAGTCCAGATTTTCAAATAGTGTCACGGTTTGTGAAAAATGCCATGATGTTCGAAAAAGGTCGATTTTTTTAACAAATGTCAAGATTTTCGAAAACATTGATTTTTTGAAATTTTTGGATTATAAAAATAAGAACATTAGGAAAAGGTCAAGATTTTGAAAATGAATTTTTTTTTGAAAATGTGATGATTTTGATAAATCTCCACTTTTCGAAATATTGACCTTTCAAAATTTTTGACCTTTTTCGAAAATACTAAAATTTATGAAAATCCCAAACTTTTCGAAGATCCCTACTTTTCAAAATCATGTCTATTAAAAATTCAGACTTTTCTAAATCTCAACTTTTCAAAATCCTAACTTTTTCAAATACAGAATTTTCAAAACTCCTTTTCAAAAATCCCAAATTTATTGAAAATCTGACCTTTTTGAAAAATCTTTATAGGTTTTCAACATTGTGTCTTTTTCAAAATCACGACTTTTTCATAATCCTGACCTTTTCACATTTATGTCCTTTTCTTAATCCGACGTTTTTAAAAATCCTGACATTTTCAAAAATTTCAACCTTTTCAAAATCCTAACCATTTGAAAATATTGACCTTGTTCAAAAATCCTGATCTTTTCAATGATCACGACTTTTTAAAATCTCGACTATTAAAAAATCCCAAATTTTTCAAGCTCCTAACATTTTCAAACACCCGACTTTTTGGAAAATCTTGACTTGTTAAATAATTTCAACTTTTATGAAAATGCCGACCTTTTTCAAAAAATCTAACTTTTAAAAAACCCTAACTTTTTCAATAACATCTTTTTTTAAAATCACAACATTTCTTAATCCTTACATTTTCAAAATTCTGACCTTTTAATAATCCCACCCTTTTCATAATTTTGACATTTTCAAAAATCTCAATATTAACAAAAATCTCGACCATTTAAAAAATCTTGACATTTATTTAATATTACAACCATTTTCAAAAATCTCACCTTTATTCAAAAATCCTGACTTTTCAAAATCTCGTCATTTTGAAAATCCCAACTTATCAAAATCATGAATTTTTATAAGTCCCAAGTTTTTCAAAAATCTTGATTCTTCAAAACTCCTGACATTTCAAAAATCCTGACTTTTTGAAAATCTCAAATTTTAGAAAATATTGATTTTTCTAGAATGCCAACCTTTCAAAATCCTAACATTTCAAAATCTTTGAAATCAGGGCTTGAAATTCAAACTTTTCAAATAACTTGAATTTTTCAAAATCTTGACTTCTTCAAAATCCTGATCTTCTTCAAATGTAGACTTTTTCGAAATTATGACTTTGTCAAAAATCTCAACTATGTTAATAAAATTCCCAACTTTTAAAAATCCTAACTTTTTGAATATCAAAACAATATTTCGACAATTATGACCTTTTCCAAAAATTATGATCTTTCCAATTTAATCCCAACTTTTTTAAATCCCATTTTTTTTCAAAATCCTCACTTTTTAAATTCCTAAGTTTTACAAAAATCTTGAATATTTCAAAAATAACAACTTTATAGAAAAACTCAATTTTTTGAAAATCACGATTTTTTTAAAATCTATACTTTTTTCAAAATTCTGACTTTTTAAAAATCCTGACAATGCGAAAAATTCAGAATTTTTCCTTTCAAAATCCCAACTTTATAAAAATCTCAACTTTTTTGAAAAAACCCATCTTTTTAAAAAATATCAACTTTGCAAACTTTCATCTTTTCCACTCTTGACTTTTCAAAAAATTCAGCTTTTCGAAACTATTGACATTTCCAAAACTCCCATTTTTATGGAAATTCTTACTTTTTCTGAAAGTACAGACTTTTTCAAAATAAATGCGTACTTCTATTAAATCCTAGTGTTTAAAACAAAATCCCAACGTTTTCAATAAACCGACTTTTCATGATCCCGACTTTTTCAAAATAATAACTTTTTCAAAAATCCCGACTTGTTCAAACTTCTGAATTTTTTAAAATCCCAACTTTTACTAAGTCATTACTGTTTTGAAAATTCTGAATTTTTGAAATCTGAACTTTTTCCAAATTTTGATTATTTCGAAATCCAAACTTTTTGAAAAATTGTGACTTGTTCGAGAATCTCGACATTTTCAAAAATCCTGACCTTTCGAAAATCACAACTTTTTTCGAAAATCCCAAATTTTTTGAAAATCCAAAATTTTTCAAAAATCATGAGTTTACTAAATTCTTAACTTTATTAAAATCCTCACTCTCGAAATCCTGACTTAATTCGAATCATTATTTTTTAGAAAATCGTGACTTTTCGAAAATCTCTAGTTTTTCAAAAACCACTACTTTTTCAGAATCTTTACTTTTTTAAAATCATGACTGTTTTAAAACCATGACTTTTTTAAAATTCCCAACTTTCACAAAAAGCATGATTTTGTTGAAAATCATGACTTTTTTGAAAATTGTGAGTTTTTCAAAATTTTGACTTTTTAATATCTCATTATTTTAAAAATCCTAACTTTTTGAATATCAAAACTTGAATATTTCGACAATTCCCGACCTTTTCCAAAAATTATGATCTTTCCAATTTAATCCCAGACTTTTTTAAAATCCCATTTTTTTTCAAAATCCTCGACCTTTTTAAAAATATCGTAAGTTTTACAAAAATCTTGAATATTATCAGAAAATAACAGACGTTTATAGAAAATACTCAATTTTTTTGAAAATCACGATTTTTTCCAATAAATCTATGACTTTTTTTCAAAATTCTGACTTTTTAAAAATCGCATTGTTTTACATATGCGAAAATATTTTTAGAATTTTTCCTTTCAAAAATCCCATGACTTTATAAACAATCTCAACTTTTTCGAAAGAACTAACTTTTCAAAAAATCCCATCTTTTTAAAAAAATATCAACTTTTTCAAAACTTTCGAATCTTTTCGAATCACTCTTGACATTTGTTTAAAATTCAGACATTTTCGAAACTATTGACATTTTTCAAAATCATCCCCATTTTTATGGAAATTCTTATCTTTTTCTGAAAGTACAGACTTTTTCAAAATAAATGCTTGTACTTCTATTATAATTCAAAACTAGTGTTTAAAAACTTCAATGTTTTCGAAAATCCCAACGTTTTTCAATAATTTCGACCTTTTCATGATCATTTTGACATTTTACAAAATAATCAACTTTTCTCAAAAATCCCCGACTTGTTCAATATCTTCTGATATTTTTTAAAATCCCAGACTTTTGACTAAGTCATTACTGTTCTGTGTAAAACCTTCTGAATTTTTGAAAATTCTGAACTTTTTCCAAAATCCCATCCTTGATTATAATTCGAAATCCAAACTTTTTGAAAAATTACGATGACTTGTTCGAGAATCTCAGACATTTTCTTAAAATCCTGACCTTTTTCGAAACATCACAACTTTTTTCGAAAATCATGACAATTTTTTTGAAAATCCATTGACTTTTTCAAAAATCATGAGTTTACTAATATTCTTAACTATTATTCAAAATCCTCACATCTCCCAAATCCTTGACTTAATTCGAATTCATTATTTTTCAGAAAATCGTGACTTTTCGAAAATCTCTAGTTTTTCAAAAACCACGTACTTTTTCAAAATGGTGATGTTTCCACCGACATTTCTAAAATCATGACTGTTATTCAAAAATCCATGACTTTTTTGGAAATTCCCAACTTATCACAAAAAGCCAATGATTTTGTTGAAAATACATGACTTTTTATGAAAATTAATGAGTTTTTTCAAAATTTTGACTTTTTAATAAAATCTCATTACTTTTAAAAAATCCTAACTTTTTCCAAACCTTGAATTTTTATAAATTCCCGACATTTCAAAATCCTTGACTTTTCAAAAAACAAGACTTGTCGAAAATCTAGACTTTTCAAGATCTCGACCTTTTTAAAAATCTCGTCTTTTACAAATCGTGATTTATAGAAAATACAGACGTTTTTGAAAATACCAATTTTTTTTACAATCATGATTTTTTCCAATAAATTTGACATTTTTTGAAAATCCTAACTTTTTCAAAATCGCATTGTTTTAATATCACTATATTTTTAAAATGTTGACTTTTAAAAATCATGACGTTAAAAAAAATCTTAACAATTCGAAAGAACTAACTTTTCAAAAAATCCCAGCTTTTTTAAAATCTCAACCTTTTCAAACTCTCGAATTTTTCGAATATCTAGTCTTTTTTTTAAAATCCCGACATTTTATAAATCTTGAATTTTTCAAAATCATGACACTTTCGAAAATTTTATCTTTTTCAAAATCCTGACCTTTTCCTAATCTTGTTTTTTATAATTCAAACATTTTTAAAAACTTCAATGTTTTCGAAAATTGTGACATTTTTTAAAATTTCAACCTTTTTTGAACATTTTGACATTTTACAAAATTCTTAATTTTTTAAAATTTTGTCTTTTTAATATCTCGATATTTTCAAAATCCTTACGTTTTCTATACCTTACATTTTTTGAAATTTCTAACTTTTCAAAAAACTCGAGTTTTCGAAAATCCCAACTTTTAATAATCTCAACATTTTTCAAAATCCCATTTTTATCAAAATCCTGAAAAAACTGGGATTTTGAAAATTTTGACTTTTTAATATCT
This sequence comes from Taxus chinensis, assembly GCA_019776745.2. Taxonomy (NCBI): domain Eukaryota; kingdom Viridiplantae; phylum Streptophyta; class Pinopsida; order Cupressales; family Taxaceae; genus Taxus; species Taxus chinensis. The sequence goes on along the minus strand of CM034156.1, from coordinate 209,412,394 downwards.
TAATATTTTCCAAATCCAGACTTTTGAAAATCCTTATTTTTTCCATACCTTGAATTTTTTTAAAATTTTGACTTTTCAAAAAACTTGACTTTTCAAAAATCCTAACTTTTTAAAATCTCAACATTTTTCAAAATCTTATTTTTAAAAAAATCTTGATGTTTCCACCGACATTTCGAAAATGCCGACCTTATTCAAAAATCCCTAGTTTTTTACAAATCTTGACTTATAGAAAATCCCAATGTTTTTTAAAATACTGACTTTTTTAAAAATCCTGAATTTTTCAAAATCGTATCGTTTTAATATCCCCATACTTTAAAAATGGTGATTTTTTAAATCCTGATATTTCCACCGACATTTTTAAAATCCTGACCTTATTCAAAAATCTTGACTTTTTTTACAAATCTTAACTTATAGAAAATCCCAACGTTTTTTAAAATAGCTACTTTTTTTGAAAATCTTGATTTTTAAAAAAAAATTAACATTTTTTTTAAATCTAGACTTTTTCAAAATCATATCCCCATATTTAAAAAATGGAGACTTTTCTAAATCCCAACTTTTGAAAAATCTTGACAATTCGAAATAATTAGCTTGTTGATAATCTAGACATTTTTAATATCTCGATATTTTCAAAAATCCTTACGTTTTCTATGACCTTACATTTTTTGAAATTTCTAACTTTTCAAAAAACTCGATGTTTTCGAATCCCAACTTTTAATAATCTCAACATTTTCAAAATCCCATTTTATCAAAATCCGGAAAAAACTGGGATTTTGAAAATTTTGACTTTTTAATATCTTAATATTTTCCAAATCCGACTTTTGAAAATCCTATTTTTTCCATACCTTGAATTTTTTTTACAATTTTGGACTTTTCAAAAAACTTGACTTTCAAATCTAACTTTTTAAATCTCAACATTTTTCAAAAATTTATTTTTAAAAAAATCTTGATGTTCCACCGGACATTTCGGAAAATGCCGACCTTATTCAAAAATCCCTAGTTTTTTACAAATCTTGACTTAATAGAAAATCCCAAGGTTTTTAAAATTAAAAATACTGACTTCTTTTTTAAAAATCCATGAATTTATCAAAATCGTATGTTTTAATATCCCCAACTTTAAAAATGGTTGATTTTTTAAAATACTGATATTTCCACCGAACATTTTTTAAAATCCTGATTTTTTCAAAAATCGTATCGTTTTAATATCCCCATACTTTAAAAATGGTGATTTTTTAAATCCCCTGATATATTCCACCAGACATTTTAACTCCCTGACCTACATCAAAAATCTTGACTTTTTTTTACACAAATCTTAACTTATAGAAAATCCCAACGTTTTTAAAAATAGCTACTTTTTTTGAAAATCTTGATTTGTTAAAAAAAAATTACATTTTTTTTTTTAATCTAAGACTTTTTCAAAATCATATCCCCATATTTAAAAAATGGAGACTTTTCTAAATCCCAACTTTTGAAAAATCTTGACAATTCGAAATAATTAGCTTGTTGATAATCTAGACATTTTTAATATCTCGACTTTTTCAAACATTCGAATTTTTTGAATATCTACTTTTCTTTAAAAATCCTGACTTTTTAAAAATAATGAAATTTTCGAAAATTCCATCCTTTTCAAAATCTCAACCTTTTCCTAATCCTTTTTCTATTTATAATCCAAACATTTTAAAACAATTCAATGTTTATGAAAATCCTGACATTTTTAAAAAATTATGACATTTTTCGAAAATCTTGAAATTTTTCAAATATCGCGACATTTTTCGAAAATCTCAAGTTTTTCAAAATTTTGACTTTTTAATATCTCGGTATTTTAAAAATCCTGAATTTTTACAAACATTGAATTTTTATAAATTCCCGACATTTCAAAAAACCAAACTTTTTAAAAATCCTAACTTTTCAAAATCTTGACCTTTTTGAAAATCTCGTCTTTGCTCAAAATATTGATATTTCCACCGACATTTCTAAAATCCCGACCTGATTCGAAAATCCTGAACTTTTTTACATATCGCGATTCATAGAAAACACTGACTTTAAAACTGACTAGAAAATACGAACATTTTTGAAAATACCGAATTTTTTGACAATCATGATTTTTTCCAAAAATTTCAACATGTTTTGAAAGTCCCAACTTTTTCAAAATCGCATCGTTTTAATATCCCTATATTTTAAAAATGTTTTTTTTAAAATTATTGGCAAATAGTTTTTTGAAAGGGACTATACCCTTGTACAACATGACTCAAAATCCAGATATAGCCAGAGTAACATAACCAAAGAGGATCAGAATCCAGATAAGAACAATAAGCCCAATGGCAGAAAACAATTTGACCAGAGAAGCCTGCAACTAGCAAAACAACAGCTAAAAAACAGCTAAAAGAAAAACAACTAAACAACACCTAAACCACAGAACAGCTGCCCAACAGCTACATAAAAGACCAGCAGCCTAGATAAAACAATAAGAGCTAGTAAAATCTCTGTTCAGCTACAAAGTAGCATCTTAATTACTACCATTTTCAATTCGAATAGTTTTCTTCTTGTTACGAACCGTAATCCATTCATCGGTAGATTTGTGTAAAGGAATGAGATTTTCAGAATCCTTAATTGGCTAAAAAATATTCTCCTTATCCCCTGTGAACTTTCTTGTTTCAGTGATTCCGATACATTGTGTCTCCTCCTCAGATGACTCTTTATTTGCATGGTTTTTAAGCTCGTTCAAAGGAGTTTCAGGGATTGGCTCCAGCATGTCTTCCTTCTCAGCAATAGGTATAGTCAGAGGATCGAATATCAAATGTTTCGGGAGGGCATTTTTCCACCAGTTAGCGTTCTCCTTTTTGTGTTTTATCATTTCACAATTAACAGCAGAATTTCTTAGAGAGAAGCAATTCCTACATCTAAAAGGTAGGCCCTCAAGGTCCAAAGGTTGAGTCCAAGTTTGATTTTGCACCTTTAGCTCAATATGAGCTAGAAGATCCTTAGAGGTATCAACCTCAACAAGAATTCTTGCAAAGGTTGTATGTGTGAATTCAGAGGTTTGGGAGTCTATGTTAATGAAGTTTCCCAATGTATTGCCTATGGCTATCAGACATTTTTTATCCCAAAATTGTAGGAGAAGGTGGGGTAATCTGATCCAAATCGGTTTGCGTGAGAAAGATTCAGTGATAGGGTTGAAGGATGGGAACCAGGGTTATAAAATAAGGTATTTTTTTTGGTAGTGCCAAAGCTGATTAGAAATGATAACCTTATCATCTATGGATTCAAAAGCAACAATGAAGATACCTTTAGCACATGGGTAGAGAATTATCCTTCCCTCCTAGAAGCAAGATCCAATGCTTGGAGATCCATTCATGTAGGACTAGTAAACTAGGCCAAAGTCCAGCGAATCTACAAATTAATGCATGTTCTTGATAGAAAGACTTTGTTTCAAGGACTTCTTCTCCAAAGGTAATGCATGGATTTTTCTCAACAGGCTTCATCGTAGTCTTTACAGCAGTCTTTGACTGTTTAGATAGTATATCGGCAAAGGAGGGACGATTGGATCTTCTGTTATCTATATCCCTTCCACCTCCCTGGCTTAGCACTTCAGGAAAGAGTGCAGGTATTGAATCAGATCTGCCACTCTGCCAAACCACATTTTCTCCGTTGAGGGGAGCAATAGGGATCCCATGCCGCAAGCTTGAACCAAAGCCGGTTTTGTCAAACCCTTGGGCCTGTGACTTCGTAGAAGGACCCCTGAAACCCTTGTTTCCATTCAGGTTTTTACCAGTATCCATGGATCTATCAGTGCAGACTGCACCACCGCCTTCCAATGATATTTCATTGACTCTTCCAAGAACAAGAGTATCTCTACCAAACGCTAGGTTGATCCATGAGAGTTCACGACTGTCTGCAGAGCGTATTTTTTCCCCAATGCTGCTACCCGTGTTAAGGTTATCCTCAAACACGCGGCCAGGGTTGTGATTTAGGGTTTTCTTAACCATTTTATAGCGGCAGAGTAGGGTTCGTGCAGCGGGATTAATGATCGCAATGATCGTAGTTTAATTTTGAAAATTAAAGGTAAAAAAAATGATCGCAATGATTGCAGTTATATTTTAAAAATGTTGACTTTTAAAAATCCCAAATTTTTCAAAAAATCCCAGCTTTTTTAAAATCTTGAATTTTTCAAACTCTCAATTTTTTTGAAAATCTAGTCTTTTTTTTAAATCCTAACTTTTTATAAATCTTGAATTTTTCAAAATCATGACATTTTCGAAAATTCGATCTTTTTCAAAATCCTGACCTTTTCCTAATCTTGTTTTTTATAATCCAAACATTTTTAAAAACTTCGATATTTTCGAAAACCGTGATATTTTAAAAAAAATTCGACCTATTTCGAACATTTTGACATTTTACAAAAAATTCAATTTTTTTTTAAATTTTGTCTTTTTAATATCTCGATGTTTCCAAAAAACTGATTTTTGAAAATCTTACTTTTTTAAAACCTTTAATTTTTCAAACTTCCAGACTTTTCGAAAATACTACTATTAAAAAAGCCCATCTTTTCGAAAATACTAACTTTTCAAAAATATTGACTTTTCAAAATCACGTCCTTTCCAAAATCCTTACGTTTCCACCAACATTTCTAAAATCCTAATCTTATTCAAAAATCTTGACTTTTTTACAAATCTCAACTTTCAGAAAATCTCAACGGTTTTTAAAATATAGACTTCTTCGAAAATTGTCTATTTTTTCAAAAAATTTGACATTTTTATAAAATCCCAACTTTTTTCAAAATCGAATCATTTTAATATCCCCATATTTTAAAAAAGTTGACTTCTTGTATTGCCCCGCTGGGCATTGGAGTCTTTTTTCTACCTGCCACCTTGGCCTCCTCCCAACCACCCAACCTACAAATTCTTTTTAGACTGTCATGTATGTCCTTGCATGAGGAGTCGGTAAAGTCATTTTTTTTCTTCACCATAATATATTTTTGGATTCTCCTTCAATGCGTATAGGTGGGTGTTGGGCGCGTTTTCTTCTTGGGTGTTTTTTTCTCTTTACCTGTCACCTCATTTTGACCTGCTCCTTCTTGGCATGTTCTGGACAGTGGATTCATTAATGGTGAAATGAAGGTCTATCGCCCTGATGTTGTGTGGGTGGGTGTAGATTCCCAAAATCATGCTGTACAGGAAGAATCCATGGGTGTAGAACTGAATTTCTCCTAGGAGAGTGCCGTGAGGAAGTGTTTGGCTATATGCAACTGCTGCAGGGTGATCTCAAGGAACCGTTGGTGCTGAACCTGCTGTTCTGGTTGCACGCGACCACAGTCATGAACAGTGGTTGCAAAACCTTGCAGCTGTAGTAGAAGAACGAGATAAAGTTTTAATTGAGCTGTCTTGCCTTTTCATTTTGGAAAGCTGCTTCCGTCCAAGTGGTGGTTAGGAGAAGCTGCAAGCTAGGGAAGCCGGCCTGTTGCAGCATGGTAGAATCCTGCTGAGCGCTTCCAACAAGCAGGTCGTCCAACTATGGTGTCATCTGTTCTGTATCAGATGCATCCTCAAATCCGGGTATCTCCTTCAAGATTTTTTTTATCTAAATCGACTTTGTGACAGTGAGGGTGTTACCAGCAGACCTGATGAGATTTATTGCAAAGATTTTCTATGGAAACCTTTCTGTTTGTTTCACGATGCAACCCGTGGAAGAGGATCTCATTGAGGTGGATCTGTTCCACTTCAGTGTATTCACAAAGCTCAAATTTCCTTGCAAAGTTCAGTTCTTTCCACTCTGCCCTGTAGAGGAAGTGTCTAGTCTCCCATCGTGTGTTTGATTCCGGTGGGCTTCAGTCACACTTTGGCTCAGTCTTGTTGGCTTGTCAAACTCAGCGGCATCAAGACTACTGTGTTGTGAGCTTGCTCTCTGTATCTCGGTCTGGTTGGATGCATTGCCTGCGTCTATTTTATATGTAGTCCAAGAGCCATAATTTGGTGGAATTTTCCTGCTGATAAGCCTTCTGAACGAGTTCAGGGATAGTACCAGAGACTATTTCATGTCTCATTCTAGAGATTTAGGGCCTTTTGATGATAACAGCCTGGAGTTCCAGAGGAAGATTCTTGAGAGATCTGGCATAGGTGAGCACTCATACTTTCCAGGAGCCATTTTGGCTTCTCCACCTAGGCTAACCATGAAAGAAGCCCGTGCAGAAGCAGAGATGGTGATGTTTGGTGCCTTGGATGAACTGTTTGAGAAAAGCAGAGTGAGGCCCAAGGATATTGGGATTCTTGTGGTGAACTGCAGCTTGTTTAATCCAACTCCATCTCTGTTTGCCATGATTATCAATCACTACAAGATGAGAGACAATATTATGAGCTTCTTCAACGAGTCACTAAGTTTGCAGGCATAAAGGTTTCTGTTGGAATTATCACACCTTACAAGCTACAGCTGTAATATTTGCACCAAGAGTTTGATGCTGTCCTCAAATGGAAGAAGGAAAAGGTTTATTTATCACTACGGTGGATGCCTTTCAGAGCCAGGAGCGTGATGTAATCATTATGTCTTGTGTCTGAGCTTCAAATCATGGGACTTGCCTTGTATTGGATGCCTGCGTTAAGTATGGTGTGAGGAGACTTATATATACAAGCACATATAATGTTGTATATGCGGGAAAGGAGATTGTTAATGGCAACGAAGCATCGCGATATTTTCTCTGGAGGATCATGTTGACCCCTATGGGCATAGTAAAGAAAACAGTTAGTCCTCAAAAGTAATGGTAGATCATTGAAGTATGTTTACCAGCAGCATCAATGCAATTGTTTGGTGATTCAGTTGTCTTTCTTTATAAACGGTTGACAATAATATGAAAATAATTATTAGTAAAGTCAATAGCGAAATATTTTGAGACATGCATGCAGCCCAAGTGACATTATGTACAACATATCTCCTCTATTACAAGCTGAAGTATGTTCATCTATTCTACCAACCTAAGATTGGATGTCGGGGGTGCCAGATTATATTCCATCTTGTGAGTGCGTGCATGGCCAACAAGTTGTCACCATTGAGCTCCCTCATGGCTCTTCTTTATATGGCACTGGAGAAGGTAGTGGTTCCCTCGAGCGAACAGGAAAGCGTGTCTTTACGTGGAACACTGATGCTTGGGGGACAATTATGGTGATAGTACGACATCTCTATATCAGTCCCACCCATGGGTGTTGGCTGTTTTTCCAAATGGGGAAGATTATGGGATTCTAGCTGACACTACGAGGCGGTGTGAGGTAGATTTGCAAAAGGAATCAACGGTTAATTTTTCTGCCCCATCAGTCGATCCAGTTATCACATTTGGCCCATTGACATCGCCAGCAGCAACTACTCACATCCTTGTCTCATGCTATTGTTTTATGCTGGCCCGTGTGGAGTCTGTACGACCTGTTGAAGCTGGAGAAACAGGCAAGATATTTCTACACCTTTCCACTGTTATTTTATTTAAAAATATTGTGAAATCGAACCACTTTTCCTTGCATTGATTTGTCAGTTGGATGTCATGATGGGAGATTTCCCTTTCTGCTTGTGTCTTCTTGTTTTAGCTTTTATCGTTGACAGAATGTGGGTCGAAAGGATGCGTGTGCCCTCTCCTTTGAATGTTATGTTTCTCTTACTCGAATGATAGACCTTCGTCTGTTTGTTTATGTATTAATTATTCTCTGCGATTGAGTTGCAAGTTGTTATGTTGATTAACTAGTATTTTCGATATCATGGAAGTAAGTTACGATAACTGTGAAGCTCCTCCCTAGCACCCAAGTTTCCTTTTGACATTTTGTTAGCTCCTTCGCAAGTCCCTTTGATAACCTTTTGGCATCGAGAAAGAAAGGTTGTAGGATTGTGTGATCAAGGCTTGGGGCTAACCAGCTTGAGTTTCGGTATTAAACTTTTTGAATGAAAAGGTTGTGTGCAGTGTGTTTTCCGCCTCGCGGGTGTAGACTCTTATACTATCTTTCATCTTGTTTCTAGACTTTTAAGGCCATCCTCAGGAAGTACCTTGACCATCCCTGGCAACTAGAACCATAACTAGCCTTACGGATCAACTAAGCTCGAGGTTCTTTGTGTGAATCTGGTACCTCGTTGACACTGGAATAGTTCTGGTCTAATCCCCCTCTCAGAATTATTGTTGATGGCGCTCTTCTGTTTTTCCTAACTGGCATTATTTTCTCCCTTGTAATGTTAACGCTATTAATTAATATTGGTCAATTTTTATGCACACGTAATTACTGTAATAGTTTGTGATGGAGATTTCCTTAAATGTGATTGACCTTCGGGAAAAACTCAGCTTTCGTGTGATAATCTTATGAATTCATAGCGGAAGGTTTTGTTTTGATAAAGTCACTTAGAAATTATGTTTGTATCTATTTGTGCGACGGTTGACTGCGTTACCAAGGGTTGCCGTAAAATTTGGTTGTTTTGGGATATGGGTAATTTATTTTAAATTAACCAAACATTAGTATTGTAGTGGAGGTTTGCAAATCCTTAGTGTTATAAAATTTGTTGATGACATTATTGTATACTCTTGTGTGACGGAACCCCCTTCTTCTCTCGCATGTTTGCTACTAGCCTGTAAGACTTTGACCCTTCCTGGATGATTGGAAAATCTTTGTAGTTAATGGTCACAACTAGTATACTTTGCCTTCGCTTCGAAACTTATGTTGTGTGTATACTCTAATTGATTTCCGGTTTGAAACTCTATTATACATGGCTTTTTGTGTTAATTTCTGAAACCCGTGTTTCCCCCTTCTTGGGCTGATCAACTCTTGTTCTCTTGGAAAAATATTATTTTAGCCTATGCGTTTGGTTCCTTTGATAAAATTCTAGATGACTGGTATATAGATCAATTCTCAATCTTGTAATTATTGTTTAATTACTTACTTGATGGGGATATTGTTTTTGCTAGATTGTTTGTTTTCTCCTTATAGGGCCAAGGGCCATTCTCATATGATTGTTACTTTCATTGCATTTGCTCCTAACTGAAGTACAAGGTCTTCTCCTTCTTTGGTTGACATGTTATAGACCTTAATATAACTTGATGTGTTCATAGTGTTTAGAGGTTTGACCCAAAATTCTTGTAATAAAGTGCTTCTTTTCATGATATTGTTAGATAATAGTTATGGTGGTTTTGTGTAGCCTTATCTTGCTCAGTTCTCGTGAACTGACTCTTGTAGAAAATTTGTTGCAGATGGATTTTGCGTGTAGATGAGGGATAGAATTGTAGACTGTTGTCATCAACCTCAGTTGAGAAGTTCCTTTGCTCGAAACCTTTGTATGTTGTTCAACTGTAGTTAACGTCCAGTGGAAAGTTTAAAAGAGGATTAATGTCTTAGTATAAAGTATTGTGGACTTTGTCATCTGAACTTTGGAAACCTTGTATTGTTTGACCATCATTGAAATTTTAAGAAAATTTGGTTATTGTGGTTGAGTGACTTGTGGAGTATCAGTATTTTAAGAAATGATGTAATCTTGTTTTGTTCTCGTAAATGAGTGTTGCTTCAACTTTTCCTTGAGAATAAATTCTGAGTTAAACCTTGCCATGACTTAGTAATAAAGTGTCATAAGTAAACTAACATGGGATTGTTTAATACTTCTGGAAGTTAAATTAAAAGTTGCATTCAAATAAAGTAACGTAGGGGTCACCAACTTGAGAGCAAGAAATTCTTTAAGTAATCAAGGGCAAGACTATCATTGCAAGTAACTTTATAACACGATAACCCTAGCTCCTCTAGTGAACATTATCCCTTTCATGGTAAAATTTGTAAAATGACCCTAAGGTGAAATGAACTGTTAATTGTTTGAAGATAATAAGATTTAATAAACAGGAGAAAACAATTTTGAAACCACACAATCTATCTCTCAGCCATTTGGAAAGTAAATTCTCTTACTCCTTGTTAATACTTTTAGCGAAGCCTAAGTAAAGTTGTTGTTAAACCTGGTTAAGAGCCCTAGCTTCAATTTAATACTGGCAATAACTAATGAGGTCCTAAAAATGTTTCATCTCGACCTTCTCCCTCTAACCCTTTTTCAAGGCACCTTTTATCTCTTCTCTTAAGTGTGTTGAACTTAAAACCATGTTGTCTTGTGGGCAAGAACGAAATCTTAGTAGCGTTAGTGGTGAGAAGATGGCGTTGTGGAATTTGGTTACTCCCTTTTTCTTGATAAACGAATTAAGCAAATAAATGTCATAATAGAGAAGATTTAAAGATAATTACTCAGTGTCAAAGGAATAAACTTGGCTTGGCAAGTTGAATTGTACGAATCATATCTTGAGCCTCCTTGAAAACGTAAGCTAAGAATTGCAAGATGTCCTTTTAAAATAAATAACCCTCAAGAATATCTCCTTGTGGTTGGCCCTAACTGTAAGTGTGTTCTGTGATTGTACTTCTATGTTGTCTTGTCAAAAAGAAAAGTAAATTGTCCTTGATATGTGTGAACGTTTCCATGTTGCCTTTATGGCCATCCTTGTATCAAGTTGTTCACAGTGTTAGTTGTATACTTGGTGACGACATGTTGCGTCATGTTATGTGTCAAGCAAGTCAAAAAAAAAGTTATCCTGTATTTCACTGTGTTGTTCGTGTGTGGTTTATTTGGGTCGTTACACTTGGTATCAGAGCATAGGTTCATGCTCTCGAACCTATGGGCCGGATTGCTGTTATATGATGATGTTACATGGTGGTGGTGGTGTTACATGATGATACTGCATGATGATGATGATGTTGCATGATGGTGGTAGATATTGGAAGAGTAATGTGCTTTAAACGTGATGTGATTATTGTCGTAATTGTGATATTGTGAACGCACATGATGGGTATGTCACCTTGTGCGTGTTTGTGATCATGTTGATATGTTGGGGATGGGAGTATTCTCTCTCCTTCTTGTGGATTCTAGGAAGAGTTCACGTGTGAATTATTGTTTGTGATGTGTGAAAAGAATTCTAATGTGGATGACGTAGTGTTGGAGCATTGTGGCATATTGTGATATGTGGGTGTATCAATGTGTTGTATGACTAGTTTGATGTTAAAAGAAACGAGTTGTATCATGATGTTTTTACCATGTTCTGAAGAAATGTGTGTACCACCTTGCTATGTTGCAATGGATGTTATGTTGTGATGTACTATGTTCATCGTATGTATGACTGTGCAAATAGGTAATGCTTCATGTTGTGATTTTGGGTCATACGGTGAGTGTATGAACCCTATCGTATGGTGATTGCGCTTTGGGTGCAGAATGTGGTAAAGTGATGTATTACGCCCTGTGGATGTATGATTGTGATCTACCCTGTATACATACCATACGTGAGACGTTATGGTAGTTATGTGTGTGCCACCGTTATGTTAGTGATGTTGTTGTATGTTATGTTGTGAACCTTACGCTAACCGATCCTGAGGGAAATCGGTAGAAGTGTATGTTGAGAGTGAGGAATGGTGTACCATGGGTCAATAACTCGAGCCAAAACTCGGTTTAGTAGATAACATGTGATTCTTTCCTCTCTCCTTATGTGGTTGTATGTACGCAACCTAAGTGCAACTATGACTATGTTTAGCCTTGTCGAAGTGGTGGCGGGATGATTCAGATGGAGGTGATGACAGTTGTATTATTGATATGTATTTTACGAGCTGAGGCTCGATGTTCCGAGTGCTAGCAACTCGTTGAGTACCCCTTTGGTGGCTAGATAAAGCCACACAGTTATCGTAATGTGACATTATTATAAGTTGATTTTATTCGTAAATTGAGCTTTTTACTTTATTTTGTAAGGACCAGCAACTTTTCTTGATTGCCATGCTTTACAATTTTGGGCATTTCCTTGGTTTGTGGCACTAACATGGGGATTTTGATACTAACTATGGCTATTTGGCCATTTATTTTTAGCTTGATTTTGGGTCTTCTTTTAAATTTGGAATTCTTACCACCTTGCCCAAGGCTTGTACTTTGCCACTTGGCACTTTGGATTGGATTGTTGTGCTGGTTCTATTGTCGTGATGTGTGGAATAGGGTCATGGATGCACCATGGATTGGTTGGACCTATGGACCCACTTCGTTGTATGGGGGTACGCCCCAAGGAGTACATATAACTAGCGGGTTGTTGAACCACGCGTTATTATGTCACTTGGGTTAGGAGTGTTCGAACTCTATGTGTCTTGGACCATAGGGTCAACCGGCCTCCTTGAGGGAGGCATAAGAGTTTGAGGGAGGCATTGAGGGAGGCATAAGAGTTTGAGGGAGGCATAAGAGACTTGAGGGAGGCATAAGAGTTTGAGGGAGGCTTGAGGGAGGCATAAGAGACTTGAGGGAGATAAGAGTTTGAGGGAGGCTGATATTTGTCTGTATGGTTGATGTTTCAGGATATATGTTGAGTTATTGTGATGTTTGGTAGTGGTCTTTTGATGTATGTGTTACTCATGTCAGATGGATATGTGTTGTGATGTTGTGGACATGTCATTGATCCCCTTGTGGACACTATGTACCTGTAGCATTTGTTTGGTGTTAGGTGATTTTTTTTTTTTCATTGATGCAAATTGAGGAAATGTCTGGTGGATTGTAGTACTCTTTTTGTTTGAGTATTTGGTATGCCAGTCATTGATGTGTGTCGAGTACTATGTTATGTGGACTGTGCCTATTCCATTCCGTATTTGAGTAACCTTTTGTGGTGTAATACAATCATGAAGTATATACTTGCGTGCTTGTGAATCTGTAGTGTCTTGTGAACCTGATAGGGTGTTGTGTTAGCAGTTCATGTTGGGCACCCACAATAAAGAATAAACCAAAACTCTTCAATGATGAAATTTTAAAAGGAATTAAACTAAAAATAATGCTAATGGAAAGAGACTAATGAAATGATGAACAAGAAAGAACTGCCAATCTTCACAGAACATTAAAGTTAAAAATTTCTACCAAATGTTCCTAAGGCTACCCCATGTGACCGTGCTTTAACAACTAAAATTTTAAACCATAGAGTGTACTCTTCTCCCTTATCTGATCCTTGGTTGCTTACCATTTCTTTTCCGTTGTGTTATGTCGCATCGAGGACGATGCTTTCTTAAGGGGATGAGAATGTAATGCCCCGCTGGGCATTGGAGTCTTTTTTCTACCTGCCACCTTGGCCTCCTCCCAACCACCCAACCTGCATATTTTTTTTAGACTGTCATGTCTGTCCTTGCATGAGGAGTCGGTGAAGTCATTTTTTTCTTCACCATAATCTATTTTTGATTCTCCTTCAATGCGTTGGGTGGTGGCACGTCCTTTCTTCTTGTAGATGCATTTTTTTTCTCTTTCCACTGTACCTCATTTTGACCTTGCTCCTTCTTGGCGTGTTCTGGAGTCGTGGATTCCCATTGATGGTGAATGAAGGTCTGATTCTCCTTCAATGTGTACAGGTGGGTGTAGATTCTCAAAATCATGTTGTACAGGAAGAATCCGTGGGCGTAGAACTGAATTTCTCCTAGGAGAGTGCCGTGAGGAAGTGTTTGGCTATATGCAACTGCTGCAAGGCAATCTCAAGGAACCATTGGTGCTGAACCTGCTATTCTGGTTGCACGTGACCACAGTCATGATCAGTGGTTGCAAAACCTTGCAGCTGTAGTAGAAGAATGAGATAAAGTTTTAATTGAGTTGTCTTGCCTTTTCATTTTGGAAAGCCGCTTCTGTCCAGATGGTGGTTAGGAGAAGCTGCAAGCTAGGGAAGCCGGCCTGTTGCAGCCTGGTAAAAGCCTGCTGAGCACTTCCAACAAGCAGGTCGTCCAACTATGGTGTCATCTGTTCTGTATCAGACGCATCCTCAAATCCGGGTATCTCCTTCAAGATTTTTTTATCTAAATCGACTTTGTGACAGTGAGGGTGTTACCAGCAAACCTGATGAGATTTATTGCAAAGATTTTCTATGGAAACCTTTCTGTTTGTTTCACGATGCAACCCGTGGAAGAGGATCTCATTGAGGCGGATCTGTTCCACTTCAGTGTATTCACGAAGCTCAAATTGCCTTGTCGTTTCAGTTCTTCCACTCTGCCCCGTAGATGAGTGTCTGTCTCCATCGTGTGTTTGATTCCGGTGGCTTCAGTCACACTTTGGCTCAGTCTTGTTGGCTTGTCAAACTCAGCGGCATCAAGACTACTGTGTTGTGAGCTTGCTCTCTGTATCTGGCCTGGTTGGATGCATTGCCTGCGTCTATTTTATATGTAGTCCAAGAGCCATATATTTGGTGTGACGAGTTCAGGGCTACCAGAGACTATTTCATGTCTCATTCTAGAGATTCAGGGCCTTTTGATGATAACAGCCTGGAGTTCCAGAGGAAGATTCTTGAGAGATCTGGCATAGGTGAGCACTCATACTTTCCAAGAGCCATTTTGGCTTCTCCACCTAGGCTAACCATGAAGAAGCCCGTGCAGAAGCAGAGATGGTGATGTTTGGTGCCTTGGATGAACTGTTTGAGAAAAGCAGAGTGAGGCCCAAGGATATTGGGATTCTTGTGGTGAACTGCAGCTTGTTTAATCCAACTCCATCTCTGTCTGCCATGATTATCAATCACTACAAGATGAGAGACAATATGATGAGCTTCTTCAACGAGTCACTAAGTTTGCAGGCATAAAGGTTTCTATTGGAATTATCACACCTTACAAGCTACAGCTGTAATATTTGCACCAAGAGTTTGATGTTGTCCTCAAATTTGAAGAAGGAAAAGGTTTATTTATCACTACGGTGGATGCCTTTCAGAGCCAGGAGCGTGATGTAATCATTATGTCTTGTGTCTGAGCTTCAAATCATGGGACTTGCCTTGTATTGGATGCCTGCGTTAAGTATGCTGTGAGGAGACTTATATATACAAGCACATATAATGTTGTATATGAGGGAAAGGAGATTGTTAATGGCAACAAAGCATTGCAATATTTTCTCTGGAGGATCATGTTGACCCCTATGGGCATAGTAAAGCTTTGGCAGAACAGTTAGTCATCAAAAGTAATGGTAGATCATTGAAGTATGTTTACCAGCAGCATCAATGCAATTGTTTGGTGATTCAGTTGTCTTTCTTTGCGGTTGACAATAATATGAAAATAATTATTAGTAAAGTCAATAGCGAAATATTTTGAGACATGCATGCAGCCCAAGTGACATTATGTACAACATATCTCCTCTATTACAAGCTGAAGTATGTTCATCTATTCTACCAACCTAAGATTGGATGTCGGGGGTGCCAGATTATATTCCATCTTGTGAGTGCGTGCATGGCCAACAAGTTGTCACCATTGAGCTCCCTCATGGCTCTTCTTTATATGGCACTGGAGAAGGTAGTGGTTCCCTCGAGCGAACAGGCAAGCGTGTCTTTACATGGAACACTGATGCTTGGGGTTATGGTGATAGTACAACATCTCTATATCAGTCCCACCCATGGGTGTTGGCTGTTTTTCCAAATGGGGAAGATTATGGGATTCTAGCTGACACTATGAGGTGGTGTGAGGTGGATTTGCGAAAGGACTCAATGGTTAATTTTTCTGCCCCATCAGTCGATCCAGTTATCACATTTGGCCCATTGACATCGCCAGCAACAGTACTCACATCCTTGTCTCATGCTATTGTTTTATGCTGGCCCGTGTGGAGTCTGTACGACCTGTTGAAGCTGGAGAAACAGGCAAGATATTTCTACACCTTTCCACTGTTATTTTATTTAAAAATATTGTGAAATCAAACCACTTTTCCTTGCATTGATTTGTCAGTTGGATGTCATGATGGGAGATTTCCCTTTCTGCTTGTGTCTTCTTGTTTTAGCTTTTATCGATGACAGAATGTGGGTCGAAAGGATGCGTGTGCCCTCTCCTTTGAATGTTATGTTTCTCTTACTCGAATGATAGACCTTCGTCTGTTTGTTTATGTATTAATTATTCTCTGCGTTTGAGTTGCAAGTTGTTATGTTGATTAACTAGTATTTTCGATATCATGGAAGTAAGTTACGATAACTGTGAAGCTCCTCCCTAGCACCCAAGTTGCCTTTTGACATTTTGTTAGCTCCTTCGCAAGTCCCTTTGATAACCTTTTGGCATCGAGAAAGAAAGGTTGTAGGATTGTGTGATCAAGGCTTGGGGCTAACCAGCTTGAGTTTCGGTATTAAACTTTTTGAATGAAAAGGTTGTGTGCAGTGTGTTTTCCGCCTCGCGGGTGTAGACTCTTATACTATCTTTCATCTTGTTTCTAGACTTTTAAGGCCATCCTCAGGAAGTACCTTGACCATCCCTGGCAACTAGAACCATAACTAGCCTTACGGATCAACTAAGCTCGAGGTTCTTTGTGTGAATCTGGTACCTCGTTGACACTGGAATAGTTCTGGTCTAATCCCCCTCTCAGAATTATTGTTGATGGCGCTCTTCTATTTTTCCTAACTGGCATTATTTTCTCCCTTGTAATGTTAACGCTATTAATTAATATTGGTCAATTTTTATGCACGTAATTACTGTAATAGTTTTTGATGGAGATTTCCTTAAATGTGATTGACCTTCGGGAAAAACTCAGCTTTCGTGTGATAATCTTATGAATTCATTTCGGAAGGTTTTGTTTTGATAAAGCCACTTAGATATTATGTTTGTATCTATTTGTTCGACGGTTGACTGCGTTACCAAGGGTTGCCGTAAAATTTGGTTGTTTTGGGATATGGGTAATTTATTTTAAATTAACCAAACATTAGTATTGTAGTGGAGGTTTGCAAATCCTTAGTGTTATAAAATTTGTTGATGACATTATTGTATACTCTTGTGTGACGGAACCCCCTTCTTCTCTCGCATGCTTTGCTACTAGCCTGTAAGACTTTGACCCTTCCTGGATGATTGGAAAATCTTTGTAGTTAATGGTCACAACTAGTATACTTTGCCTTCGCTTCGAAACTTATGTTGTGTGTATACTCTAATTGATTTCCGGTTTGAAACTCTATTATACATGGCTTTTTGTGTTAATTTCTGAAACCCGTGTTTCCCCCTTCTTGGGCCGATCAACTCTTGTTCTCTTGGAAAAATATTATTTTAGCCTATGCGTTTGGTTCCTTTGATAAAATTCTAGATGACTGGTATATAGATCAATTCTCAATCTTGTAATTATTGTTTAATTACTTACTTGATGGGGATACTGTTTTTGCTAGATTGTTTGTTTTCTCCTTATAGGGCCAAGGGCCATTCTCATATGATTGTTACTTTCGTTGCATTTGCTCCTAACTGAAGTACAAGGTCTTCTCCTTCTTTGGTTGACATGTTATAGACCTTAATATAACTTGATGTGTTCATAGTGTTTAGAGGTTTGACCCAAAATTCTTGTAATAAAGTGCTTCTTTTCATGATATTGTTAGATAATAGTTATGGTGGTTTTGTGTAGCCTTATCTTGCTCAGTTCTCGTGAACTGACTCTTGTAGAAAATTTGCTGCAGATGGATTTTACGTGTAGATGAGGGATAGAATTGTAGACTTTTGTCATCAACCTCAGTTGAGAAGTTCCTTTGCTTGAAACCTTTGTATGTTGTTCAACTGTAGTTAACGTCCAGTGGAAAGTTTAAAAGAGGATTAATGTCTTAGTATAAAGTATTGTGGACTTTGTCATCTGAACTTTGGAAACCTTGTATTGTTTGACCATCATTGAAATTTTAAGAAAATTTGGTTATTGTGGTTGAGTGACTTGTGGAGTATCAGTATTTTAAGAAATGATGTAATCTTGTTTTGTTCTCGTAAATGAGTGTTGCTTCAACTTTTCCTTGAGAATAAATTCTGAGTTAAACCTTGCCATGACTCAGTAATAAAGTGTCATAAGTAAACTAACATGGGATTGTTTAATACTTCTGGAAGTTAAATTAAAAGTTGCATTCAAATAAAGTAACGTAGGGGTCACCAACTTGAGAGCAAGAAATTCTTTAAGTAATCAAGGGCAGGACTATCATTGCAAGTAACATTATATAACTTGATACCCTAGCTACACTAATGAACACTATCCCTTTCATGGTGGAATTCTTAACCAAACTTAAAGGAGATCTATGGTTAGTTCTGGAAGATAATAGGATTTAATAAACAGGAGAAAACAATTTTGAAACCACACAATCTATCTCTCATCCATTTGGAAAGTAAATTCTTTCACTTCTTGTTAATAATTTTAGTGAAGCCTAAGTAAAGTTGTTGTTAAACCTGGTTAAGAGCCCTAGCTTCAATTTAATACTGGCAATAACTAATGAGGTCCTAAAAATGTTTCATCTCGACCTTCTCCCTCTAACCCTTTTTCAAGGCACCTTTTATCTCTTCTCTTAAGTGTGTTGAACTTAAAACCATGTTGTCTTGTGGGCAAGAACGAATCTTAGTAGCGTTAGTGGTGAGCAGATGGCCTTGTGGAATTTGGTTACTCCCTTTTCTTGATAAACGAATTAAGCAAATAAATGTCATAATAGAGAAGATTTAAAGATAATTACTCAGTGTCAAAGGAATAAACTTGGCTTGGCAAGTTGAATCATACGAATCATATCTTGAGCCTCCTTGAAAACATAAGCTAAGAATTGCAAGATGTCCTTTTAAAATAAATAACCCTCAAGAATATCTCCTTGTGGTTGGCCCTAACCGTAAGTGTGTTCTGTGATTGTACTTCTATGTTGTCTTGTCAAAAAGAAAAGTAAATTGTCCTTGATATGTGTGAACGTTTCTGTGCTGCCTCTATGGCCATCCTTGTATCAAGTTGTTCACAGTGTTAGTTGTATACTTGGTGATGACATGTTGCGTCATGTTATGTGTCAAGCAAGTCAAAAAAAAAAGTTATCCTGTATTTCATTGTGTTGTTCGTGTGTGATTATTTGGGTCGTTACACTTCTCAAAATCTCGACGTTTTAAAAATCTTAACAATTCATAATAACTAAATTTTAGAAAATCCCAGCTTTTTTAAAATCTCGACTTTTTCAAACTCTCGAATTTTTTGAATATCTAGTCTTTTTTTAAAATCCTAACTTTTTAAAAATCTTGAATTTTTCAATTTCATCAAATTTTTGAAAATTCCATCCTTTTAATAAATTCTGACCTTTTCCTAATCTTGTTCTTTTTATAATCAATTTTTTTTCAAAAAATATGATATTTTCAAAAAATTTGACATTTTTTTAAAATTTCAACCTTTTTTGAACATCTTGAGATTTTTCAATATTTGTGACACTTTTCAAAAATCTCGGCTTTTTCAAAATTTTGACTATTCTCAAAATCCTTACTTTTCAAAATCCTGACATTTCCCAAACCTTGAATTTTTTACAATTCCTAATTTTTCGTAAATATTGACTTTTCAAAAATCTCGACTTTTCAAATATCGACCTTTTTCAAAATCCCGTCCTTTTCAAAATCCTAATGTTTCCACCAACATTTCTAAAATCCTGACTTTTTTAAATTCGTGATTTTTTTCAATAATTTTCACATTTTTTTAAAATACTGACTTTTTCAAAATTGCATCATTTTAATAGCCTGACTTTTTCCAAACCTTGAATTTTTAAAAATTCTCCACTTTTCGAAAATATAACTTTTCAAAAACCCTGAGTTTTCGAAAATCTCAACCTCTTACAAAATCCTTATGTTTCCTAACATTCATCTTCTTCAAAATCCTAAACTTTTCCTAACATTCTTTTTTATAATCCAAACATTTTTTAAAAAAATCGATGTTTTCGAAAATCCTGACATATTATAAAAATTCAGACATTTTTCAAACAGTTTGACATTTTTCAAAAATTGTGGCACATTTCAAAATTCTTGACTTTTTAATATCTCGATATTTTAAAAATCCTTACTTTTTCCATACCTTGAATTTTTTATAATTTCTAACTTTTTAAAAAACAAGACTTTTCAAAAATCCTAAATTATCAAAATCCTTAAAAAATGGGATTTTGACAATTTTGACTTTTTCAAACTCTCGACATCCTGACATTTCCCAAACTTTGAATTTTTTAAAATTCTCGATGTTTTGAAAATCCTGACTTTTCAAAAATCATGAATTTTCCAAATCTCGACCTTTTTCAAAATCTCGTCCTTTTCAAAATCCTTACCTTATTCAAAAATCCCGACTTTCTTGAAAATCGTGACTTATAGAAAATCCCAACGTTTTTGAAAATACCGACTTTTTTTAAATTCCTGATTTTTTTCAAAAAGTTTGACTCTTTTTGAAAATCCAAACTTTTTCAAAGTCACAACATTTTAATATTCCCATCTTTTAAAAAAATTTAATTTTTAAAATCACGACTTTTAAAAATCCTTACAATTTGAAATAACTAACTTTTTGAAAATCCCGACTTTTTTAAAATCTTGATTTTTCCAAACTCTCAAATTTTTTGAATATCTAGTCTTATTTTGAAATCCCGACTTTTAAAAATCCTGAATTTATCAAAATCATGACATTTTCAAAAATTTCGTCATTTTCAAAATCCAAACTTTTTCAAAATTTTGACTTTTTAATATCTTGATATTCTCAAAATCCCAACTTTTCAAAATCCTGACTTTTTCCAAACCTTTAATTTTTCAAAATTCCCAACATTTCAACAATATAACTTTTTTAAAAACTTGAGTATTCGAAAATCTCGTCCTTTTCAAAATCCTTACGTTTCCACCGACATTTCTAAAATCCTTACATTTTTTTGAAAATCCCTACTTTTCCAAATTCGCATCGTTTTAATATCCCCATATTTTTAAAAGGTTGACTTTTCAAGATCCTGACTTTTCAAAACTCTTGACAATTCGAAATAACTCAATGTTCAAAAATCCTTAATTTTTTTGAATATCTAGTATTTGTTTTAAATCTCGACTGTTTAAAAATCTTGAATTTATCAACATCATCACATTTTTGAAACTTTCTTTCTCTTCAAAATCCCGACCTTTTCCTTATCTTGTTCTTTTTACAATTGAAACATTTTCAAAAAATTCAATGTTTTTGAAAATCCTGGCATATTTTAAAAATTCAGACCTTTTCCGAACATTTTGAAATTTTTCAAAAATCTTGATACATAAAAAATCTTGACTTTTTCAAAATTTTGAATTTTTAATATCTCGATATTTCCATAATCCTTACTTTTTCCATACCTTGAAGTTTTAAAAATTTCTGACTTTTCAAAACACCTAACTTTTTGAAAATCTTGACTTTTCAAAATCTCAACATTTTTCAATATCCCATTTTTTTCAAAATCTTGATGTTTCCACCTACATTTTTAAAAATACTGACCTTATTTGAAAATCCTGACTTTTTTTAAAATCGTGTATTTTAAAAAAAAAATTCAAATTTTTTTAAAAATCTTGACTTTTTCAAAATCACATCGTTTTAATGTCCCCATTTTTAAAAATGTTGACTTTTCGAAATCTCGACATTTTAAAAATCTTGACAATTCAAAATAACTATTTTTTCGAAAATCTTGACTTTTTCAAACTCTTGAATATTTTGAATATCTATTCTTTTTTAAAAATCCCGACTTTTTAAATATCCTAAATTTTTCAATATCATCACATTTTTGAAAATTCTGTCCTTTCAAAATCCTGACCTTTTCCTAATCTTGTTCTTTTTATAATTCATTTTTTTTTTAAAAATGCAATGGTTACGAAAATCCTGACATTTTTTTAAAATTTCGACATTTTTCAAACATCTTGAAATTTTTCAAAAATCTCAACTTTTTCAACATTTTGACTTTTTAATATCTATATTTTAAAAATCCTTACTTTTTAAAATCTTGACATTACCCAAACCTTGAATTTTTAAACATTCCCGACTTTTCAAAAAATCAATTTTTCGAAAATCCCGACATTTCAAAAATCTCAACTTTTCAAAATCATGATGTTTCCACCGACATTTCTAAAATCCTGCCCTTATTCGAAAATCCTGACTTTTTTGCAAATCATGACTTATAGAAAATCCCAACGTTTTTGAAAATATTGACTTTTTTTAAATTCATGATTTTTTCTAAAAAATTGACATTTTTTTAAAACCTCGACTTTTTCAAAATCACATCGTTTTAATATCCCCATATTTTAAAATGCTGAATATTCAAAATCATGACTTTTAAAAGTCATTATAATTCAAAATAACTAACTTTTCAAAAATCTTGACTTTTTCAAACTCTCGAATTTTTCAAATATCTAGTCTTTTTTTGAAATCCTAACTTTTTAAAAATCCTGAATTTTTCAAAATCATGACATTTTCAAAAATTTAGTCATTTTTGAAATCCTGACTTTTTCAAAATTATGACTTTTTAATATCTTGATATTCTCAAAATCCTCACTTTTTCCAAACCTTGAATTTTTCAAAATTCCTGACTTTTCTAAAATCTCGATCTTTTTCAAAATCTCGTCCTGTTAAAAATCATTATGTATCCACAGACATTTCTAAAATCCTTACATTTTTTGAAAATCCTAACTTTTTTGAAAATCGTCATTTTTTCTAAAATTTTGACATTATTTGAAAATCTAGACTTTTTAAAAATTTGCATCGTGATTTTTTATAAAAAAAATTCAACATTTTTTGAAAATCATGATTTAATTCAAAAAATTTGACATTTTTAGAAAATCCTAACTTTTTCAAAATCGAATTATTTTAATATCCTCATATTTTAAAAAAGTTTACTTATTAAAATCTTGACTTTTCAAAAATCTTCGAAATAACTAACTCTCGAATTTTTTGAATATCTAATATTTTTTATAATTTTGTCTTTTTAAAAATCTTGAATTTTTCAAAATCATCACATTTTAAAAAATATGGACCTTTTCCAAATCTTCTTATTTTTATAATCCAAACATTTCAAAAAAATCGATGTTTTTGAAAATCTTGACATTTAAAAAAAAAATTGACCTTTTTCGAACATCATGACATTTTTCAAAAACCGCAACACTTTTCGAAAATCTAGACTTTTTCAAAATTTTGACTTTTTAATATCTTGATATTTTTAAAATCCTGACTTTTTACAACCTTGAAATTTTTCCCAACTTTTCAAAATTCCTAACTATTCAAAATCTCGACCTTTTTCAAAATTTTGTCATTTTCAAAATCCTTATTTTTCACTAACATTTCTAAAATCTTAACACTATTTGAAAAACCTTTCGAAATCCCAACCTTTCAAAATACCGACTATTTTAAAATCGTGATTTTTTTCAAATATTTCGACATTTTTTGGAAATCCAGACTTTTTCAAAATTGCATTGTTTTAATATTCCCATATTTTAAAAATGTTGACTTTTCAAAATCTCGACGTTTCAAAATAATTGACAATTTGAAATAACTAACTTTTTTAAAATCTTGAATTTTTCAAACCTCTCGAATTTATCGAATATCTAGTCTTTTTTTAAAATCCCAAATTTTCAAAAATCATAAATCTTTTAAAATCATGACATTTTTGAGAATTACGTCCTTTTATAAATCCTGACCTTTTCCTAATCTTGTTGTTTTTATAATTCAAACCGTTTCAAAAAATTACGACCTTTTTTGAACATCTTGATATTTTTCAAAAATCACGATAGTTTTCGAAAATGTCGACTTTTTCAAAATGTTGACTTTTTAATATCTCTGTATTTTGAAAATCCTGACTATTTCTAAACCCTAAATTTTTACAAACTCCCGAGTTTTCAAAAAACCTGACTTTTCAAAAATCATAAATTTTCAAAAATCTCGACTTTTCAAAATCTCAACCTTTTTCAAAAACTCATCCTTTCCAAAATCATGATGTTTCCACTGACATTTTAAAAATCCTGACCATATAAGAAAAGCTCTACTTTTTTGCAAATCTCAAATTATAAAAAATCCCAACATTTTTGAAAATACGATCTCTTTTTAAAATTGTGAATTTTTTTCAAAAATTTTGACATTATAAAAAATCTCAACTTTTTCAAAATCACATCATTTTAATATCCCCATATTTTAAAAATGTTGGCTTGTCAAAATTATGACTTTTCAAAAATCTTGAAAATTCAACTTAACTAACTTTTCAAAAATCTCGGCTTTTTTAAAATCTCCACTTTTTCAAACTCTTTAATTTTTAAAATATCTAGTCGTTTTCTAAAATTATGACTTTTAAAAATGCTAAACTTTTCAAAATCTTGACAGTTTTAAAATTTTCGTTCTTTTCAAAATTCTGACCTTTTCCTAATTTTGTTCTTTTTATAATCCAAACTTTTTCAAAAAATTGGATGTTTTCTAAAATCCAGACATTTTTAAAAAAATTCTGACATTTTTCGAACATTTTGACAACTTTAAAAAATTGCAACACTTTATGAAAATCTTGACTTTTTTCAAAATATTCACTTTTTAATATCTCAATATTTTTGAAATCTTGACTTTTCAAAATTCTTACTTTTTCCAAAACTTGAATTTTTCAAAATTCCCAAATTTTCACAAAACTGACTTTTCAAAATCCTTATGTTTCCACCGACATTTCTAAAATCCTGACCTTATTCAAAAATTTGACTTTTTTGCAAATCTTTACTTATAGAAAATCCTGACTTTTTCAAAATCACATTGTTTTAATATCCCCATATATTAAAAATGTTGAATTTTCAAAATCCCAACTTTTTTGAAAAAGCCTTACAATTCGAAATAACTAACTTTTCGAAAATCCTGAATTTTTTTAATTCTCGATTTTTTCTAACTCTCGATTTTTTTGAATATCTAGTTTTTTAAAAATCCTAACTTTTTAAAAATCTTGAATTTTTCGAAAATCATCACAGTTTCAAAATTCCTGATTTTTTAAAATCCTGACTTTTTCAAAATCCCAACCTTTTCCAAATCTTTATTCTTTTTATAATCCAAACATTTTCAAAAAATTCAATGTTTTCAAAAATCCTAACATTTTTTAGAATTTCTGACTTTTTTTTAACATCTTGACATTTTTCAAAAATCACAACACTTTTCGAAAATATCGACCTTTTCAAAAAATTGACTTTTTAAATCTCGATATTTTAAAAATCCTGACTTTTCAAAATCCTGACTTTTTCCAAACCTTGAATTTCTCAAAATTTTCAACTTTTCAAAAATACGACGATTCAAAAAACCTGACTTATCAAAAATCCTAACTTTTCAAAATCTTGACCTTTTTAAAAATCTCATCTTGTTCAATTTCTAACAATTTCTAAAATCCTTACCTTATTCAAAAATCCCGATTTTTTTGCAAATCGCAACTTATTGAAAATACCAACGTTTTTTTTAAATTCATGATTTTTTTCAAAAAATTTCTAATTTTTTGAAAATCCTGGCTTTTTCAAAATCGCATCGTTTTGATATCCCCATATTTTAAAATGTTGACTATTCAAAATCATGACTTTTAAAAATCCTTACAATTCAAAATAACTAACTTCTCAAAAATCTCGGCTTTTTAATAATCTCGACTTTTTCGAATATCCAATCTTTTTTTGAAATCCCGACTTTCTAAAAATCTTGAATTTTTCAAAATCCCGACCTTTTCAAAAATCTTCATTTTTTTTCAAAATCTTGACTTTTTCAAAATGTTGACTTTTTAATATCTCGATATTCTCAAAATCCTAACATTTTCCAAACCTTGAATTTTTCAAAATTCCTGACTTTTTGAAAATATAACTTTTCAAAAAACTCGAGTTTTTTTCAAAATCTCGATCTTTTTCAAAATCTTGACCTTTTCAAAATCCTTATTTTTCCCAAAACATTTCTAAAATCCTTCTATTTTTAAAAATCCTAACTTTTTTGAAAATCGTCATTTTTTTTATAATTTTGACATTTTTTGAAAATCTTGACTTTTTCAAAATCACATCATTTTAATATCCCCATATTTTAAAAATGTTGACTTTTCAAAATCCTTACTTTTCAAAATCTTGACAATTGGAAATAACTAACTTTTGAAAAATCCCGACTTTTTTAAAATCCTAAATTTTTCAAACTCTCGAATTTTTCAAATATTTAGTATTTTTTAAAATCTCGACTGTCTAAAAATCTTGACCTTTATCAAAATCATCAAAAATCTTGATTTTTCAAAATTTTGACTTTTCAAAATCCTGACCTTTTCAAAATCTTGTTCTTTTTAAAATCCTAAATTTTTTCAAAAAAATCGAACTTTTCAAAAATCTTGACTTTTAAAAAAATTCTGAACCTTTTTCGAAAATCGAGACATTTTTAAAAATTGTGACACATTTCAAAAATCTTGACCTTTTTCAAAAATCTTAGAATTTTTAAAAATCTCGATATTTTAAAAATCCTAACTTTTTAAAATCCTAACACTTTTTCAAACATTTGAATTTTTTTAAAATTTCCTAACTTTTTAAAAAACCCCGACTTTTTTAAAATTCTGACTTTTCAAAATCTCAACCTTTTTCAAAATCCCATCCTTTACAAAATCCTGATGTTTCTACCAACATTTCTAAAATTCTGACCTTATTAAAAAATCTGAAATTTTTTACAAATCTCGACTTATAGAAAATCCCAACGTTTTTGAAAATATCAACTTTTTTTAAAATCGTCATTTTTTTCAAAATTTTCAACATTTTTTTTAAATCACGGCTTTTTCCAAATCGCATCATTTTAATATCCCCATATTTTAAAAAATTTGACTTTTCAAAATCCTGACTTTTCAAAAATCTTAAAAATTTGAAATAACCAACTTTTCAAAAATCTCGGCTTTTTTAAAATCTCAAATTTTCCGAATATCTGGTGATTTTCTAGAATCCCAACTTTTTAAAAAATCATGAATTTTTCAAAATCCTTACTTTTTAATATCTCAATATTTGCAAAATCCTAAGTTTTTTCAAACCTTGAATTTTTCAAAATTCCTGACTTTTCGAAAATACAACTTTTCAAAAACCTAGACTTTTCAAATATCCCGACTTATCAAAATCTTGACCTTTTTACAAATCCCTTCCTTTTCACAAATCCTAATGTTTTCTCCGACATTTCTAAAATCCTTACCTTATTCAAATATTCCAACTTTTTTCTAAATCGCGACTTATACAAAATCCAAACGTTTTTGAAAATATTTTCAAAAATCATGACTTTTTATTAAAAAAAAATCAACATTTTATGAAAATCGTGATTTTATTCAAAAATTTCGACAATTTTTGAAAATCCTAACATTTTCAAAATTGCATCATTTTAATAGCCTCATATTTTAAAATACTGAAAAGCTACTAATTTAAAAATAGATTTTACAATCCAAAAAAACGAACTTTTCAAAAATCTTGACAATTTTCAAAATCTCAACACTTTTGAAACTCTCGAATTTTTTGAATATCTAAAATTTTTTTAAAATCCCATTTTTTTAAAATCTTGAATTTTTCAAAATAATCACATTTTCGAAAGTTTCATCTTTTTCAAAATCTCAACCTTTTCCAAATTCTGACTTTTCAAAATCTTGATTTTCCAAAAACATTTCAAAAAAATCTATGTTTTCGAAATCTTAACATTTTTAAAAATCCTGACCTTTTTTGAAATCCTTTTCCTAACTTTTTCAAAAATTCCCAAAATTTTTCAAAACTTTTGACTTTTTCATATCTTGATATTTTTAAAATCCCGACTTTTCGAAAATCCAGACTTTTCAAAATCACGACCCTTTTGAAAATCCCAAATTTTGAATTTCTGACTTTTCAAAATCTTGACCTTTTTCAAAATCCTGACCTATGTTTCCACCGACATTTCTAAAATCTTGACACTATTAAAAAATCCCGACTTTTTTTGCAAATCTCGACTTATAGAAAATCCCAACGTTTTTTAAATTACTAATTTTTTTAAAATCGTGATTTTTTCAAAAATTTCAACATTTTTATGAAATTATGACTTTTTCAAAATCACATTGTTTTAATATCCCCATATTTTAAAAATTTTGACTTTTCAAAAATGTTTACAATTCAAAATAACCAACTTTTCAAAAAATCCCGACTTTTTTAAAATCTCGAATTATTTGAACTCTAAAATTTTTCAAATATCTAGAGTTTTAAAAAATCCAGATTTTTAAAAATCTTGAATTTTTTAAAATCATGACGATTTTTCAAAATTCTGACCTTTAGAAAATATGAAAAATCTCAACTTTTTCTAAAATTCAGAATTTTTTAAAATCAATGACATTTTCGAAAAAGTCCCAGGATTTTTCCAAAATCCTAAGATTTAAATTTTCAAAAATTTCATCCTCTTCAAAATACCGACCTTTTCCAAAAATCTTAACCTTTTTAAAATCCAAACCTTTTCCAAATCAATTTAAACTTTTTGAAAATCCTAACATTTTTTAAAATTTCTGACCTTTTTTGAACATTTTGGCATTTTTCAAAAATCGTGACACTTTTCAAAAATATCCACTTTTTCAAAAAATTAACTTTTTCAATCTCGATATTTTTAAAATCCTGACTTTTTCCAAACCTTGAATTTTTCAAAATCTTCGACTTTTCGAAAATTGGACGTTTCAAAAAACCCAACTTATCGAAAATCAAACTTTTCAAAAATTGCTACTTTTCAAAATCTCGATGTTTCCACCAACATTTCTAAAATCGTAACATTATTCGAAAATCTCGATTTTTTTCGAATCTTGAGTTATAGAAAATCCCAATATTTTTTAAAATATCGAATTTTTTGAAAATCGTGATTTTTTTCAAAAAAATTGACATTTTTGTAAAATCTTGACTTTTTCAAAATCATATCGATTTAATATCCCCATATTTAAAAAAGGTTGACTTTTCAAAAATGTTTACAATTTTTAAATAACCAACTTTTCAAAAATCCTGACTTTTTTAAAATCTTGAATTTTTAAACTCTCAATTTTTTCAAATATCTAGTCTTTTTTTTAAATCCTGACTTTTTAAAAATCCCAAATTTTTCAAAAATCATGACATTTTTTAAAATTCTGACCTTTTTCTAAATCCCAACTTTTCTTAAAATTCAAATCTTTTTAAAATCCCAATCTTTTCCAAAAATCACAATCTTTTTCAAAATCCGACCCTTTTTCAAAAATCCTAACTTTTTCAAAATCTCGACTTTTAAAAATCCCAACCTTTTCAAAAATCCTGACTTTTCAAAATTATCAAAATTTAAACATCTTTTTTTCGAAAATCCTGACATTTTCGGAAACCTTTTGACTTTTTTGAAATCCATTCTTTTTTAAAAAAATTTTCGAAATCTCATACTTTTCAAAAATCCTGACTTTTCAAAATCCCAACTTTTCAAAAATCTGACTTTTCAAAAATCCTAACTTTTTTGAAAATCTTGACCTTTTCAAAATCCCAACCTTTTCAAATATCCTAATGTATTTTTAAAAATACTAAACTTTTTTTGAAAATCGTGATTTTTTTCAAAAATTCAACATTTTTTGAAAATCCCAATTTTTTCAAATTTGCATCGTTTTTAAT
This sequence comes from Taxus chinensis, assembly GCA_019776745.2. Classification (NCBI taxonomy): domain Eukaryota; kingdom Viridiplantae; phylum Streptophyta; class Pinopsida; order Cupressales; family Taxaceae; genus Taxus; species Taxus chinensis. Next base: position 209,383,088 of record CM034156.1, on the reverse strand, counting down.
ATCCCATATTTTTAAAATGTTGACTTTTTCAAAATCCTAACTTTTCAAAAAAATTGACAATTCAAAATACTTAACTTTTCAAAAATCCAATTTTTTTTAAAATCTTGACTTTTTCAAACTCTGAGTTTTTTAAATATCTAATTTTTTTTTAAAATCTCAACTTTTTAAAAATCTTGAATTTTTTAAAATCATGACATTTTCAAAAATTTCTGATCCTTTTCAAAATCTCGATTTTTTCTTAAAAATCTCAATTTTTTTGACTTTTTTGAAAATCCAAACATTTTCAAAAATTTTAAATTTTGAAAAATCTTGAACATTTTTAAAAAAATTTGAAAAATCTTTTTTTTGAAAATCTTGACAATCTTTTTAAAAATCCTGATCTTTTTCATAAAATCTTGACCTTTTCCTAATCTTTTTCTTTTTAAAATCCAAACATTTTCAAAATCATTTGACCATTTCGAAAATCCTAAATTTTTCAAACATCTCTGACCTTTTCAAAAATAAACTTTTTCAAAAATCCTGACTTTTTAAGATTCTCAATATTTACAAAATCTTGATTTTCAAAATCCAAACTTTTTTTCAAAATTTCAATATTTCAAAATCCTGACTTTTCAAAATCTTGACCTTTTTCCTGAAAATCCTAAAATTTTTGCAAATCTCGACATATAGAAAATCCCCAACAACATTTTTTTTTAAAATACTGAGTTTTTTGAAAATCGAATTTTTTTTCAAAAAATTCGACATTTTTTAAAAATCACGGCTTTTTCAAAATCGCATCATTTTAATATCCCCATATTTTAAAAATGTTGACTTTTCAAAAATCTTTACAATTCAAAATAACTAACTTTTCAAAAATCTTGACTTTTTTAAAATCTCAATTTTTCAAACTCTCGAATTTTTCAAATATCTAGTCTTTTTTTAAAATCCCGACTTTTTAAAAATCTTGAATTTTTCAAAATCATGACATTTTTGAAAATTCTGACCTTTAGAAAATATGAAAAATCTCAACTTTTTCTAAAATTCAGAATTTTTCGAAAATCCCAACTTTTCAAAAATCCAAACTTTTTCAAAATCCCAACCTTTTTCAAAAATCCTAACTTATTCAAAATCCTGGCCTTATGCAAAAATCCCAACCTTTCAAAAATCCTGACTTTCACAAATCAAAATCTAAACTTTTTGAAATCCTGACATTTTCGGAAACCTGTTTGCTTTTTTGAAATATCCACTTTTTGGGATTTAAAAAAATCAGAAATTCCAGGCTTTTCAAAAATCCAGACTTTTCAAAAAATACCTGACCTTTTTAAAAATCCTAACCTTTTTCAAAATACCGATGACCTTTTCTAAAAATCCCAACCTTTTAAAAAATCTCAACCTTTTTTCTAAAAATGCTAAGGAGACCCTTCAAAAGCTTTTGAAATACTAAAAGCTTCAGAAAATTTTGACTTTTCGAAAAAACTGACTTTTAAAAATTTAGAATTTTTCGAAAATGCCAATTTTCTAACAAATCTTAACTATTTCAAAACTTCCAAATTTTTTATCTAAAATCCAAAATTTTCAAAGCCATAATATTTGGAAAACCTTGTTCAAAATCACAAACGACCTTTCAAAAACCCTAACCTTTCAAAAATATGGACTTTAAAAAACATCTCAAACATTCAAAGATCCTGACTTTTCAAAATCCTTACATTTTACAATTCTCGAATTTATCAAAATCCCAAATTTATCGAACTACTGAATTTTTCAAACTCCCGACATTTTCGAAAATCCCAACTTTTTCAAATATTCCAACTTTTTTGAAAATCCAGACCTTTTGTAAAATCTTGATCTTTTTCAAAAATCATGACTGTTTTGAAAGATCCTTATGTTTTTGAAAATTATGACTTTTTGAAAATCTCCACTTTCGAAATATTGACCTTTCAAAAAATTTGCCCTTTTTCGAAAATACTAAAATTTATGAAAATCCCAAACTTTTTGAAAAATCCCTACTTTTAAAAATCTAGAATTTTTTTTCAAAATTAAAACTTTTCAAAATCCCAACTTTTTTGAAAATCATAAATTTTGAAAATATTCGATCTTTTTCTTACTCATAGACATTTCAAAATCACCGTTTTCAAAAATCCTAAATTTATCGAAAATCATGATCTTTTTCAAAAATCATTATACGTTTTCAACATGTGTCTTTTTCAAATTCATGACTTTTTCATAATCCTAATCTTTTTCACATTTATGTCCTTTTCTTAATCTAACGTTTTTAAAAATCTCGACATTTTCAAAAATTTCAACCTTTTCAAAATCCTGACCATTCAAAAATATTGACCTTGTTCAAAAATCTTGATCTTTTCAATGATCACAACTTTTTAAAATCTTGACTATTAAAAAATCCCAACTTTTTCAAGCTCCTGACATTTTCAAACACCCGACTTTTTCGAAAATCCTGACTTGTTAGAAAATTCCAACTTTTCTTAAAATGCCGACCTTTTTCAAAAATCCTAAATTTTTAAAAACCCTAACTTTTTCAATAACATCTTTTTCAAAATCACAACATTTCTTAATCCTTACATTTTCAAAATCCTGACCTTTTAATAATCCCACCCTTTTCATAATCTTGACATTTTCAAAAATCTCAATGTTAACAAAAATCTTGACTTTTATTTAAAATTACAACCATTTTCAAAAATCTCGCATTTATTCAAAAATCTTGACTTTGCAAAATCTTGTCATTTTGAAAACCCTGTTAGAGTCTTAGCTCATGTTCAGCTAGGTACTTTATTTACCATTATTGTATTTATCCTCACCCACTTATGTGTGTGAATATTTCTTTTATCTTATTTAGATATTAGGAGATATTATTGTAATCCAAATGTGCCCCTGCTCATTTTTGTGGCTAACTCCTTGTGTTCTTGCCTCTCTTGTGCCTCAGTCTCAATTTTTTTATTTTTAGGCACTCAAAACCTTCTGGAAATGACACCATTGGATAGAGCTCTCTCTCAGCTTTACAGAAAGGTAAAGTTTTCCTCCTAACTCCTCATACTTTTCAAGTTATGGCTCGGCGGAGTTTTTGTGGGAAATTTTCCCCTTAGAAGCCCACAACCAATAGGAAGCTGCCACGTGTCCCAAGAAGTGGCGGAGAGAAGCAAAACACTTAGAAAATTTTTCAAGTTTTGGTCAAAAATGCAAGAGGTAAAATTCAAATTTTTTTCCCGCCGATCCGTTTTGGGCCTATTTTTTCCCTAAATCTTCGAACAGCCATAACTTTCGATCCAGAGATCAGATTTTCACGTTCTTCATATCATTGAAAAGCTGGTAAAATTCTATATATGATTCCATGGTCAATTTTGAATTTTGGATCAGGTTGGAGGGAGAAAATCAAAAAAACACTTCTGGTACACGCCCATGGACAGAACTGACGTTTCAACAACCAATTTTAATGCAAAATGAGTCGCATTCTTCTCCAGCATGGTCAAAAATGTTGGGGGATGGGTCTGTCAGGTCACCCATGTTGTTTTTAATGTATTTTGGTCAATGGGGAATGGCTCCCACGTTTTTTCATGTTTTCTCTCTCCTGGGCTCGACCCATGCACTGTAAAAGCCAGAATTGGCTCATTTTTCAAAGGGGAACATTTTTTTGCATAGAAAGCTTCTGTTTTCACCTTAAGAAAGTGATTTTTGCAAGGATTAGACCTTTTTGGTGTTGGAATGCAAGGATTTTGATGTTGAAAATCACAATACAGGCTCTGTGAATGCTTTCAGTCCTTTGTATGTGTTGTTTGTTTCATTTCAAACCTTTGATTATAGCTTATCAACCTGTGCATGATGTTTTATGTTGCAATTTCTGATTTGTGTCTATTTGCATGAGAAAAAATGTTCACCACTCCTTTGGTGCATCACCATCATTAGTTTAGTTTCAATTTTTGCATTTCTTATCCCTGTCTCCTTGCAAATTAGGATAAAATTAGGATTTGAACCTCTACAGTTGTGAAAATAATATATCTAATTAAAGGAGTTTGAGGAACCAGCCTCTAATCTGGAGATTCCTCTTCCATTTTGCAAGTCCCACACTTGGGAAGAGGATTCAATGTTGTGCAATCACACTGGATGCCTGAAACATCAACCTGGAAATCTGATCAACATCCAAGGGGTGCTGTTGATTTGCAACAACAATTATCTAGTTAGGTATAGTTCTTTCCTTGATCTATGGTATTAACTAGTTCTTTCCTAGATCTATGGTATTGACTAGATCATTGATGTCTAGTTCTCTCATAAATCTATGGTCTTGACTAGTTCTTTGATAACTAGTTATTTCCTTGATTTATAGCTTGATCTACGACCTTGACTGGTTCTTAGATTATTATTCCTTGCCTATTTAAGCAAGGCCCATTCTCATTGTATTGCATTGAGTTCCATAATAATATATGATATTGCTGCTCATTTGTTTGCAAAGGTTTTATGTAAAGTTATTTTGGTGAGTTACTTTCATCTTATTGATCATGGTGTTTGATTAGCACCTGTGTTCTTGGCTGAGTACGATCTAGTTATCATTCCTTACAAATCCCAACTTATCAAAATCATGACTTTTAATAAGTCCCAAGTTTTTCAAAAATCTTGATTCTTTAAAACTCCTGACATTTTGAAAATCTTGGATTTTAGAAAATCTCAATTTTTCTAGAATCCCAACCTTTCAAAATCCTGACATTTCAAAATCTTTGAAATCAGGACTTGAAATTCAAACTTTTCAAATAACCTCACTTTTTCAAAATCTTGACTTCTTCAAAATTCTGATTTTCTTCAAATGTAGACTTTTTCGAAAATCCCAACTTTTTCGAAATTATGAATTTTTTGAAAATCGCAACTATTTTCAAATTCCCAACTTTTAAAAATCCTAAATTTTTTAATATCAAAACGATTTTTTGAAAATTATGACCTTTTTCAAAATTCCTGATCTTTCCAAATTAATCCCAACTTTTTTAAATCCCAAATTTTTTCAAAATCCTCACTTTTTAAATTCCTTAGTTTTACAGAAATCCTGAATTTTTCAAAAATAACAACTTTATAGAAAACCTCAATTTTTCGAAAATCACGCCTTTTTAAAAATCTGTACTTTTTCAAAATTCCGACTTTTTAAAAATCCTAACAAAGCGAAAATTCAGAATTTTTCATTTCAAAATCCCAACTTTTTAAAAATCTCAACTTTTTCGAAAAAAACCCATCTTTTTCAAAAATATCAACTTTGCAAAATTTCGTCTTTTCCACTCCTGACTTTTCAAAAAATTAAGCTTTTCAAAACTATTGACATTTCCAAACTCCCATTTTTATGGAAATTCTAACTTTTTCTGAAAGTACAGAATTTTTCAAAATAAATGCGGACTTCTATTAAATCCTGGCCTTTAAAACAAAATCCCAACTTTTTCAATAAACCGACTTTGCATGATCCTGACTTTTTCAAAATAATAACTTTTTCTAAATTTTAACTTTTTCAAAAATCTTTTACTTTTTCAAACTTCTGACTTTTTGAAAATCCCAAATTTTACTAAGTCATTACTTTTTTGAAAATGCCAAATTTTTGAAATCCAAACTTTTTCCAAATTTCGATTATTTCAAAATCCAAACTTTTTGAAAAATTGCAACTTGTTTGAGAATCTCGACATTTTTTCGAAAATCCTTAATTTTACGAAATCTTGACCTTTCGAAAATTACAACTTTTTTTGAAAATCCCAACTTTTTTTGAAAATCCAATTTTTTTCAAAAATCATGAGTTTACTAAATTCCTAAATTTATCAAAATCCTCACTCTTGATATCCTGACTTAATTGGAATCATTATTTTTTAGAAAATCATGACTTTTCGAAAATCTCTACTTTTTCAAAAACCCCTACTTTTTCATAATCTTGACTTTTTTAAAATAAAGATTTTTTTGAAACCGTGACTTTTTCAAAATTCCCAACTTTTGTAAAAATCATGATTTTGCCAAAAATCATGATTTTGTCAAAAATCACGACTTTTTGAAAATTGTGAGTTTTTCGAAAATCTCGAAATTTTAAAAAATCATGACTTTTTTTTTCAAAATCCAAACTTTTTCGAAATTCAAACTTTTTTTAAAATTACGACTATTACAAAAATCAAGTGTTTTTTTAAATCTCAAGTTTTTCAAAATTTGCCATTTTTTTTCGTAAACTCTTACTTTTTCAAAAATGCTGGATTTTCAAAAATCCTTACTATAGTGGTTTCGTTTGTGTTATTGGTTATGGCATTTATAACTGCATAACAACTCTAAAACTGAAACAATACACTATATATTTAACACATGCTTCATACACATAGCGCTTGATGTATTATCATTTATTGGTTAATAGATTCGAACTAATCAACTAAATGACCATGTTAATCAGAGATGTAACGTCTCCATGTTTATCTGATTCACTATTATGTTATTAAAGACTACCACAATACCTGAAACATTTATCCATTACTCTCGTCGAACATGAGCTCAAAATTTATCCATTATTTTGTATGGGAATTTTTTAACACAATTTTGCATTATTTTACATATACTTGTATATATACATATAACAACTTAGAGTAGTGGATTAAAAGAACTCTTAGCTTTGTCCCTCTGACACATTTTTTCTCCAACTTTATCTCTTGGAAAACTTGAGCTGAATTTATTCCTCATTGAACATAAACACAAACCCAAACCTTGTGACATAGGGTGCCACCTCCAAAGGAAAATAATTCACACAAATCACGTGAAAGCCATGAAAAATGTCCCAATTTGCATGTTTTTTACTACTCCATATAAACAGATCATCCACGTGGGTTTATTAAAAATGGCAGAGAACATAACTACTTAAATTTGACACTTATTCTTGGTCACATTTCTATACATTCTTCTTTTGACATTTTAACTATTATTTTATCACCAATCAAGGTTGTCTAAAACCAAGCTTGTCACTCTCCTCAGGCCTCCAGCAATATCTGCTTAGAATTTTAACTATTATTTTATCACTAATCAAAGTTGTCACTCTCCTCAGGCCTACAACAATATCTGCTCAGAATTTTGAATTAATTTGCTCAACAAATTAGACTTACCAGTGCATACCAAGAAAGATAGTTAAATTACCTAGTGCTAGCATTTAGATTAATGGGACATCCAATCTGTTACGTGCCCTAAAATCTAACACATTTACAACATCGAATACTCCTTACAAATGACATTCTTTGGACATTCTTTGTAGGCCTTGATATGGATACAACAAGAACGTGTCTTATTTCCTGCTATTCTATCAATCTCTTCTCGGATGGTTAGCTCAGAAAGAACTATTTTTTCCTTAGGTGAAAGGATGTCGCGCAAGCTATTGCAAAAATTTATTAGAAGAGTGTTCATAGATGAGACTTCATTGCCACAATGGGAATTGGGACATGTAAAACTGCACGCACATGAAATGCAAAGAACTTTCCAAAATAGGGTTGAGTAAGATTGCGAAGAGGTCCAAGGGGAGAAAGAAGGTGTGCGTAGAAGATGGAGAATTTAGACGTGAATGAATCCAGGGAAAGGGGAGAAGACATTACCTCATAAGTGTTTGTATATGTTATATCAACTATTTTTTGTATCCACATGGATTTGGATACAACAAATAGTTGATATACTCTACCCAAAAATGTGATTCTACGCATACTAGCACCTACATCTTTAGGGAGTGTAAGGAATTCAGTAATAGACACCTCCAAAGTGTTATATTTTCTTAAAATATAAAAAAAATATTTGTGGACAAGGTATAATGTGGCGCGAGACAAGTTTTACCATTTTTTTACCTTTTGATGAACATATTCCCAATTATAAAACCTATAAGTTGGCATGCATGATGCAGCCATAAAATTGAGTGCGTATTCTAGGTGATGCCATAACTATAAGCTTTTAGACCATAAAATATGCAAGTATCTATGGGCTCCAGAACTGATTTTATTTTATTTGCATTTGTCATTCTTTCGTTGTATAACATACTAGAAGTTGCTCCAGTTTGAGGGGGAATAAGGAAAGTGGGAAGGTTTTCTGGAAAATGTTGTGTATGCCGATCAACATTTCATCGGCATCCTTTGCCAACATGCTGCGTTAATCACAGTTATAGCAGAAGACATGGGAATTCTCATGCATCTTTGCCACTTGTTTTACCTAATGCAATCAATAGGTGTCCAATCTGATCAGGTTATCTTTGCTAGCATGCTACCAGTCTGTGAAAAAAATAGGAGCTTCAAAACAGGCTAAGGACATCTGCTGAAGCATTATAGAGAAGGTATTTTTGGTATATGTTGTAGTTGCAAGTGCCCTAGGAGATATGATTACAAAATTGGAAGCATGCACACTGCATGTGAACTGTTTGACTTAATGCCTAGAAGAAATGTGGTCTCATGGATTGCAATGATTACGGGATATGAAGAAAATGATTTTGTTGAAACCATGTTGGAACCTTTCAAGCAAATACAGTTGGCAGTGTTAATGCCACGATCCACAACCATTTATGTTGTCTTCTATGTCTGTGCTAAAATGGGATAATTAGAACAGCATGTGGGCAATCATCCAAGCAGATGTGGTCTCATGGACTGCCATGAATGCAAGCTTATCAAAGTTTTGTTTATACTTGGTCAAAGTCATACAAAAATGATAGAATATTCAGTGGCTAACTATCATTTTGATTGTTAGAAACTAAGTCACGAGATTCGCCAGACTCCATTGATGGAATTCAAATTCGGCGAATAGCACAACATGTAATGTTTTAAAATTGGCATTAAAATTCATTCATGTAATCTATCTGACATGCCAAATCTAAAAGGAATGATAATAATATTGTTCCAAGATGTGATCTCAGATGATAATATCACGCCACATTTGATTTGCAAAGAAAAATAGCTAAAATACCATACATGGAAATCAATCATAATCCATAATGCTCAATACATTACAATAGAGTGACTTTAATTATTCAATAAGATAGATGTACATATAGGAGGAGGGAAGTGCAACTACTACCTACATCAGTGGTGAATAACTCCCACTAACAGATACTATTAGTTAAGTTAACTCCAAAAGACTAGTAAGCTAACTCCACATAACTGAGAAGCTAACTCAACACATCTAGTAAGCTAACTCCACACAACTAATACACCTGAGCAAGCTAACCCAACAAGTGTAGGGCTAACATAAGTGTAAGAATTATCCTAATATATAAATAAAAGGATAAATAATAACCCTGATGAGGTACCCACGTACAACAGCTAGGAAAAATAGACACTACAAGGTACCCAAAACAAAGTAGAGAGAAAAATCCTGCTGCAAGATATCCTCAGAAGCTCAACTCCAAAAACTTGTACAATGTTGAAGAAGTGTGGTGCACACTGTGGTCTGAATCCACTGCTCGATCATATAACTCAAAAAAAATTGACACTGAGCTTCACCAGAATAGATCCATACAAGGAGACTATCAATGGAGTGATGTCAAAAAGTGAAAAACAAACACCAAACATAATTTGATCAATTGCTACAAATAGGTGTGCCACGATCCAAGAAAAACCAAGGCAACAAGGCAAGGACATGACATCCAAATAAATAGGAGTGCCATGATCCAAGAAAAAGCCAAGGTATCAAGGCAAGGGCACTAAACCTGAAGAAGCAGTATCAACACCACACCCTCCCATACTGCAGAATGGGTAGAGTGACACCACAAATCTATATGAGTTGTCAAAATCAACTACTCGAACATTGATAAACTAACACTAGGCTCCACCAGAATAGCTTCTCCAAAAGAGAGACTGTCAACATGCCAAAAAAAGTTTCAAAAATACAAATCCAAAATATCTCAACAAACAAGAGAGATATAAATGCATACACCCATAGATACAACAATGCAATACCCAAAATTTTAGGACGTCGGGCTCAACTAAAAATGCATCCACGAGTGATCATAACACCCTCCTGAATTTGGCACTTTGTAATTGAGTGCATGTAAATATTACAATGAGTAACATTACCTTTTACATTAGAAATATGTGTATAAAAATATCACCAATGCGTAGATCTCGAAAAAATACACAATTTCAAAAAAAAGTATCACCTTAATCCGAGCTATGGATCAAAAGTTATGAGCTCTACAAGGTTTTCTATTAAATTAATATTTTAATGTTGATCTTTTTAAAAGGTACATGTGACACCCAAATGTCCAAAGGGTAAAAGAGTGCATCCACATGATGCATGCTTGCGACCAAAGGATAAAAGCCTACGCCCAAAACCTAAAATGTCCAGAGGGTAAATCATTGCGTCCAGAGGGTACACGCTTATGTCCAATGGATAAAAGAATGCACCCAGAGGGTATAGATCTGCATCCATTGGATAAAAGACTACATCCAAAACCAAAATACCCAGAGGCTAAAAGAATGAATCTGGAAGGTACATGCTTATATCCAATGGATAAAAGAATGCACCCATAGGGTACAGATCTGTGTCCAGTGGATAAAAGAATACATCTCGAAGGTACACACTTATATCTAATGGATAAAAGAATGCATCCAGAGGGTACAGATCTACATCCAGTGGATAAAAGACTGCATCCAAAGCTGAAATACCCAGAGGGTAAAAAAATGCATCCGAAAGGTACACATTTATATCTAATGGATAAAAGAATGCATCTAGAGGGTACATATCTACGTCCAGTAGATAAAAGATTGCATCCAAAACTAAAATACCCAAAGGGTAAAAGAATGCATCTGGAAGGTACACGCTTATATCCAATGGATAAAAGAATGCACCCATAGGGTACAGATCTGCATCCAGTGGATAAAAGACTGCATCCAAAACCAAAATATCCAGAGGGTAAAAGAATGCATCTAGAAGGTACACACTTTTATCCAATAGATAAAACAATGCACATATAGGGTACAAATCTACATCTAGTGGATAAAAGACTGCATCCAAAACCAAAATATCCAGAGGGTAAAAGAATGCATCTGGAAGGTACACGCTTATATCCAATGGATAAAAGAATGCACCCATAGGGTACAAATCTGTGTCCAGTGGATAAAAGACTGCATCCAAAACGGAAATATCCAGAGGTTAAAAGAACGCACCCAGAGGGTAGAGATCTGTGTCCAGTGGATAAAAGACTGCATCCAAAACCAAAATACACATAGGGTAAAAGTATGCATCTAGAAGGTACACATTTATATCCAATGGATAAAATAATGCACCCATTGGGTACAGATCTGCGTTCAGTGGATAAAAGACTGCATCCAAAACTAAAATATCCAGAGAGTAAAAGAATGCATCTAGAAGGTACATGTTTTTATCCAATGGATAAAAGAATGCACCAAAAGGGTACAGATCTGCATCTAGTGGATAAAATAGTGCATCCAAAACTAAAATACCGAGAGGGTAAAAGAATGCATCCATAAGGTACACGCTTATATCCAATGGATAAAAGAATGCACCCAAATTTGATTGTCTCAAAACATGGTTGAGAATACAGTCGATTCTAGGTTTTTGGCACCTTCCAAATCCAATTCCATACTCTGTTTGCATAAAAATGTATGCTATAAAAAATTGCTAAAAATTTTCATATACATGAAAACAAATAAACCCTTGCTTGCAAAGAAAAACTTACTGGATGTCTACATCATCTATCACTCTGATACCATGAAAGGAATGAGAAGAATATTGTTCCAAGCTGTGATCTTAGATGATAATAACACACCACATTAGATTTGCAAAGCAGAATAGCTAAAATACCATATATGGAAATCCATCATAATCCATAATGCTCAATACATTACAATAGAATGACTTTAATTATTCAATAAGAAAGATGTACATATAGGAGGAGGGAAATGGAACTACTACCTACATCAGTGGTGAAGAACTCCCACTAACAGATATTGGTAGTTAAGCTAACTCCAAAAGACTAGCTAACTCTACATAACTGAGAAGTTAACTCAACACAACTAGTAAGCTAACTCCACACAACTAGTACACCTAAGAAAGATAACCCAACAAGTGTAGGGCTAACACAAGTGTAAGAATTATCCTAATAAATAAATAAAAGGATAAATAATAACCTACAGTAAAAAAATCACAAGTGTTTGAAGAAGACTATCCAATTGTAGGAAAATTCTTGATAAGAATCACTAGGAGATCTACCACTCTTAAAAGATAGAGGAATTTTATTAGATGTTGTAGTTTTAACTGCCCCAGTACACATGCATGCAAAAAATTGAAGTCAAGAGAAGACAAGTGAACTATTTGACACAATGCCTCAAAGAGGTTTCTACATAACATTGACTGCAAAAAGCTCAGGAAACTTGGAATACAATAAATAAATGAACCACCTCCTCAGATCTAACTACGAGCACACAATAACAATAATTCCTAACCATAAATGAAAGGAAAAATACATCTGTGGCTTGCAAAACTAAATTACATGTAGCTGTAATAGATGGAAGAAAAATAAACAAAGTTGTCGACTTTGGGCTGGGAAAATTTGTGGATGGCAAAAGCCCTTTCAAATAACAGTTTCTAAAGAACTACATCCTTATTGAAATATGCAGCTTATGAACATGAAAGAGTAATGGTCTAATTTGGAACTGTCAGAGAAGTTCATCTTCCTAGAAACTACTATGTTTGCCGTATACGATATTTCTTATGTGAGAAAATTCCATGTAACTTGGAGTGCTTTTTGTTTCACTTTAATTTTATATAGCTAAAAGCAAGAGAACCTTTTCTTGCTTCTTATTGCAGCAACATATAATAATTTCCATATTGTTGGAAATCAACCCGTTTCTACATTGACTGCGATACTTAAAACACTTTCAATCCTATGGTCATAGTGGCCTGCAAATGAGCTTAGAGAAGAGGCCAACCAAAACCTTGGATTTCTTTGTAATTTTCAGATCACCATATGCCTAACTCTATATTATAATTTCAAGATATAATGACAGTGGCCTCAGGAAAAGTGACATTACGAGCTCTAGAATCTTCAATTTCTCTATGCTATGGAATGAAATTAATTTTAAGAACTGCAAGCATGTTTCACAGTGTGCAAATTCCTAACATACATGGATGCCTAACTCAATATATTTCAAGAACTTGTGACAGTGATTTAAGATTTTAGGATTTCCTCAACTGTTGCACTCAATGACATCGTATTACCTCAAGGCATTTTGTCAAATAGTTCAGAGGCCTTGTGCTTTTGCACACATGTGTAGGCCAACAACAACAGTTGCAAATGGAAATGGACACGGCCTGAAAATTAAGCTATTGTACCTAATGACATGCTGAGAGTTGTAAATGACGGGGTGTTGCACTCCAATTTTTTATGTTGACTTGCCTATTTAACAAATTACAGAAGCATCAAAACAAATGTAGAAATGGTATGAATATAAATAAGTTATCGGTAACAGAAGATCTCCAAGCTCCTAAAGTAGGATAGGCATAAACCAACAAATATATTTGTAGCCAAAGGTGTGAGGTTCTCTCCCTCTCTCAAACGTGCACTAAAATAAGAAAAAAAAGGATATTGTGTCTGTAGATAATTTCTCTAGGACATTTACTATTCTTAATTTATGAAGCAAACAATTTTTTTATGACTTACAAGAATGGTAAATGGAATTAAAAAAACATACAACTTTAATAAATAAAACACAAACCCAGTTAAGAACCTAACAAGTACAGTTTACAAAAAAAAATCCAAAAAAAAAGGTTCACTACCTGCTAACAAACCAATTGTTCCTCGAACGCCAACAACTACCTCTAATGACGAGCTACAAACATACGAAACACATCAGGAAGAGAGATCTGAAATTTTTGTTTCCTCCTCGTTGTCAAACACTAGATTGATGCTCAAATAGAATGAGTCTGTTGATCCATCCATCACCCCTGAGGTAGCAGAAATAGCGACTTTTGAGGTAGGATGATAGGAGGAAATAGAACGAGGTTCTCATCTAAGTGATGAAAATATTTGTTTTTATGGATGCTATGTTTGGAGGCTATATCGGTGTATGTAGTGCAATGGAGAAGTTGGTTTCCAGAGTCAAAATGTTGGGATTTAGTAAACCACAATGCAAAAATACTTTTATTTAAGCACTCTGCATGTGATTTCAATGCACATCGTGGTTTAATTTTCACCAATTGGCTAATTCGTAATAAATCTTCCAAATTCTAGCTCCGCTAATACCTGCCAAATTTTATTATAAAATGTATACTACTTTATTTAATTTTCTAAAATAGACATGTATTGGACTTCAGTAGTAAATTCTATGCTTTTCCTTTTGATTTCACCTTGGACACACATTTAAGTCTTTTTAATCCAAAACAATTTTCCTACAATAAAAATTTCCACATCTGGAAGACAATATTTTGTCGAAATCAAAATTATCCCTCCATTAAAAAACAAGTATACATCATATAGTCCCCTCATTCTTGGGAAACTACTGCAAAGGTGAATTTTACATATCTTACGGAACCTTCTGGAGACACTTTCACTCATGAAATTTCTATGCTTTTATGGCTAATGTTTCTTTTAGGGAAAATTTGAGTTTTTTGAGCCTTGATATGTGTTATCCAAAATGTGCCCCAGCTCATTTTTTGAGGCTAACTCCTTGTGTTCTTGCCTCACATGTGCCTCAGTCAACATTTTTTGATTCTAAGGCACTCAAGGCTTTCTGGAAATGGCACCATCAGATAGAGCTCTCTCTCAGCTTTTCAGAAAGGTAAAGTTTGCTTCCTAACTCCTTATTATTTTCAAGTTATGGCTCGGCGGAGTTTTTGTGGAAAATTTTCCCATTTGAGGCCCGCAGCCAATAGGAAGCTGCCATGTGGTAGAGGAGTTCGGGGCATAGGGAATTTTTGAAAAAATTTCCAAAGACAAAAAAGAGGTAAAATTTGAAATTTTTTCCCACCGATCCGTTTTTGGGCCGTTTTTGCCCTAAATCTTCAAACGATCATATCTTTTGATCCAAAGCTCAGATTTTCACGTTCTTTATATCATTGGAAAGATGTTAAAATTCTCTACTTGATTCTATTTTCAATTTCTAATTTTGGTTCAGTTTAGAGAGAGAAAATTCAAAAATAGTTCTGGTATGTGTCCATGGCCAGAAATGACATTTCTACAACCAAATTTAATACAGAATGGGTCGCATTCTTCTCCAATATGGTCAAAAATGATAGGGTATGGGTTTGTAAGGTCCTCCATGCTATTTTAATGCATTTACCATCAATGAGGAATGGGATCCCATGTTTTTTATGTATTCTCTCTCCTGGCCTCAACCCATGCATTGTAAAAGCCAGATTTGGCTCATTTCTTGAGGGTTGAACACTTTTTGTAATTGCAAACTTCTTCATTCACCTCCAGCAAGTTATAGTTGTAAGAATCAGACCTTTTTCACAGTTTGTAACAGGTTTATACCTCTTTGATGGTGGAATGCAAGAGATTTTTACATGGAATTGACAGTGCAAACTCTGTGAATGCTTTCAGTCCTCTGTTTGTATTGTTTTACTTTATTTTAAGACCTCTAATTACATCTATCAGCTTGTGTATGTTTTCCCTTGTTGCATTTCATGAATTTGTGTCTATTTACATGGCAAAAAATGTTTCACCACTCCTTTTGGTGCATCACCATCTTTAGTTTAGTTTCATTTTTGCATTTTTATCCCTGTCTCCTTGCAATCTAGGGTAGAATTAGGATTAGAACCTCTGTAGTTGTGCAAAATATAGATCTAAATCAGAGGATTTTGAGGAACCAACCTCTATTCTGAAGATTCCTCTCTCATTTTCACAAGTCCCACACTTGGAGAGAGGTTTCCTTTTTGTGCAATCACACTGGATGCTCTAAACATCATTTAGAACCTTGATTTACATCCAGGGGTGCTGCTGATTTGCAACAATAGTTTTGGTACGCCCGGTGGGACATTAGAGGTCTCATTTTTACTGCAGCAAAGTTGATGTGCATCTGCTGCAATTTTCTTGCTTGAAAAGAGCTATAATTTACACATCTGGTGACTCCAAGGGGAAGAATCAATTGGTTTCAGCAGTGCAGGCCTGAAAACTCATGAGAAGAATCACTACAAGGTCAAGAGTTGGAGAAGAAGAAGTGTTGTTTGAATACCTGTAGTTATCTCCAAGAGTAAGGCAAAGTGGGAGGAGAATCCAAAGGTCTCCATCTCCACCAAACAGAACTCTCTCAACTCCTCCACCTGGTAGGCCTTTCATTCAATCAACAAGGGTTCTAAGGCCAATTAGAATAGCACAAAACAACCCCTATGTCAATTTCACTGGCAGCAGCCCACTTGCTCTCAATGCACAACATCGAATTCCAATTGCAGCCTTGAAGAACATTCCATACTTCACTGGAGAGAATCAGACTACTCCAGGTGATCATGTTAAAGACATTGCCAACCTTTGTGCAATTCATGAAATCAATGAGATGTAAGTGGCTGTCAAGTTGCTGGCATCTTCATTCAAGGGGAAAGCATTGCAATGGTTTAGAAGCCTTGGAGTTAGTTCAATCACAAATTAGAATCAGCTGTGTATAGCACTTCATGAGCAATTTAGAGAGAAGGGAGACAACTTGTCTCTTTTGGAGCAGCTGACAACCATCAAGAGAGCTCCCAATGAGCAGCTAACCGATTTCAACTTCAGATTTCAAAGGACTTAGGAGAAAATTCCAGTGGCAGTCAGGCCAACAGCAAAAGGTGATTTTCTCTACTATCTCAAAGCTCTAAATTCTGATATTTCTATGTTGATTCAGTCCATGGGAGGCATAACTATCCCTATGGCTTATAGCATTGCCACTAGGGCTGAAAATTGTTTGATCCAAGCTGGCAAACTTGCCCCTAGACCTCCCATGCCATTGTTTCCGAGTTTAGAGAGTCCAAACACCAATCAAGCACCTAATTTAACTCTTTCTCCCACTCCCAGAAATTAGAGTTCAAATGAAGCTTCTACTTCATCTCCAAGTGCCCCAAATGAGCTTCAAAAAGTCATGAAGCAACTACAAAACCTAGGCAATGAGCTGGTTACTCTCAAGAGGCAACAAGCCCAAGGTTTTAGACCTTCTTACCAGCCCCAAAATCAGCCTAACAGGCAGCCATACCAACCACAAAGACCACCTAAGCCAGCTACAAATATGAATCAAACAAGGCCACCTGCTAATAGACCATTTCAGCCCTATAATCCAAATGCCATATCTGCCTCTAAGGCATTGGTGCCAACACAAAACAACATTGCTCAGGAGTATGACTAGTTTTTTCCATGCAATGAACCTCATAACCAATCCATGTGCTTCAACGGTGCTTTGAATCAAGCATTAATGGTGACAACTACTGGTGTGGAGGGTGAGGGCAGTCAAGGAAACAGCCAACAAAAAGAAACATTCCAATAGAAATCAGTCCCAAATGACACCACGTTGGTAAATTGGCAAGCAGAGGATTTTTTTGGCATGAATCAGGTAGTTTCCCAAGGTGTTGTAGCCAACACAAGGTCAAAAAGGAGGATTTTGGGTGAAGAACAGTCGTTGGCTCCAACCAATCCACGACCTCCTATGGTTCCACAAGTGGTTGGCAAACAAAATCCAGTTGTAAATGCACAAGGGCAGCCAAGAACAGCTCCTAGGACAACTCAAATACCAGTTGTTGCTACTCACGTGCAAGGAGTGAATGTACAAACAAAGGAATAACAAAGAGATCCTTCATCACCATTCAGTATCATCGATCAGATGAAGAAGATAAATGTCAACATATCAATGTGGGAATCCCTATCCATCCCAGGCCAAAGAGACTTGTTACAAGCTGCCATGAAGGACTGGCCAACTTCGAATCAGCAAGTTCAGATGCAAGAGAAAGTGCTCACAAATGCTGCCCAACCTGAGGGAAATAATGGAGGACAGTAAGGTAAAATGTTGAAGCCCCCTCCTTTCTATGTTTCATTAATCATTAGAAATCAGTTGGTGCACAATTGCATGATAGATTCTGGGGCAAGTAGTTCAGTGATGCCTAAACAAATAGCTGATCAGCTAGGGCTCCAGTATGAAACCATATCCAAAGGGGTAGTGCAGCTGGATGGGACAGCAGTAACAACAGTTGGGGTGATTAGAAACTTGAGTCTTACCTTGCATGCATGTCCAAATGTTGTTGTTTTACAAGATGTATCAGTCATAGACCTTCCACCACTCTTTGCCCTATGCTTGTCAAGGGACTTCACAGCCAAGATTGGGTGATATTTGTCTGCTGATTGGTCACACATGCTGTTCAGAATGAGGTATGGAACTAAGGCTACAATTAGGTCTTAACCTATTACAAACTTCCACATTGAGCCTTACACTCCAAGTTAGATCAACACCAATTGTTCAGCATTTGATCAAGAAGACCACCCAAGCACCGATGACGCTGACACCAAGGTTGGAAGCATCCCGGATATAACTCTTGATGAGTGGGCAAACAAGGTACATGCTTTTGATCCTTATCAAGAAGTGGAATAATCTGAGCTAGGGGTCTATTACATACACGAAGAAAATCAGCCTATTCCTAGCATCACCAGGCCAAACCATGAAGATGACAATGAGGTATGGCAGTTGTTTTTTGATGGATCAAGGAGTAGACAAGGTGCAGGAGGTGGAGCCATGCTTGTTTCACCTCAAGGAGTAAAGTACTATTCAACTTTTAGATTTCAGTTTGCATGCTCCAATAACACTGCTGAATATGAAGCCTTAGTGCAAGGGATGCATTGGGCAATCAAGAAGAAAATAAAGAACTTACAAGTCTTTGGTGACAATGAATTGATTGTAAATCAGGTCAAGGGACAACATGCTACCAAGAATGATCTACTCAGGTGCTACAAGAACAGGGTGTGGGACCTCATGGAAGATTTTGAGGGTTTTGGCATCAAATCCATTCCTAGGAAAGAGAATCAAGCTGCTGACAGGCTTGCAGCAGTAGGGGCAGCCTTTGACATTATGGAAAGCATTCAAAAAGATAAGGTACAGCCAAATATCCACGTGATTGTGAGGCCTTCAGTGCCAGATAACAATGTCAGTTGGCAAGTATTTGACAATGACCAGCAAATCATCTATTTCTTGCAAGAAGAAGCTGAGTTCTCAGCTAAGAATCAAGAAAAACTGGAACAACAGTATGGTGACCAAGTGGTACAGCTGAGAACTAACATGCTGTGCAAGGGACTTATCACTTTGGAGTCCATTTTTAATCCCAATGATCAGTTTAGAAAGGAGAAAGCAAACATTCAGGTCAAGAGAAAGGATTCAATATCCATCTTGGTAGAAGAGAACAAACCATTGCAAATTGGAAAGATGACAACTGAACAAGAAAGATACGAGTTCATGTAGCTGTGTCAAGAATTCCCAGATGGGTTTGCTTTGAGCTACGAAGATTTGAAAGGTTTCAATCCCAACTTAGCTCAGCATACCATTGAATAGGATCCAAATACTAAGCCTGTCAGGCAGAAACAAAGACCAGTCAATCCACACATGGAGCCTCTCATGAGGAAAGAATTGGACAAGCTTATTGAGTCAAGAATCATATTCCCAATCAAGCATTCTAGTTGGGTTGCCAACTTGGTTCCAGTCAGAAAATTGAATAGAGCATCTCTCAAGGACCATTACCCACTCCCTTCTATGGAGCAAATCTTGCAAGGTTGTGGCTGGCTCCGAGAGGTTTTCACTACTTGATGGCTACTCAGGCTACAATCAGATTATGGTGAAGGAGGAAGACCAGTTCAAGACAGCCTTCACAACCAAATGGGGAACTTTTGCATACAAGAAAATGCCGTTTGGGTTGTCCAACGCTGGTGCTACCTTCCAAAGAGCAATGGACATGGCGTTCTAAGGTTTGATTAACAACGTGGTGCTGATTTACCTTGATGATATCACTGTTTTTCCAAAAATGCGGCAGTCCATCTCTCTCATTTGAGACAAGTTTTCACGAGGTGCAAGAGATTTGGAGTGTCTTTAAATCCTAGAAAGTGTATCTTTCTTGCACATGAAGGAAAGCTCCTTGGCCATATTGTCTCCAAAGAAGGATTAGCAATTGATCCAGAGAGGGTTGAAGCCATAAGAGCACTACCATTACCAAGCCACAAGAAAGCCCTTCAGAGTTTCTTGGGGAGGATAAACTTTGTTCGGAGGTTTGTCCCAGATTTTGCAGACCTTGTCAAGCCCATCACCAAAATGTTAAAGAAGAGCATGGCTTTCAAGTGGACAGCAGAGGGCAAGGAGAGTTTTGAAGCAATCAAAGAAGCCATTTCTCATGCACCAACTCTCATCAACCTAGACTTCTCCGAGGATTTCATCTTCTATGCATTTGGAGGTAATGACACTATTTCTGCCATTTTGGTACAACAGAACAAGGATAATGATGAGCAGCCAATTGCCTTCTTCAGCTAGAGCCTAGATGACTATGAGGTGAAGTACTCTTTTATTGAGAAGCATGTGCTGGCAGTAATCAAAAGCTTGAAGAAATTCAAGTATTTAGTCTCGAACAACAAGGTCCAGTTGTTGGTCTCACATGCTGGGGTTAAGGACTTCCTCCTCAACAAAGATTTGAACGAGAAAAGGGTAGGTTGGATCACTTGTGTCATGGAGTATGACATTGAGATCAAGATCACCAAGCTGGTAAGAGGGAAAGGATTGTGTGAGCAGATGGTTTTGGGTAAGCAAAAAGAAGTATGCAATGAAGAAGAGGATGTTTTGACAGTCCAGGACAGCCATGAGCCAAGTGGCAATCAAGAAGAAGACAATGCTGCCCCCACTCCTTGTTGGACCCAAGGTATTATACACTTCCTAAGAACAGGCCTATGCCCCCCGGAGATGAACAAGACCCAAAGAAGACACTTCAGATTGCAGGCTATCCCATATGTCATTGTTGATGGAGTTTTGTTCAAGAAATATGTGAATGGAGTGCTGCTGAGATGCATTAGCACAAATCAGATTCATAGGGTGTTGGAAGAGTTCCATGGTGGACCAGCTGGTGGTCATTTTGCACCAAGAGTGACAGCTCTAAAAATCATGAAGGCTAGTTATTATTGGCCTAAAATTTCCAGTGATTGCTATGCATGGATTAAGAGGTGTAACAATTGTGCATTCTTCACAGGAAAAGAGAGACTTGTTGTCCTTCCATTGCATCTAATCTCAGTTGACCAACCATTCATGCAATGGGGTTTGAACTTTATTGGAGTCAATAATCCCAATTCAAGTCAAGGGCACAAATGGATTTTGACAGCCACAGACTACTTCACCAAATGGACTGAAGCAGTAGCACTCAAAGAAGCAAATGATTCTAGCATCTTAGACTTTAATGAGGGGATAGCGACCAGATTTGGTATACCTACTACAATAATCTTAGATAATGCATTAGCATTCATTGGATCCAAGATGACTAATTGGGCTATCAAGAACGGGATCTACCTAAGCACTTCATCAAACTATTACCCTCAAGGTAATGGTCAGGCCGAGTCTACAAACAAGAACTTGTTGAGGATCATTAGGAGGACTCTTGATGAGAATCAGAGGTCTTGGCATACCAAACTGAAATCAGCCTTATGGGCCGATAGGATAACTCCCAAGAGATCCACAGGTAACTCTCCATTCAAACTTGTCTATGGAAGAGAGGCAATCTTGCCCATGTCACTTGAGTTGCCAACATTGGAACTCATGAAGCAATTAGAGTTGCTAGATTTTGAGCCCATGGAGGTGAGATATGCAGAGTTGATGGAGCTACAGGAGGTCAGAAATCAGGGATCCCAAGAAATGGAAAAGGATCAAGATTTGATCAAAAAGACCTTTTATAAGAAGGCCAAGGATAGATCTTTTCAGGTTGGAGATCTAGTGTTGAAATGGGATGTGGATAGAGCAAAACCAAGAAGGCATTCAAAATTTTATGCCATTTGGAGTGGCCCATACATGGTCACGAAGTGCAAGAACAACAATGCTTTCCAATTGGCCTCATTGGATGGTGAAAAACTACAGATTCCAGTCAATGGAATCTATCTCAAGCATTGCTTCTAGAGGAAAATTTAGCACCTAGTAAATATTAGATTAGATTTTCATTCCTCCGAGTGCTTTGCACATTGTTTTTTTGTAGGTTAGTTTTGCTTTCCCTAAGTGCTTTGGCACAGCTTGATGTCCCTAGAGATGTTTTGCAGTCCTTGCTTCCATCATGTGATATTCCATCTTCCTCCTTGCACATTCTAAGTCAGTTGGGGTTCTAAACAGAATATTTGATGGCTCCATGCCCAATGGACTGCTTCAAGCTACTGGTACTTTCATCTAGCAGGCAGATGACCCCTCTGAGTCGCCAAAATTGTTATCCAAAATGTGCCCCAACTCATTTTTTGTGGCTAACTCCTTGTGTTCTTGCCTCTCTTGTGCCTCAGTCCACATTTTTTGATTTCAAGGCACTCAAATCTTTCTAGAAATTGCACCATCAGATAGAGCTCTCTCTCAGCTTTCCAGAAAGGTAAAGTTTGCTTCCTAACTCCTTATATTTTTCAAGTTATGGCTCGGTGGAGTTTTTGTGGAAAATTTTCCCATTTGAGGCTCGCAGCCAATAGGAAGCTGCCACATGGCATCCGACCAGCGGAGCGCGGGGAATTTTTGAAAAAATTTCCAAAGACAACAAAGAGGTAAAATTTGAAATTTTTTCCTGCCGATCCGTTTTTGGGCCGTTTTTGCCCTAAATCTTCAAACGATCATATCTTTTGATCCAGGGCTTAGATTTTCACGTTGTTTATATCATTGGAAAGCTGTTAAAATTCTCTACATGATTCCATGGTCAATTTCTAATTTTGGTTCAGTTTAGAGAGAGAAAATTTAAAAATGGTTCTGGTACGTGTCCATGGCCAGAAATGACATTTCAACAACCAAATTTAAAACAGAATGGGTCGCATTCTTCTCCAATATGGTCAAAAATGACAGGTATGGGTTTGTAAGGTCCTCCATGCTTTTTTAATGCATTTTCCATCAATGAGGAATGGGCTCCCTCGTTTTTTATGTTTTCTCTCTCCTGAGTTCGACCCATGCATTGTAAAAGCCAGATTTGGCTCATTTCTTGAGGGTTGAACACTTTTTGTAATTGCAAACTTCTTATTTCACCTCCAGCAAGTGATAGTTGTAAGAATCAGACCTTTTTCACAGTTTGTAACAGGTTTATAGTTCTTTGATGGTGGAATGCAAGAGATTTTTACATGGAATTGACAGTGCAAACTCTGTGAATGCTTTCAGTCCTCTATTTGTATTGTTTTACTTCATTTTAAGACCTCTAATTACATCTATCAGCTTGTGTATGTTTTCCCTTGTTGCATTTCAAGAATTTGTGTTTATTTACATGGCAAAAAATGTTTCACCACTCCTTTTGGTGCATCACCATCTTTAGTTTAGTTTCATTTTTACATTTTTATCCCTGTCTCCTTGCAATCTAGGGTATAATTAGGATTAGAACCTCTGTAGTTGTGCAAAATATAGATCTAAATCAGAGGATTTTGAGGAACCAACCTCTATTCTGAAGATTCCTCTCTCATTTTCACAAGTCCCACACTTGGAGAGAGGTTTCCTTTTTGTGCAATCACACTGGATGCTCTAAACATCATTTAGAACCTTGATTTACATCCAGGGGTGCTGCTGATTTGCAACAACAATATGTACGTGAGGTTGATAGTCCATTTTCTTCTTTGTATGTCAAATTGATTGTAGATGTTGTTTTCTCAATTGCATTGAATACTATGGTTTTTGTCTCTTACAAGATTTACAAGCAGCATGGTTCATTTGACAGTAAGGACACACTCAGTATTTAGCAATCACTCACATAGAATTTATGAGCAGTCGCAGACATTGTGGAGATCAAGTAATTATTAGTGTCTATCAATGTTTTCTTTTTTAAAATTGTTTTTATTTATACCGTTTATTAGTTTTCTATATCTTGTTAAAAATGGCTTCCACCATTAGAATCATGATAATTACATAATATTGTAGAACCATGCTAACACCTGGGCCCCAACACAAGCTCCTAAGCTCACGTTGTTTTCTTTTCAAGCTGTCAAATACCACAACCATTGTAGGGAAAGTAGGGGAAAGACTATTTAGTAATTTGCAAGTTGTGTAACGCAAAGATAAGAGCCAAAAACAGAAATAAAACAAATGGAACACATGCGCCAATTTCTTTCAGAAGCCGATTATCATCTACAAGAAGGATCCCCAACACTCTCAAATATTTTCTAAGGCATCCCATGACAAGGCATATCATGATCAAATAAGGTATATTAGTAGAATTTTCCATGAAAAGTGTTTAATTAAGCAGTACAGAAAAACATTACCGAGGAAACATCAAGTTCTACTTTAAGATCCTTAAACCAGGCAGTATTCAGGAAAATAAGCAACCGTTGTATTGTAACATAACCATGATATCTTCAAATCCAGATAACCAAATGGAACGAGCCAAATAAATGGCTAAGTCATTTTAAGTTCTAGTTGAATTATAAATAGAGATAATTAAATGGTCTGACATTAGGTGGAGCAGAGAGAGCATCCTGAATCATAGCAAAATTCTAGATTGTTAAATAGCTTTAGATGGGGCAGAGATATATAAACCACCAACACAATAATAAATCAGCAGATATGATTGCCATTCATTACCATTATAATAGATAAAGGGTATAACCAAACCAAAGAGTTTGAGAAGTTGGAAGTTAAGTTTTACCCAAGAAGCCCGAGATTGAGGATTTCCCAGGAAGTGTGAGGCCATGACTTCTCCTTTGCCTTCATGACCAACACTCTTTTCCATGCAATCCATCCTTCCCATGACATTCTCTTGCCCCAATTTATACCCCACTCTAACATGAGCTTTAATGCACTCTCTACCTTCTTTTCTCCTTCCTCATACTTCCTGGGGAAAGATATATATATCTGGGCCAGAACAACATGGGGTTCTCTTACAAAGGGATTAAGCTCACAAGATTTTACAAGAAGGGTTTGGGCATTTTCATGGGTTTTCTCCCCAAGAGCCATACAAATAGCCTCCCAATACAAATCTCTTGCAGTAATATGATCTGAAGGAGATAACACAGCTCTGCGGTGATTAAACATGGGGGGTCATAAGGTCTATTTTTTTCAAAACCCCTATTTCTGAGGGCTTTTTCATTATTATTCTTCGCTTCTCTCTGATAGAGCTTCTCCTCCCTTACAATCAAATTATAAAGAGCAACCATTCTGGAAATAGAATTCTTCCATATCCCTGGCTTGCCATCTCCTAGCCACAGGATAGACTAGTTGTTCCCTGACCATTCAAGCCTCCCATTACTGTTATCAAAGAAATTATCCTGGAAACAAAACAGCTGATCCATGAAATCTGCCATGGTCATGAATAAAAAGATTGCAACCAATCTCCTCAGCACCTGAACATCCTCCCCTGTTTTGATATGCTTCACAAAAACTCTCTCAGGGGGAAATATTTTCTGAATCTTTCTTCTCTATTCGAGAAGGAAAATCTCATCTAACTTATCCTCCAATTGGGTTTTGAAAATCTCAAATTTCCCATTGATTTTATCAATCCAATTCCCATTTCTTTCCTCTAATTGCAATTTCTGCAGCTTTAGATCATCTGCCTCAGCTTCTTGTAAACTTTTCTCTGATTCCTTCAGTGCAGAGACCAAGTCTTCATCCGAGAACTGAAATAACATGTTGTCATGAATAAGAGGTTTCCTAGGAACAATACATAACATGTCCAAAAGCTCCTCTGCTTCATCCCCAATAAGATCTCTCACTTTCTGCCTGTCAGCATTGGGCTCAGAAATTGCAAGATTAACATACGAATTAGAATAAGCAGAATGAAATAAACCACACCTTGCAATGGAGTCAGGAGCGTTCCATAGCTTGAGATTTATATAAACATCCATGAGATGTTGAAAGAAATTGCCATGTTTCTGCGAGCACTCGGAGGCTCCCACTTCTAACAACACAGATCTATATTTGGGCAGTCCCAATGACATTGTCTTCATCAAGGCAATCCAGAATCTCGTATTCACTGAATCCCAACCGATGAAAGGAAGTCAGCATCCATGAAGCCTTGTCCATAGAGGCTTTAGTGTTTTTATCACCTTTGTTCTTACCCTCTGCAAGGGCAAAATTACAGTATCTTCTGTAAAACTAGGTAAGACCCACTATCAAAATTATTCCCACCAATGCAAAAAAGCACCGCAGAAGCCATCCCATGCCCTGCTGCCTGGCCGAACCACAAGTTACCGTGCCGTTCAATTGGGTTGTACTACACAGCCCAGGGTTTCCCAAAAAACTCCCATCATTAGCAGAATTTCAATCCCAGGAGGGACTGGCTCAGTTAATAGATTATCAGATACATTGAAGGTATTCAGCTTTAAATTGCCTAGCTCCTTGGGGATCGGCCTAGTTAGAGCATTTTCGGAAAGATCGAGATATGTAAGCCCAGGAAAGGAGCCTAGAGTGCTGGGAATCGAACCGGTGAACTTGTTTTTTCTAAGATTGAGCTCCATAAGCTGCTGCCATGAAGTGATTTCAGTTAGAAGATTACATGATTTTTGTTAAGGTCCAGCCTTCTAAGGCTCCGGATATTTACCAAGCTCGGAGGCAGCGCAACAGGTGGAAGGAGGGCCAACGGCCAAGAAGCCACATACCATTTTGCACAACTTCGAATGTGGCTTCCCAGCAAAGCCCAAATCGCCACCTACGGAACTAATCACATATCAAAGCAAGAACGGGGAAAAACGGAACGCCATAGAAAATGTGCTGGCACTGAAACGCCATTCCAGGAGGTGGACAACGAAAATGGCGCGAGTGCCTCCCGCTGTGAAAACGCCTACAGCGTAATTATTACTTTTGTCATTTTGTTTGCTTTTGTGATTCTTTTGTTTGCATTTTGGTTGCTTTTGCCATTATTTTGGAGCCTAGCTAACTCCTATTAGAAAACAGACACCTGATGGGAACTTATCTTCCAAAGTAGGCATATTATTGGTAGTTGGATCCAAATGATAAACATCCCAGCACAAACAAAACAACACGTTCTAATAAAATTGTGCATATTGAAGGCGATCGTCTCTTGATTACAGCTGTGCATATTGAAACCTTGTAAAAATAACGGAGGCTTGTGTATCTCTTGAGGTCTCTATTAGGAAGGAATATTCCTGAAATAAATTTCACATTAAATCAGTGTACAGATCCCCAGAAACCTTCCCAAATCTCACAAATTAGCCATGGAGATTAATTTCTTGAAAGATATCATTTACGAATGTTTGAAAATTTAAGATGTCGAGCGCCACGTGGTCATGATTGCGAAGAAAGTGGGACCCATGCTAATAAAAAAACATGGTTTTATAACAGATTTGTAATTATTCAAAAGGGATAGATGTGGACAGCGGCTTTTAGAGCCTGGAAAATATTCCAAGACTTATTGGAGAGGTTTATTTGAATTTGCAGTTATC
Organism: Taxus chinensis; assembly: GCA_019776745.2. Lineage (NCBI taxonomy): Eukaryota > Viridiplantae > Streptophyta > Pinopsida > Cupressales > Taxaceae > Taxus > Taxus chinensis. The sequence continues at coordinate 209,355,604 of CM034156.1, read as the reverse complement.
GGTATGTGTGTAGGTATTTGTGTTTATATGGTCGTAAAAGTGCATCGAAAAAGTAATAAGAATTTGTATGTTACTAGCAATCACATGTGAGGTGTGCGATGTCAATGTCGCAAGAGAAATATTGGCGAGCAAAAGAGGAAATCGAAACAAACAACAACAAAGCAACATGTATCGATAAAATTTGTTGACGAGAAATACCGGCAAACAAGGTGGATAGAATGAATTGTCATTAACAATGATGATGATAGAGCAAGGAGCACAATTTACAAAACATGTTTCAACCCACAAATTTGTGCAAAGCATGACTTTCTAGTAACCGCAGAGAAAAAGTTTGTGTTGCAATTGATCCATAAGCACCCTGTCATGAGTCAGTATCCCTGGTCGTCTGAGAAATGGATCTAGAAACGGGAGAGTAAAGGGATTTCAACAATTGATGGTTGTGGTTGTCCATCTCTTCATTACTCGTAGCTGCTAAGAAAATACACAATTTCTTTATTTTCTGGTTTATTTTCCTTCTTTACATCACTCTGACACTTCTACTTCTCTTTTTGCTCGCCCTCTGATTTCCATCGCATGCTACAGCTAAGGTCTCCATGGATGGCATCCTTGTTTTATAGGGTCAACATGAAACCCAAAAATCTAAGTACATTCTAAAAACCATGTTTGACAACTACCCAAATTCACAACTTTCACAAAAATTGCGAATTTTTAAAAATCATGACTTTTCAAAATCGCGACTTCTAAAAAAATATGACTGTTTGAAAATCCCGACTTCTTTCAAATTTTGAATTTTCTTAAAATATTGACTTTTTAGAAAAGCCTGAGTTTTTTGGAATTCACAATTTTTTTGAAAATCTTGACTTTTTCGAAAATCGCAGCTTTATTAAAAAACGTGACTTTTCGAAAATTCTGAAATTTTCGCAAATTGTAACTTTTTTCAACAATTCCGACTTTTTCGAAATTCTAACTTTATTGAAAATTAAGACTATTATGAAAATCAAGATTTTTTTAAAAATCCGGACTTTTTCAAAAATCACCATTTTTTGAAAATTCTGAATTTTCATATATCCCGACTATAGTGGTTGCGTTTGTCTTATCGGTTGTGTTCCTGAATTTATAACTTCATAACATCTCTAAAACAAATCAATACACTATATATTTAACACATGCTTCATACACATGGCACTTGATGTATGGTCATTTATTGGTTAATAGATTTGAACTAATCGGCTAAATTAGAGATGTAGATGTTCATGTTTATCTAATTCACTATTACATTAGTCACGACTACCATAATACCTATAACACTTTGGTTGGTGCAACCTATCTCACAAGGTTCTCTAAATTTTATCGAAAAAATCCTAATTTTTCTTAACATTACTCTCGTCGAACACGAGCTCAAAATTTATCCATTATTTTGTATGGGAAGCTTTTAACATGATTTTGCATTATTTTACAAATGCTTTTATATATACATATAACGACTGAGAGTAGTGGATAAAATGTAATCTTCAACATGTCCCTCTTGTTCCAACTTACAGACATTTTTTCTCCAACTTTATCGCTTGGCAAACTTGAACCAAATTTAATCCTTGTTGAACATAAACATAAAATAGAACCTTGTGACTTAGGGTGCAACCTTCAAAGGCAAATAATTCACAAAAATCATGTGAAAGCCATGAAAAATGTCCCAACATGCATGTCATTCACTGCTCTATATAAATAGATCATCCACATGGGTTTATTAAAAGTGGAAGAGACAGAACTACTTGAAATTAAGACTTATTCTTGGTCACATTTCCATGCATTCTTCTTCGGAGCTTTAACTTTTATTTTATCACCAATGCAAGGAGTGGTTAAAATCAAGATTGTCACTCTCCTCATGCCTCCAACAATATCTCCGCAGAATTTTGAATTCAACTGCTGAACAAATTGAACTACCAATGCAGACCAAGCAAGATGATTAAATTACCTAGTATTAACATTTAGATTGATGGGACATCCAATGTACTACTTGGTCTAAAAACTAATACATTTACAATATCACATTCACCCTCTTTAGACAAGCTCGTTTGACGATAAAACTTCTTAAGCGGGAGACAACACCAGAGTTTTTGAATACATAAAACAAAACTACAAAAGCCTCATGTGGCTTTCCTTCACATGCAATCAATGTGATTAACTAGTCATTTGTATACTTGCATGGCATTTTGAGAGAGCAACCAAGTTGAAAATTAGAAGTAAGCAAAAATGGATTATATCATAGTTCAAGATTTTTGTAGGCCTTTTTATGGATACAACAAAAATGTGTCTTATTTCCTACTATGCTATGGTTTTCCTTATCAAATCATTCCACACATAATTGCTCTTATATATCTTCTCAGACAGACCTCTCAGAAATAACTACTTTTCCTTACATCATTCTAGCCACCTAATAAATGGAAAAGTGCAACAAATGCCTCAACTAGAAGCATATAAAACTCTTATATGTTTCAAGAATATGAAGAACAATAAAATTAAGTTGACCTTGATTTGACAGCTGGTTGGCACTAGTAATTACGAAACTCAAAGACACCACTTTCATGTCCTGTATAATTTAAAGGGCACTTTTCTTAAAATAAACTTGGCATACACCTCTCACCAGGTGAAAGTGACAGATGCCCCTGGTAGAACTGTTTGTTAACTCAATAAGTAACATGCACATCATTGGTTCAAAATCGCGAGTCAGAAGAATGTTATTAGGCTATAGATCATGGTGAACGATACAACCAACTCGACACTGTTCATGTAGATATCTCATCCCTATAACTACCCCTGATGCTATTTTCTGACGTGCGAACCATTATAAAATGTCTCAAATTTGACTTGCAAAATGAGAATTCGTAATAGTGATGAAAGTAAATAACAATTCTCACTAAACACATTTACTTGCACTACTACAAGGGGGGGTGTTTTGAGACAATAATAGAGACAATACTTGATCAAATTGTCTCAAATAGAGACAATAAAAAAGTTGTATATTGTCTCTATTATTGTCTCAAAGCAGGTGTCTCTAATATTGTCTCTAATTATTGTCTCTTCTAGAGACAATATAGGTTGATACATATTTTGTCTCCCTGAGAGACAATATAGTTTTTGTCTCTCTAGATACTAATATTTGTATTGTCTTCTCTAAAGTACAATACTAATTTCTGATTTTTATTCTCTCTAGAGACGATACAAATTTAAAGAATGAAAATTATGAATTTCAAGAATAAATAATAACCAAATATTATATAGTGCATTCAATGGCTACATATTTTCTATGATGTCAAAGTGGACTAGTAATTAATATTATAAATTAAGAACAATTTGATTTGAGTCTTGTGCCCAACAAATGGGTCCACAAACATTTTATTAATATCAAATAAAATAAAATACAAAAGGGTGTCTAAATGTTGTTAACCCTTGAAATACAATGATAAAATACAAAAGGGTGCCTAAATTTAGCTAACCCTTTGACAGTACAATATTCACACCACCTCTCCCACCACCAGCTTCAAGCGATCTGTTTGCTTCCCTAGTGTTACTTCGAGGTATTCTTTTTCTTAACTTTTATTTTGAGTCAACTGGTCTCTCCGCCGACAGTTGTCATCTTCATGTTCTTCACTTTGATTGTCTCAACTTTGATACAATTCTCTACTATTAATAGTAGCAAGCAAGGTGCATCTTTAGTTCTAACATATTAATAACAAAGTATTATAATGACTCGTTGTGTTCTATCCAAAAGTATCCACTTGAATTACATTTATAACCAAGACATCTAATTAAAATACTCAGGTTGACATTAAACATAATAAGTTAAGTTGCGCACTCATATACCTATCATGATAAAAGGCCATGTTTAATAACAAGGCATGTCTATTCCCAACACATTTCATATCCAGGTGATCATCTGTAACTCGCAAGCCAAGTACAATACATTTATTTCTTTGTTCATAGTCCTTGCAGAAAAACATTGTTAAAATGAGCTCACATGAGAAATAAGAGAAGTAGTCACTGCTAAAAACATATCTCTAGTAACTAGAGAGCTATCCATATCAGACAGGTTGCGAAAAGTTTGTAGGGAAGTTAACAATAAGGAGAGCTTGAAAATGGCATATCACTCGACACTTTTGGTATAAAGAGGGTAATACAGTTTGCAGCCTAAAATTCAGAGAAGCCCCCTCCGACTAGAAATCCATCAAACTTCTTGAAAGAATGCATTGTACACATTTATACACAATCTATCCTAAGAAGAGAATAAGACCTGCAATACCTACCAAAACAATTCATCGAGTGTAGGCATACCAGTCAAACAATGGAGCTGATTGGCATCATGCATGAAAGTGCTTCTGCAACCACATAACTATCTACATCTTATACCTAGATGCAGCATAGAAAATATTATCCACTACAAGTACATGTGACAAAAAAATTTCAGTAATGCACTTCAACTGATCCTCCAACAATTAATTTACCCCAGCATAAGATGGCATTCAACGATTGCAGTAATTTTAGGACTACTACATATATTGCATATGAAGACTTTCACTTGTTCATTTTATTTCTCATGCTCTGAGCTGTTCATAGAAAACACTATGCTCTAGTCTTACAAATTGTGTATCTCAGTGAAACTGTAGCCATTGAATACATTGCTGTCAATAAATAGTGAGGGGAAAACCGGAATTGTGGAGAACAATAAGCAAGAATCAGGCCAATATGTAGTTTTAGTGTCTTGCCGATGTAGTCACACAGGTATATTCTCTCACTAAAATGAAATGAAGAAATGATTTTGCAAATATAAGATTATACAATTTATGAATAGTCTCTTTTAGTGTGTATAAAAATGGAAAAGCTTTTCTAGCCATAGAAGTTGATGATGTATTCAAACTAGTAAATGTTCTCAGAAGTAGATAATTGCTTATGACATGGAAAGGTCCATGTTGCTACCTTGTGTTACTTATCTTGAAAATACATGATGAATTCCATTGGTCACCTTTTTAAAATAGCTTGAATAAATTATTGTGTTGTAGGACTGCATACTGACGTATATTTACAATGTTGCATTAACAGGATGGTTCCGAGGGCTCATTGCTAATTATGGTGTACTCATGATGACCACTAAAATCTCTACAACTCAAATAAAGTCATCCTCAGAGCATCAAATGCAGGGAAATTTCAAATACAAAGGGAAAAATCATCTTTCGTCACATTCAGCAAACCCTAACACAGTTCATTTTAAGAATATAGTATTCAATCCAATACTTTTGAACAAAACAAACTAATGATTCCATATAAACTTACATCAAATTTATGAAAGTAGATGACCCTTAGAACTTATAACACAGAATTACATACATGGAAAATAAATTACCTGGGTAAGTTCGCACACAATGAGCTCCTGATTAGGACCAAGAGCCACACCCAAAGGTCGTCCACCAACAAATTCCCAATTTCAGGGGGAAGAGCTTGAGTAATTGAATTGACGGGATAGAAATCATTTTTTGGTTGCTGAGACCACCCTTCTTGAGGAAGAGGTTTATTATTATCAATCATCCTGCCACAGATGGATATGTGTTTCGAATTGTCTAAACCTGCAACGCATGAATAAAAATAATTCAGCTCAAATAAACCATGTGGCATAAAGTAAAGCTAAAATCAGTACTCTCCATAAAGCAATGCCAGATCCGAAATTGAGTTGATCCCAATTTTGAAAGAGCTGATATGACAACTAGAAGTACAGAAACAAAAGAGGATCAAAATCGGAGTAGATCTCATGCCAGGGAACAAAACATTCAATAGAGCCAAATTTGGTATATGCTAAGGTCTGGACTCTGAGCACAACTACAGTGTCAAGCAACAATACGCTGTTGCCATAAGAGAACATATGCATTTCTATGGAAATATGGCAAAGGGATGAGGGACCAACCTAAATCCAAAAAAAGTCCAGAGTGACTAGTCTTGTTTGCTCACAACAGAAATTCAATTACAGTAAATGTAGCAGATTTGTGATATCAACTGCATACAGAAATCATGAGGGACAATCATCTAGGATTGCCCCTTGATGCTAAAAACCAGAAATTTTCACTAGAATATATGCAGTGCATGGAAAACCTAAAGTGAACAGTACAAGCTATATATAGAGTCTTAAAGGAACAGTCAAATAGCTTAAATATGAAACAATCTCAAGGTAGAAAATTAATATGGCCCAGGTCTTACCGAGCACAGATGGCTGTGAATTCATATTTTGGATAGTAAGGTTCAATGCCTGCACAACTCGGTAAGGAAGGAGTACAGTAGAGCAACCTGCAGGCAAGGAATAACAGTTCTCTCACATGTTTTGCAAGAACTACGATAAAATACAAATAAACCATATGATAAGTAAATAGTTCAAGATCAACAACCCACCAGATTTCTTTTTCTTTGAATCGAAAACATTGCCAGCTCTGCGAGGTAGGAAAACCCCTGTGCCTCCAGATTCTCTGCCCAGTCCATTAGATTCAGGAAAAATTGCTTTCATGCATGACCCGCCACCCTGTACAGAAGCCCATGGTGGATAAGAATTTTCAGCAATTCTCGTGGACTGACCCTGCTTGGGTTTTGTCTGTTTCCACAATCCAGATGGTACAGGGCAGGGCTTCTCCCGCAAAAACTGAAAAACCACCCACCAAACACATCTGACTAAATACCCACATTAAAACTGCAGTTGTAAAAATAAGAGCAGCCCGAATGTACATATCAAGATACATGAATAAAACAGGTTTGATTAGGCTGAGAATATCAATCAATCAATCACAAATAGGCCCTAACACCCAATCATGACTTATCTATCATCTAATTCTAAAGTATACATAGCTCCTAAAGGCACTGTACGTAGAGAAATATAGACCCCAAAAAATATCTTGAAACAATCGCAAATTAAGTTGTAAGAAATGAAAAACACACACCAACTAGAGCACAGTTCAGAGAAAAATACACCCATGCCTGCATTACTCTAAAAATTGGAAGTGGGGATTCAAGAAACAAGAAAACACAGCAATACATGAGAATGGATAAGCTCGGTACAGGGCACTACGAGAAAAATATAGCACACCGATAAATCCCAACAAACAATGACAAGGCACTATGATGTTCAAAACTATAGCACAAGAAACAATCCAAGGAGCAGAGAAAGAGAGTTTATAGGAAGCAGTTCAACATATTTGCATGGTGGTAGATAAAACTTTAAATCCCAGCAAAGACAGGCATCGCATGGCATCGTAGTAATAGTTTATAAATTAATGATACATTCAAATGGGCACGGAGAACAATCTTCTAACCAAAAATTATCTCAAAAACTTAAATCAAGAAAACAGGAAATTTGATTACACTGCGTAAAACAAAATGAAATAACAATGGATCTCAAATCAAAATGGAAGGACAAGAATAATACACTAGATACTTAAATAGTATGTCAACAAACAATAAGAAGCCAAGTGGTGTGCTGGAAGCCTGGACATAATATTACAGACTAAAGATTATGGCAGACGCTCAGACCCCTGGTAGATGCATCATGCAACATTCAAGCTACGACGCCAATCCAATGAATTGGGCTACTTTTAAGATAGCATGAGCTAAACAAGCAACTGCGCTGATCAATATCTGTGATATGCTAGAGTCACTTCAAAATATGCAAGATGATGTTATACATATCTACAGCCACATGTGCATATTCAAACATTATTTTAGAGTGATCAAACGACTCCATGAACTCCATTGGTCACCCATTAGACTAGCTTGAATAAATTATTTTGTTGCAGGACTGCAGACTGACATAAATTTGCATTAACAAGATGGTTCCGAGGGCTTATTGCTGATTATGGTGTGCCATTGATGGTCCTTGTGTGGACTGCAGTGTCTTATGCTCCAACCAGCCATGTCCCAAGTGGAATTCCCTGGCGCCTTTTTAGTCCTAATCCATGGTCATCAGGCGCTTATGCCAACTGGACTGTGGTTAAGGTACTCTGTCCCATGATTTGATTAGTTTTTGTCACTGACTAATTCTATACAAAGGTCTGGAACATTTGGCTGTTAATGATAGGTGCTTGTCGGAATAGGAAATGGTTGATGTCCCATTGGTATATATCATTGGAGCGTTCATACCCGCCACGATGATTGCTGTGCTTTATTATTTTAATCACAGTGTGGCATCCCAACTTGCCCAACAAAAAGAATTCAACTTGAGAAAACCATCTTCATTCCATTATGACTTGCTTGTTTTGGGATTCTTGGTATGAGAAATTATGTAGCACATGAATATATGCTTCAAAAACATTAATAGAGCATACTCACAGAGAAAAAGGTGGTGTGTACCAAGCAAAATGACAACCCCATAACTAGGTTGATAATATAAAAGATGTCAT
>CM034156.1:209217842-209346681 GCA_019776745.2 Taxus chinensis | reverse complement strand
CAAAAAGGATTCTGCCATACTGCAACATGCCTGTTGCCTGGCTATTTACTGTTACAGGTTGTTGCTATGGATTCCCGACAAGAACACACCTCGCAGCACCCAATGAAAGTGGAGGTAACACGGCTACCTCACTAGCTTGAAGCTTCATCAAAAACCCACCATATCGACCCATTACTGTGCCCATACGCATTCGCAACAACACTTGGCATAGGCAGGGAGTTTTGCGGCCATGGCAAGGAGGAGCTCCCAAAACCTATGACTCCATTAGATTGGGGGTTTTAACACCCTTCTTCACCAAATCTAAACAATAGACTCTCCTCCCTGTGTATGCGGCCAGAATAGAAAATAGAAGGTAGATAGAAATTTTCAAGGGATTAGCAAGTCAACATTAATGAATGTCGGGAAGTGCGGCTGCCTACAAGGGAAATTTCAACATGCCAAGCAGGATGCAGGTTTTTTTTTAATGCAATGACAGGTGGCTATTAAAGCCACCCACCTCCAGCCAACCAAGGAAACAAAGTCAAAAGACATTAACATTCCCTTCCCCACGCCAAACGTGGTACACAAGGAGTTCAAAAGGGAGAGGCAAGGTAGGTTGGGGACATAAAAATCCATATTTAAAATTAGTAATTTAAAACAATTCTAAGATGGAGGGATCGGTCGACCTAGGAGGAGAACGGGGTTGAGTACTTAAATAAAATATTTACACAAACGCCACCCCCAACTGTGGCGCCACCACAAAACATACTTTTCCTCATTTGCGCAACGAGGCTTGATCAGCGGGAGCGACAAACAAATCAAAAGGATAGTTTAAAACGATAACAAAGGATGATGTCGATAACAATCGACATAAAGAAAATAATAACAAAATACAATCGTTGATCGATAATACAATCAAAATGTCATTATTATTATTATTATTATCATTATTACTAGCAACCAATAGTTAAACTCGACAAGGCGAAACACTAACATTTCAAAGGAAAAGCAACAACGTTCAACTCTAAGAAGCACGGTCATCGCAGAAGCAAAGGAGCAATGATGAACAGGGCTTTACATTCTCCTCCCCTTAAGAAAGCATCGTCCTCGATGTGATATTACACAGAGGAAAGGAAATGGTACGCAACAAGGAATAGATAAAAAAGAGAACACACCCTATGGTTTAAAATTTTAGTCGATTAAAGCACGGCCACAGGGTAGCCTTAGGAACATTTGGTAGAAATTTTAACTTTCAAGGTTCTGTGAAGATTGGTAGTTCCCTCTTATTTATTATTTCATTAGTTCCTTTCCATTAGCATTATTCTTAGTTTAATTCATTTTAAAATTTCATCATTGAAGAGTTTTTGGTTTATTCCTTATTGTGGGTGCGCAACATGAACTGCTAACACAACACCCTATCAGGTTCAAAAGACACTACAGATTCACAAGCACACAAGTATATGCTTCATGATTGTATTACACCACAAAAGGTTACTCAAATACGGAATGGAATAGACACAGTCCACATAACATAGTACTCATCACACATCTATGACTGACATATTAAATACTTGAACAAAAGAGTACTACAATCCACCAGACATTCCCTCAATTCCACATATGAAAATTTCATATAACTCCAAACAAAAGCTATAGGTACATAGTGTCCACAAGGGCATCAATGCCATATCCACAACATCACAACACATATCCATCTAACATGAGTAACACATACATTAAAAGACCACTATCAAACATTACAATAACTCAACATATATCCCAGAACATCAACCAAACACACAAATATCTTATGCCTCCCTCAAACTCTTATGCCTCCCTCAAGTCTCTTATGCCTCCCTCAAACCTCTTATGCCTCCCTCAAGTATCTTATGCCTCCCTCAAACTCTTATGCCTCCCTCAAGGAGGCTGGTTGACCCTATGGCCTAAGACACATAGAGTTCGAACACTCCTAACCCAAGTGACATATTAATGCGTGGTTCAAAAACCCGCTAGTTATATGTAACTCCTTGGGACGTACCCCCATACAACGAAGCGGGTCCATAGGTCCAACCATTCCATGGTGCATCCTATGACCCTATTCCACACATCACGACAATAGAACCAACACAACAATCCAACCCAAATGCCAAGTGGAAAAGTACAAGCCTTGGGAAAGCCGGTAAAAATTCTAAATTTAAAAGAAGACCCAAAATCAAGCAAAATAAATGGCCAAATAGCCATAGTTAGTATCAAAATTCACATGTTAGTGCCACAAACCAAGGAAATGCCCAAAATTGTAAAGCATGGCAATCAAGAAAAGTTGCTGGTCCTTACAAAATAAAGTAAAAAGCTCAATTTACGAATAAAATCAACTTATAATAATGTCACATTAGGATAACTGTGTGGCTTTATCTGGCCAGTAAAGGGGTACTCAACGAGTTGCTAGCACTCGGAACATCGAGCCTCAGCTCGTAAAATACATATCAATAATACAACTGTCATCACCTCCATCTGAATCATCCCGCCACCACTTCGACAAGGCTAAACATAGTCATAGATACACTAAGGTTGTACCCATAAAATAACCACATAAAGAGAGAGAGAGGAGCACGGTCCACCATATACTAAGCCTAAGGTTGGCTCTATTGATTGGTCAACTATACACCTTTCCTCACTCTAAACACACACTTTACCGATTCCCTTTAGGGTCAGTTAGCGTAAGGTTCACAACATAACATACAACAACATCACTAACATAATGGTGGCACACACATAACTACCATAACGTCTTACATATGGTACATATACAGGGTAGATCACGATCATACATCCACTGAGTGTAACACATCACTTTACCACTTTCTGCACCCAAAGTGCAATCACCATACGATAGGGTTCATACACTCACCGTATGACCCCAAATCACAACATGAAGCATTACATATCTACACAAATCATGCATACGATGAACATAGTACATCACAACATAACATCCATTGCTACATAACAAGGTGGTACACACATTTCTTCAAAACATGGTAAGAACATCATGATACAACTCATTTCTTTTAACATCAATCTAGTCATACAACACATTGATACACCTACATATCACAATATGTCACAATGCTCCAACACTATGTCATCCACATTATAATTCTTTTCACACATCACAACAACAATTCACACATGAACTCTTCAAAGAATCCACAAGAAGGAGAGAGAACACTCCCATCCCCAGCACATCAACATGATGACAAACACGCACTAAGTGACATACACATCACGTGCATTCACAATATCACAATTAAGACAATAATCACATCATGCTTATACCACATTACTCTTCCAATATAAATCATCATCATGCAATACCATCATCTCCATGAAACAATATCATATAACACCATCACCATCATGTAACATCACCATACAACACCAATCCGGCCCATAGGTTCGAGAGCATGAACCTATGCTCTGATACCAAGTGTATCGACCAAAAAATTCACACACGAACAACACAGTAAAAGACAGGATATATATTTTTTTGACTTGCTTCGACACATAACATGACACAACATGTCGTCACAAAGTTACAACCAACTCTGGGAACCACTTGTTACGGGGATGACCACAAGGTCAGCACGGAAATGTTCACACCCAAAAGGATAATACACTTTTCTTTTTGACAGAACAACATAGAAGTCCAACCACATGACACTCTCACAACTAGGGCAAACCACAGTAAGAATTGATTGAAGGTTATTTATTTTGATAAAACACCCTTTAACTCATGACTTATGTTTTCAGAAAGATTCAATGTATGATTCGCACAAATTCATCTTACCAACTGAGTTATTTTCTTATACACTGTAGAGTAGTTCACTTAAAGTCTTCTCCTACTTGCTAAATCTTATTATCTTCTAGAAACTAACCATTGTTTTCCTTTAAGCTTGTTTAAGAGTTCACCCAAAAGGGGCAGTGTTCACTAGTTTAGCTAGGGATATCAATTTATAAAATTTTACTTTACAAGGATAGTTTCACCTTTGAGTACTTCAGGAATCTCTTGTTCTCAAGTAAGTCATCTCTACATTAATTTATCTGAATATATATATTTTAGTTAACTTCTATAAGGGTTAACCACTCCATTTAATTTTACTTATATCACATCATTACAAGGTGTCAGAGAGTTTTGACTTAACACTTTATTCTCAAAATCAAGGTTTTACAATACTTATGCCAATGTAATGATTGAATATCATTTCTCACCAAGGTAAGTTACTAGTCTAACAACAAAAGGGAAAGAACACTTCACCACGTAGTTTTCCGAACATACCAAGACAAGAGATCTTCTAAACTCCTTGCAAGCAAAGTTACAAAATTTACAACGCATTGAACTTTCTACAAAGAACTTCATAATTTGAACTGATGAAACTTTTACACTCTTTTCCTTTAATCTACTCGCATAATCCATCTGCACAAATATTTACTAGAGTCAGTTCGCTAGAACTGAGCATGATAAGATATAAACCTCACCTAATAATTTATGCCATCTAGCATATAAATAAATGAAAGTTTGCAATACTCCTTATCAAATAAATTTCTATCATACATTTAAAAACTTAACTGCACATCTCATGATAATACATTTCATACTCATTAATGTTCACTTCCTTAAGATCTGCTTACATAAGAACACAATTCCAAGTGACTAGATATACAACCTTAACCATGCAATCAATCATACTTAAATTACAGTAATAATAATAACGCTCACCTAATACCCTCGACCTACTTCACATATATAAGTATCCAACAATATTATCTTTCAATTAAATAAAAGCACCAACGACATTAAGTTTATATAATAAATACAAGTATCAATCTTATGTTATTCATCGATATTACCCAAGTATCAAACCTTCATAGATAATCAGTGATATGTAAGTATAATTTGGATATTTATCTCACAATTTTAAGAATATACTTATGTTAACAAAGATTCCACCAATCCACAAGTTCATGTATTATTTAGGTAACCTTTTGGTTGCTTATTCCATGCCTTTATATGTTTCTATTAGTATAAGGGTCCAACTCATTGGAATGAGTTACGATCAACAATATTGTCATATTTTGCTAATATGTCAAAGATACATTTGACTAACTAAGATAAGTAAGCGCGGTCCAAGCCACTATGATTACAAGTATCAGCATTATCTCAACTCCTAATTGAGATGCAAGTATCAATTTTTTTGCTAACATAATAATCATCGTAAATGCCAGAAAATATTCCACTCGTTAACCAAGTATTGAAATAACATATTTATCCTTACTGGTTACCTGATAACATAATATACCATGTTATATAATTCAACCTCCACTTGCATACCCCAATTTATGGGTATTAATTATTGTTCTATAAAATGAAGTTAAATAATTTCAGGTGGACTTATATCCTTACTGTCATACATGGTATGCACAGTCCCATTATGGTAGCTGTCACCTTTACTTAAGGCTATGCATGACTCCATTTTAGGGTAGTTATCTTAACTTCCCTATTCATCTGTTTTCCTACCAAAAAGTCTTTCGACAAGCTTCAAGGTCAAAGTATAAGATAAATTTATAATTTCATATTTCAAGCATTGCCTGAATTCATATGCATGAGGACATCACATATCAATCAAACTTGAAGAATGTCATTCATGAGAGTTCGATATCCAATATTACTTTAACCGATTCAAAGATCCAAGTAGTGCCTCAAAATTAAGCCATAGAATTATCCACACAGGATAATGACTTGCGTGCTTAACATATTCGTAAAGGTCATAGAAAACCCATTAATGCATGCTTCAGGAGGGTTCCAATCTAATAATAAGCTCATAGTAATAATAATAGCAGAGGGCCTGGTGAGGGGTTTTCAATAATCCCCAAGGTAAATGATAATCGAATGACTCAGATGGAGCTATCTAGAAAGACCAATCAAACTAGTATGACTCTTCCCAAATAGAAGCCCCCAATCCTAATGGGAGTTTATATTATTATAAATCCACAGTAAAAATCCAAATACAGTCATATCGGAAATTCCCTTTTTCAAGCCATGTTCTACATAATATAAACAATACAAGAAAAATTATAAACCATCATTCAAAGGAATAATCAAGGCAAAAAGATAAACCAACATTATAAGATCAGTAGGCAAGAATCGATGTAGAGATTTCTTCTACTCAAATAGTAAATAAGATAAACTGTAAAGGAGGGGAGAGATCAGTTCATGCAATTATGATTAACAGTCATTTGAAACCCATCTCCTTCTGGGCATCTCTTTCAAGAAAGAGTCAATATATGTAAATGCATGTTATATAATATCCAGAGTCCAAACGCTATTTATTTAGTAAAACAAAAACACATCAACATTCCAAAAGAAACCCATATCTACAGCATTCGAACAAAATTGCAAAGATCGATTTATCCAAATGCTAAAGGAAATAAATCATTAAGAGAGAGGGTTAGTCTTATCATGCCTGTTTTAAACGCATCCACCAGCAACATATCCAGCAAGGACTGCATAAGCCACACGAAATCCCACTGATCCACTTCTTGGGGTTTCATCAATACTATGGGTTTGATATAACATGTTTGACTCTGTCGACCTATCTTGAACTGGGTGAAAAAAATTCTTATTGTTTGTAATAACTTGTCCATATACCACTGAATGGCAAACAGTACTATTGGAGTCTGCAATTGGAAAGGTTGAATTACGAGCAACTAAAGACCATTAGATTCCCTACCTTTTGTTTCAACAGCAATTACAACATCATTTACAGATGGTAAATGAACACCATTAGGAGTAAATGTAGGCAAGGAACCAAGTCTATTATGCACATTAGCTCCTCCAGGCAATCTTTCACCCATATCCTTCAGCTGTGGATCTAAAATTACCGAAGCCATGGATGGAATAGGTGCAAAGAAAGCAACTGAATGGAAAAATGGCCATTGATGAGGACGCCCTGCTCAAGCCAAGCCCCAGTGGCTTCGCCACCTTTTGAGACCAACTTATCATCCGGATCATAAATAGCAATACCTGTGCCTAAAAAAAAAACCTCCCACTGCTCTTCCCCCACACACTCGCAACTGACCAACCCTTTAAAATATAGCTTAAATTGCCTCTCCTCCTACATAGCTTCGAAGGGTTTCACATAGTCATTTCCAACGTCTTCCCACTCCCCTTCCACCATACATTTAATACTGCACGCAAATTGGGCATCATGGTTTCTTCTGCAATTTTCTTGCGATAAGCGGCGCATTTCTTTACCTGGCCTGCTTGTGATCGGCGAGTTCTTGTTGGTATTTCTCGAACTCTCGAGCGCCTACATTTTTAGTAACAATTTCATCTCATCTTCTTCTTCACTATGAGCAGGTTGTTTTCCATTGAAAACGTCCTTCGCAGAGAAGCAGGAGTGAAGAAGAAGGAGAAGTGGAATTAATTTGGCTGTTGAGTTGTTGTGAGCGAGACGGCGAGGGCCTCCTATAACTGCAGCTGAAAGGCATAATCGAGGTCGCTGCATGCAGACTACGCTGCACTTAATTCCATGTGCTGAAAAGAAGCTGTGTTTACGTCTGAATTCGCCATCGCTCACCTTAATTCAGAATGGCTCAATGTTGGCAGGAAAGCAGAATTAATAAAGTAGGAGAAACACCTCTCCCGAAGAAGCTTCCCCGATAAAGCTTCCAAACTAACCCCGAAGCCACCGGAATCGAACACACGATGGAGACAGACCCTCATCTACGGGGCAGAGTGGAAGAAATGAAACAGCAAGGCAATTTGTGCTTCGTGAATATTCTGATATGAAACAGATCCGCCTCTATGAGATACTCTTCCATGAGTTACATCATAAAACAAGTAAGATCTCAATAGAGAATCTTTGTAATAAATTTCATCAGGTCCCCTGGTAACACTCTCACTGTCACATAGTCGATTTTGATAAAATATCTTGAAGGAGAATCCCGAATTTGAGGATGCATTCGATACTGAACAGATAACAACATAGTTGGACAACCTGCTTGTTAGAAGTGCTCAAAAAGGCTTCTGCCATACTGCAACATGCCTGCCGCCTGGCTAATTACTGTTGCAGGCTGTTGTTGTGGATCCCCGACAAGAACACACCTCGCAGCACCCAATGAAAGTGGAGGTAACACACCTACCTCACTAGCTTGAAGCTTCATCAAAAACCCACCATATCGACCCATTACTACGCCCATACGCATTCGCAGCAACACTTGGCATAGGCAGGGAGTTTTGTGGCCATGGCGAGGAGGGAATACAACATAGGCGGAGCTCCCAAAACCTGCGACTCCATTAGATTGGGGGTTTTAACACCCTTCTTCACCAAATCTAAACAATAGACTCTCCTCCCTGCGTATGCGGCCAGAACAGAATATAGAAGGCAGATAGCAATTTTCAAGGGATTAGCAAGTCAACATTAATAAATGCAGGGAAGTGTGGCCACCTACAAGGGAGATTTCAACACGCCAAGCAGGATGCAGGTTCTTTAATGCAATGGCAGGTGGCTATTAAAGCCACCCACCTCCAGCCAACCAAGGAAACAAAGTCAAAAGACATTAACATTCCCTTCCCCATGCCAAACGTGGTACACAAGGAGATCAAAAGGGAGAGACAAGGTAGGTTGGGGACATAAAAATCCATATTTAAAATTAGTAATTTAAAACAATTCTAAGATTGAGGGATCGGTCGACCCAGGAGGAGAACGGGGTTAGTACTTAAATAAAATATTTACACGAACGCCACCCCCAACTGTGGCGCCACCAAAAAACATACTCTTCCTCATTTGCGCAACAAGGCTCGATCAGCGGGAGCGACAAGCAAATCAAAAGGATAGTTTAACAATAACAAAGGATGATATCGATAACAATCGATATAAAGAAAATAATAACAAAATACAATCGTTGATCAATAATACAATCATAATGTCATTATTATTATTATTATTATCATTATTACTAGCAACCAATAGTCAGTTAAACTTTAAAAGGATTATTATTATTATTATTATTACTAGACAAGGACAAAAACACTAACGTTTCAAAGGAAAAGCAACAACGTTCAACTCTAAGAAGCACGGTCGTCGTAGAAGCAAAGGAGCAACGATGAACGGGGCATTCATTTCTTGCAAAGAGGTCAAACTTGTTTAGAGCCAAGAGGCAGCCATTGTTTCATAATTTCGTTGATCATTCAATGGAGGAGAGTCAAGTGACTTGAGACAACCATTGTATTTGTTTGAGATTCTGTGCATTGTGCAAGGAAAATCTACGTTTGGAGGCAGCCACTATTTGTTACTTTTTTCCCTTGCTCATTGTTGTTTACAGCTATTTTTTATTCAACCCTTTATTTTTTATCTTTTTAACGTTTTTATATTTATTATGTTTTATATTCCATTATTAACATTTATGTCGCATCGAATATTAAGTGTTCTTATGACACCCTTTTAGGGATTAGCACGAGCTCTCTGGATGGTTAAACAAAATAGCGAAATTAGGGTTTTCGCAGAGTGGGAAGAAGTGGTTGAAACTGTGAAAAAGCTCAGCCGCATCGCAGCTGGCACAGACACGGTAGCGAAGAAGAGGGCTAAAACAAAAGTGATCGAAATATGGGAGGGTGCAACCATATCTAGAATGGATGCTAAAAACATCAGAGATTTCCGAAGTTTGAGCGGGAAGGATAAAAAAGATTTCATAGTGAATTTAAAATCTAGATTGAATGCAGTTTTTCGAAATCACATTTTCTCCCTGGGCGATGAATCGCTAAAGATCATGCATGCCCTCAGTGGTGGTTCGAATAAAGAAATTCTGGTGGGGGTGGACTCAGTTCACAGTTCCATAGCGGACTGGGTAGCAGATGGGCTCATTCTGCCTTTGCCCCTCTTTCGTTCAAGGCCACAGTTCAGCAAGCTTCCTCTAACCCAAGCGGTTCTCAAGCATATATCGTGGATTTAGCTGAGTCGACTCCGTTACTGAAGGTGGTTAATCCGAAGGTAAATGGGAAGCCAAATCCCTATCTCAATGGATCGTTGTTAACTGGTCTTCTCATTATGAGATAGTATTCTGCTCCAAGGGCTTCTTTGTAGTCCACTTTCAAAGAGCAGAGGATTATCACAAATGCATTTCGGAAGGCCCATGGTTTTAGGGTAACACAGGCATGTTCCTTACTCCCTGGTTTCCCAAATTTGACCTGAATACCCTTTCAGTTTCTAAGATGCCAGTGTGGGTCCGACTTCCGAATCTTCCACTTCACTTATGGCATGCACTTGAAGATACCGGCCAAGCCCTTGGGAAGTTTCTCAAGATCGATCTTTCCAGAACATCGGTTGGCATTTGCACGTTTGATAGGATATATGTAGAAATTAATCTCAGCAAGGGACTTCTAGATAGGATAATTCTACAAGTGGGGAATCAACAACATATTCAACACTTGGATTATGAGAATACAATATTCCATTTTCAATTTTGCAAGTCCCCGAGTCATTTGCGGGCAATTTGCCCAGAATTCAAAAGAAACAATTCCATAAAGAAAAAGAGGCCATCTACTAGTAGAGGGCGGATGATCAACTCTTATTCAAATCAAGCAAAAAAAGGTACGGATAAGGAGGATCATGGCAGAAACAAAAACACAGAGATAAAGAGAAAGAAGAACAGAAAGAAGATAAGAAAGCAGTAAGCAGATTAAAAAGAGGTCATGAATCAAATAAGTTGGATTCTGATCAGGATCATACCCCTGATCGATCTATGCCCCTCTCGAACCCTAACAATATGCAGCTGGTGGTTGCCTCATAATCGGGTCCGTAGCAAGAGGTTAGCAAAAAGAAAGGAAAATGGGGGTGTTTCTCTAATATGTTAGACTACTATCCTCCATATGATGGGAAATGTTAATTAGGATAGTTTTGTTTCTGGTTTAGCTTTACTTTGTTCCGAGGGCAGTTATTCTGGCCCTTGTTGGTTTAATGTATAGGGAACGGGTCGCTTCAACCCGTTTTATCGATTAAAAAAAATATTTATGTCACATCATTACATGCAATCATGATCATGAATTATGTGTGAATACAGATCATTCATGAACATGATCTTTACTTTAGTAAAATTTTGAAAAAACTAATTTACATTGTATATATTTTTTAATTTAAAAATGATGAATGATGTGTAATTGGAAAAATCCTAGACTTTTCTTGTAACCTTATTCTAAGTTCTAACTTCTACGCATGTTTTTTGCTTACCGCTAATGTGATCTGGAAAATCAGAAACAGGGTTAGAAAATCAATAATTAGTAAATAGACATTTTAATATTTTTATCATTTATGTAACGGCAATTTTTTTTTAACATCTTAACCTTGTGTATGCTCTCACATCGTGCCTTTATTGTGATCTTGGTGATCAAAAACAAATTAGGATGGCATCAAGTTTTATTTCAAGTGGAATGCAAGAAGGCCCACATGCTTCTGAAAACATGTCGGAACCTATGAAATATGATGTTGCTTCTCCTCTTTGGAGACATGTAACAATAGTAGAAAACATATTTGGTGGTGGAGTTTGTATTTGATTATGCCATGGTTCCCATGCTCAATACAAATCCTCATATAGTCGACTAAAAATCCATTTGACTGGGCTTGGAAGAGTGGGGATAAGGAAGTGCCCCCAAACTATCAAAAGAGAAAATGGAGTACCTAAGAGAGCAAGGGGAGGTTGGTAGACAAACTAAAAGAAATAACGCTAGAACAGTTCCTTTGCAAAGAAGGCCTTTAGCAAGACCACCTGCACACCCATTTTCTACTTATTTTTTCATCCAAACTTAGGCTGGCCCACTTGATACCCCTTTAGATGAAGAGACCTCATGAAATAAGTCAAAATGAGCATTAAAAAAATCATTCAATAATGAGAAGAAGGACATTGCTGATGAGTTGGTTACTCGATGCAATTATGCATGTGGGTTGCCCTTCAATGTATTGAGATCTTCATATTGACGATAAATGTTGAAAGTTGTCAATGAAGCTCCACAAGGGTACAAAGGCCCAAGTTACAAAAAGTTTGAACCACACTTTTGGCAAAGGAAGTGGAGCACATTCAAACGTATTTACAACCAATTAGAGAGTCATGCAAGGATTCAAGGGTTTCAGTCATTTCAGATGGATGGAAAGATGCTTGAAATAGACCACTTATAAATGTTGTAATATGATCTAAAGGGGAAATGATATTAAAAGCCATTGATTGTGAAGGGGAAGTCAAACATGCATAGTTTATTACCAACATTGTTATAGAGGCTATTGAGTTAGTAGGCCCCAAGAATATTGTCCAAGTTATCACAGAAAATGCAAAAAACTATAGAGCAACAAGATTGATTATAAAGGGCAAATACAAGCACATATTTTGGACCCCTTTTGTTGTCTACTCCCTCAATTTGATTCTGCAAAAAATTGGAAAAATCTCGTGGATCGAGCACATTTACAAAAAGGCAAATGACATTCAGATGTTTATGACAAACCATCATATGTCACTAGCCATATTCAAGAGATTCTCAAGATTGGAGTTGTTGAAATTTGCAGAGATGATTTGCCTCTCACACACTCGTTTTGAGATGACTTGTGAAGGTAAAAGAGGCCTTAAAGTAGTATAGTGATCAGTAATGTTTAGACATTGTGGAGGAAAGAAAATCATAAAGGTAAAATCGTTGGTCTTGTTGGTGCCCATTCTAAACCCCTAAATTAAATTATTCTTTCTCATCAACTTTAACTTAATCTATCTTCTCTGTGTGAAAATGTAATTGTTCTGTGTGCTTCATATTTGCTCTTGGAGCTCCAAAATACATCCCAAGTCTAATAAGAGGGTCAATCTGAAAGAAGCTTCATGCTTTAGCCAAATAGAGCTTGAGATTCAACAGAAATGTCGAGGAAACTAATTTAGTGGATTGATTTATCAAAGTATAAACAACTCCAAATCACGAAAAATTGGCCTCGTCGGATGCACCTGACAAAATTAGGTAATTATTTTTGCGTATGTGGAAATAATGGCATGGAATCAAGAATCAATCCCAAAATGCTAACAGAAAATCAAATATTTTTAGTTAGACAAGCTGCATTCCTGCTCTAATCAAAAGATATTTACTTTGTGCACAAGAAGAAGATTTACTTGTTGTTTTGGGGGGAAATTTTTTGTAGTATAAAGACATAAAATTTGTATAAATATGGGGCTTTTCCTCATGATAAGAGAGTTACTTTTAGTTATTCTTATCCAAAGTGGATTAGTCTTCCACTTTCTGAAGAGGTCTTGAGACTGTGAAATGCATATAGAGTTTAGTTTTCCAATCTTTTGTGTCAAGGTGGTTGCAAGTTTACAGCCATTGTCGAGCTTTGAGAGCATTCAATTTATGTTCCCTTGCTAATAAATTCAAGAACTAGATGAAATATGTTTGCTTCTAAGCTTAGTTTCTGTGTTCTGGATGAAAAATTACTGATTAATGAGTCATATTTTTTCTATTACAGTCTTGCATTTACTATTTCTCTTTGTCATACAATAGATTTGTCCTTGGTGTTTATTTTATTTCATTAACTTGTCACTCTAAACATAACTGAAGGTATCTTTTAGCCTTAATCTCATTATTAAGAGAATGCAAGAAATATTGAATTCAACTTTCTTTAGTACCCTGCCTCTGATGTGATAAGTATATACAATCATTTGTGTGACAAATCATGAGAGTGAAATGTTGTGTCCTTGGCCATGTTTGTCCCAAATCAGTCCACCATTTGAAAAAGAAACTTGAGGGAGTAAAACATTCATCTCTCCCTCTGCATTTCAGGTTACACCCCGAGTCCTCTCACCCTAGTTCAAGGCATGACCAAAAGAAGTAGGAAAAGGCCATCTCCTTTGTACGTGTCCCTCAATCATCCCAAGGCTTGATCCCAAGGAAAGTACTAGACCCATCCCAAGCTACAAAACGACACACCAACCCAGTCTACCACTATCCCAAGCCATTTCCCCCTTTCCATTAAGAAGAAATTGTTGTCAATCCAATAAAGGGTGCAAATTTGAGGACCAATAGGTCCTTGATGATGAATTTTGGGCCAAGGTTGTGTAATTTCTCAATTTTACAGATCCCATGCCATCTATGATTAGATACATAAATATTGATGTAACATGCATGGGAGAGATTTATAATGGAATATACTCTATGCTTAAACTTATGAGAGAGGTCATACAAACAAAATAAGAAGATCCAAAAGAGACCTACAATTAAGTAAGAGAGTGGTCATGAAGAGGTGGAAGAAAATGAGCAACCCATTACATCTCCTTGCCTATTCACTTAGCACAAAGTATTATAGTTCTAGAATACTTAGGCTACCTAACATGCAACCACTGTATGATGCCTTTGAAGTTGCAAGGGAACTAGGGTAGCATTGAGAAGACTTTTTCCTTATCCATCTATATCTAGTGTGTTCCTCAACTAAATGAGTATGTTTGTATCTTCAAAAGCTTTAAAAGGTTAAGGCTCTCTTAAACAAGTGCACCATGAGCCCAATCAAATGGTTGTATGTAGATGGATATAATGCTAAGTATCTATGACTTGTCACCATAAAACTTATTTCATAGATATACATTAATTGAAAATTTTACCAAGTTACTAGCATATTTCTTATACATTTTGAGTATGTTACTAATTTGAAATTGCTAACAAAATTTTTTTGTAACATGCGGCTAGCAATTCTTCTACATAGTGGAATTGGAGTAGTTGTGTTTTTATGCACGTATTTCAATGAAACAAGTTGCTATCCAAAAAGACTGAGTATATGGTATATGTGCATTCCAATTTCTGCCTCTTGTTAGACAAGTTTGAGAACTATATAAGAGGTCACTTGGGGGTATTCTTCTAGAGACTATAGCCTTGGATGCCTCTACAACCACTTGTAGACACACAGACCAAGTAATATTTAATTTACTTTAATTTAACCAACTCTTAGATAAGATTTGTATGTGCCTTACGTTTCTATATATTTCAGTTTTTGTGTGCCTCTAATTCTGCATATTATCCAGCATATTGTTATTACTTTTATCCTATCTTATCAAGCACGGGGGTTGACATCCACCAAGGAAGCTAACACTTCTTGGATCCGCTTCATCGGGAAACCCCCCGCATAAATCTATATAATCAAATCTTTCTCTAGTTTTGTAGTTTTTTATAGCTTACAGTAGTGAGGATCAATCACTTCAGCGCCCGTATTCATCACATCACATTCGAGGTAACATAAACCCTCTATTATTTGAGGTTTTCTAGTTTCTTTATTACTAGATCATTAATTTGATAATAAATGAAAAAGTGGTAAAAATTCTTGGCACGCCAAGGGGGACCACCCTTTAGGTGGTTTCTTTCTTTTAAATACTTCACTTTTTCCTACTAACACTGCAGTGTGAGGATTTTCTTTATTACTTGTTTGTGTTTGGCTCATGGCTTGGATCCCTCATCACTCGAGAAGTGTAGATAAATAGGAAACGTGTTATCTAGACATTCCACTTTTTCCCTATTTATTCCTTTTTTACATTGTACTTTCCATCCATGTTTGTGTCCTCATCCAACGTCGCATTTCGTTTTGTGCTTCAAAGGAAACCTTATTTTTTTGCATCTTTCTTCCTCATATAGTCTAAGTAGGGGGTTCAATATTTTACATCACACAACCTATCACACATCCAAAACCACATGAATCAATCAGCACATCAAAATAGTATACTGATTGGGATTTGATCACCCAACAGTAAGTCATCTCAGACATTTCTCAACTACAACTTACCCAAAACCAAACATAGATCACCTTCTTCTAGGTCATTTGTTATCCACCTCCTTTTTCTTTTTCATATTCTTAATCAAAACATAAAAAGAATTGTTTGCTTGACTTGTCTATTTAAAATGTAACAAAACTTCACCCTAAACGGTTTTACACAAACATCTACAAAAATCGATATCTCATGCTTATCCCCTTCTAGATCACATCAACCAATACGTTCTTCACCACTCCCTGACATTTTCAGATAGCCTTTTCCAACACCACCAACAAATCTTTTTTCACCAACCACACCAAACAAATATAACCCATTTTCAATCGATACCATACCTCAAAAACGTCTACCTCATGGTCCTTTAGAGGCCTATGAGCCTCTCTCTAACCCCATCTATGACTTTCTACTTCCTAGACCTCCTAAAATTTCTCAAACCTATCAACCTATTCAATCAGGGTATTTTATCCCACCTACATCTTCTTATGTGAATGTTATCCCTACTTCAATCAAAATGCATATTCAATCACCCAAATCCACCCACAATCACACTTCCCATGTGTATCACAATCAAATATTTTAATCCAACCTAAAATGTCCTATCAAACATCTCCTTCAGCCTTGGCACACCAAGCTTTCTTATATCTTTATCCATCTGCTCATTATATTGTACCGCCAAGACCATTCAACACTTATCCTAAATCCACTTCAACCATAACTACAACCCACATGCCTATAACATCAATTACCGATACTCCTCGGACATCCAACACAATCAACATCTCATGTTTGTCTCCTTCTAGCACCATATATGAATACTTTCACTATAACTCTAGTTCTCAATTATGTCAGTCAGAAGGTCCTACTTTATCCCAATCACCTTATATCAATGCCATCCCTACTTTATCTACCATACTTTATGCACTTCAGCAATCTCTGCCACCCTCCTATGTCCCTACTTCCCAATATTACACAATCCCCCAACCAATCCAATCTCCACTCCTAGATATTTTTGAACAAACCTTCCTTGATCCACCTTTAACAGATCCATTTATACCTTCCACACCATATGATTTCAATCCTTATTCAATGAATAATGTACATCAAACACCTCTTTCAATATCCACGCATACATCTACCATTGATTCCACGCCTATATCTACCTCATCCATTCCATCTACCACATCCATCCCATCCTTACCAATAATACCATCCGGCATAGATCCAATCCTAGTTCCTACACCTACCACATCAATCATTGACACGACATCATTTGAAGAACCTTTGAAAGCACCTCAACTTATGACAACTTTAAATGATCCTTCTACATCATTAGTGCAATCGAATCAATCTTTAATTTCCTTATATTCCATTAAACAAATACTGCTTCCTATGTTTATCCCAACACCACCTCTAGATCCTCTGGTGGAAATTTTTGTCATTCCTCCTAAGGAGGCGACCCCAAAAATAAAATTTACAACCATCAATACATCACCTCAAAAATCCCTTATATATTCCTATAAGGAAATTGACATTCCTATCTCTAAACAATCCAACACGGACAACCTTTTCATCAACCAAAACTAAAACAATTCAACACTACGGCATTTACCAATACCAAAATTGAATTCAGGCCATCAAGACATCAACATGCTTGAATGTTATACTCAAAATCTTGATCATCTCAATTAACCACTTCTTCTTTAAAGACCAAGATATTTTGCAAAGACAAAGCACCTCCTAACACTTTGGTTGGATCATGTACCGAGGTCTTCTGACACTCGTTACAAACTTTTGTAAGAAGTCATCGTGGTTTAATTCCAACCTCTTCTACACATATCACCGTTCCCATGGACACGATGTTGAACATTATAGAGCACTTCAAGCCATTGTTCATAGCTTCATCAAGCAAGGATACCTCCTTCCCAAAAAAACCAATCTCTTCCTTTCACATCCGCACCTTTGACTTCATCCATGCAAATGCAAAAGTCCCCTTGTTCTTCACAAACTTTCACAGGAATTTCACCTCCAAATTATGATTCTTCTAAAGAGGATCCTTCATTGTCCATCAGAGTTGTTCGAGTAACCACTCGGTCCAGTCCACGTGACCCTAAATTATGAACCAACACTAAACTAAAACTAAAACGCCAAAACCTCAACGAAAACCACCCCCATCCTCAGCATCCAAATTAGCTCATACATCAACATCCCAAACATCTACATCCCAATACAAGTCTAAGCCTTCCAAAGAAAGGACATCTAAAAACAATAAATCTAAATCCAAACAATCCAATCCTCTAACCAAATTTGATTTGTCTTCCAAGACACCTGATCTACCCATCCAATCTACATCCGAATCTGAATCCCAATCCAAAATTGATTTGTCTTTCAAGACACTTGATCTACTCATCCAATCTACATGCACATCTAAATCCCAATCCAAACAATCCTAAATTGATTTGTCTTTGAAGATACCTAATCTACCCATCCAGTCTACATCCAGACCTAAATCCATGCTTAAACAATATTGTTGAGTTGTGAAGCTAAATTGCTTCACAAAAATCATGTTTTACAAAACTATAGGTTTACACAGGAACCGACATCAGTCACCTAGGATGAACTGGCATTGGTCAAGGAACTGACACCGGTTACCTGTGTGTTTATGTTTTTATTTAAAACGCAGGATTAGATCCCACCTTTGATTTAAAGGTGATCTAATTGTTGTAAATGTAGCTAAAATGCCCTAAGTTTGTATATGCCTATATAAGCTAGAAAGTTAGGGTTATAAGCTAAGAATTGCATGTAATTTATTATTATTGCATGTCGATTCCTTCGTTGAGAGGATGATGAAGAATAAGAAGAAGAAGAAGAAGGTTAAATGAATGGTGAGAAGATGGACAAAAGGAAATTAATGTATAAATGGTAAGAAGAGGGTAATTAATGTCTTCTACTATATTTCCTTTATATTGTTTAGTCTCAATGTAATGGCTTATATAGTATGCAAAGCACATATGGTTTCTTCTTGTAGATCCATAGGTTGTTGTGAGATCTTGTATTTTAGATCCATGAGACCATGTTGTATTGTTGGTCTATAGAGATCTAGTATTATAACTCATTGGATAACTTGTGGGTACGTGACAGTATCCAGATGTTGTAGAGGAGGTTGTCTTCTTGATTACACAGGTTGATGCAGTGATGGAAGAGAGACTTACTTCTTGGTGCACATTTATGGTTGCACATTGGTAGACCCATTCGAGAGGTCTTGTTTGCAGATTCACAAGAGAGTTTGGTTGTAGTTTAGAGATGCAATAGTTCCTGGTTATGTGAGATTTGGTGGTGGTTTGGAGGCATGGTTGTAGTGTACTCATGTAGATCCGTTTAGAGATCTCGAGGAGGAGATATTCTTGGAGAGATGCATTGTACTCTTGTTTATTATAATTTATTGACATCTCTATCTTTGGTAGACATAGCCCACATTGGATGAACCACGATACATGTTGTGTTATGTGTGTGTAATTTGTTTTGATTTGGATTATTTAAGTTTATACTTCCACTACTATAGATTTTGGGGAATTTTGTAGTTTTGTATTTACATGATTTAGTTTGTTATTGAACCATAACACTATTCCACAGTCAAGATTTTCAATAATTATGTTAAAACCCATAAGAGTTATCTTCCTTTTGACACTTCGATTGGGTCATATACAGATATCCTTTGACATATAACTTGAATATCTGCCATCACACTTCTCTCTATTAAATATTTTATTCCGAATAGTCCCAAACCTTCATGGTTTAGTCCCAATCACGCTTGCTCTTATCATCGTACTCCAGGACATGACATCAAGAATTGTAAGGCCTTGTAGACTATAGTCCATAATTTTATTGAGAAAGATGATTTTCTCATTCATGGGAACCATTCTTATCCATCCACCATAACCAATCCAAATCCAATTCCTAGATACCCATCCACCAAAATTACTAAATCTATCCTTCGTCCACATCATCCCTTATCATTCCTCCTAAAGAGGGTCCTCCCTTGTTTATTGATATTATTGCTTTTACTAATCATCCCTATAAACCCCATCCATCTATCAAATCCAAATATAAAACTATAAACAATCCCATCCAGCCCCATGTGGCATACACACGCTCATCCACATCCAAATCACCCAAAGGAAACATAGTCTCTTTCGTCGGGGGTACAGCCTCCCCTTGAACTTGAGCATATCATCTGCATTAAATCATTTCCTGTTTAAATATTTACATTGACACTAGGGGACCTCACTCTTGACATCATTTTATTTAACCTCATCCAATTTCATGTAATCCTCATATGATCTTAATCTAAATTTTAACTAAGTCCAAATCTCAATTAAAGTCCACCTTTGTGGCAATGTTTTTCCTCCCTTTGGGGGACCATTTATTCTTGCTTGAAATCCTAAGCCCACCATTATGGCCATCCTTGTTTCTCTCTTGAGAAAACATATTTTCACTCCAAGTCCACCTTTGTGGCTATGTTTGTCCTTCCATGGAGGGATCATTTATTTTCATCACAGTCCACTATTGTGGCCATATTTGTTCCTCCTTTGAAGAACCATTCATCTCTATTTTTCATGAAAGTCCACATTTGTTGCCATATTTGTGCTTTTTTCAGGGGCACCATCTATTTTCTTACTTTTCATCAAATTCCACCGTTAGATGTATGTGTACATGTAGATTTGTATTTACAAGTAATTCCAGGATAAATTGAAGAAATATGTATATATATACTTACAAGTAATTACATGTTAGATGCATATTTTATGTTTCCTTTTCATGTAGTTGTATATTTTATGCTTCATTTTCATGTAATTGTATATTTTATGCTGCCTTTTCTTGTCGTTGTATATTCTGTAGATGTATATTTAGATTCAGATGTGTATTCTGTAGATGTATTTTTACAAGTAGATGTATATTTCGTATATATCTATTTGCAAATATAGAGCCTTTCCTTAATTTAGCCTGGAATTTCTTGTAAATATACATCTATAGAACATACAGCTACTTGTAAATATGAAATATAGATTTCATTAATTTAGTCTGGAATTACTTGTTAATATACATCTACATGAAAAGGCAGCATAAAGTATGCACCAGCAAGGGGAACATACATCTACTTGTAAATATGAAATACAGATTTCATTAATTTAGTCTGGAATTACTTGTTAATATACATCTACATGAAAAGGAAGCATAAAGTATGCACCAGATAGTATAACATTCATCTACTTGTAAATGTGAAATACAGATTTCATTAATTTAGTCTGGAATTACTTGTTAATATACATCTACATGAAAAGGCAGCATAAAGTATGCACCAACAAAGTATGCACCAGCAAGTGTGCACGGTGGGTAACATGTCAGATTTGTTTGCAAAGTAGATTGGGCTGTAGAGAATTCTCAATTGCTTCTTTTGACAGATTTTTGGGATTACCAGGTTTTTTACAGGCTCCCCTCCCATATATAGATTGACAAAAAAAAATTAAAATTATATGAATGTGCATCAATATAAGAACAAAGTTAAGAACTTATTATGTGGCACTATGATGTGGAATAATAGTTGATTACGGTAGCATGGAACTGTAACTGTAAATCTAACTGAATAAAATTTCAGAGCAGTTGAGGAACTGGATTTATAGGAGATATGAAAAGTGTTGTAGTTGAGTGATCCTTGTGCTTTTCTTTTATTGGGTAAAATTGGTTGATCCTTGTGCTTGTTTTTATTGGGTGAAACTGATAGGGGTGGATCAAGATTTATGATATTTTATTTCAATACTCATATTTGAAATTCAATTTGATTTGATTTCACATTTCAATTCAATCTTTGTTTCTTAAGCCTCGCATTTGTTGAAAATATGTAGGTACATCATTTATGGGAGTAGCTGGTATAGAAAATGGTGAGAAAGTTAATGCTTAAAAGACAACTTGTATTTGAAAATGGTGCACTTTGGACTTCTGCTTGTGAGAACCTGCCCCAAAGTGTGTGAATGACAAGACCTTTTACATAGTAAAATGGGAGCTTAAATTATATGGAAAGTGACATCAAATTGATATGATGATGTGGTATCAATTTTGTATAGGGATGAAATACAATTATATATCCTTGTATTAAATACATGTTGACTTTAAATTTGGCAGACATGGAAGTATAATATATGTTATTTTATGTTTAAAAATGATATTGACTATTCTATTGTTGATAGATTCATGGTTGTACATGAAAATTGACAGACACATCAGTTTTGAAGAGTGTTTGTACATTAATTGGATAGTATTCATTCAATTATTAATATTTTACTATGTAAAAACTGGAGTCAAATATGTCAACTACCATCACCACTATTGGGTAATGCACCATGACTAGCTCCTCTCCCCTATACAGAATGAAATTGACGTGTTGAATTCCGTGATATAAAAATATATTGTAAACCCCAACATGGTTGGTGTGAGGAGAGTTGAAGATGGGGAACATATTGCTTCAGTAGTCCTTGTTGTCATCTACCACTGCTGAGGCACAAACCATGGATCGATTCTCTGTAGACATTGTGGGAGGCACAAGCACAAGCACCAGATCCAAGAGCATGTTTTTCATGAAACCATCATAATAGGTTTTGAAATCCACGTTGTTAATTTCATGATCAGGGGAGAAAAGAACATGATAATGAGAATCATCACCATCGACAGTGTAATGCATAAGGGAGCTATCCTCCTCGCTCTGGACCAGGAGCCTTTCCAGGGTTTTTTCCCTTTCTATAATACCCTTTTTCTCATTAGTGTACGACGAATTAGCGTTGTTTAATAGGCCATGGATCTTATGGGTTGCGACGATTTTCTTTGTCTCATGTTTTATCATGTAGTCCAACACCATGTGACAATACGCTTCATGTAGTTTTTTGTCACCATCCAGCTATTCTGCCAGAGCTCTTAACATACAGTTTCCATCTACTTTTATGCCCACAATTCTTAAATCCTTCGTCCCTTCCTCCTACCCCTCCTTCGTCCCTTCCTCCTACCCTTCTCCTCCTTCCTCCTCCTTCCCCTCCTCCGTCCCTTCCTCCTCCCCTTCTCCTCCTTCCCCTCCTCCTCCTCTGCGTCTGCCTCCCCCCTTCCCCGCCCCCACCTCGCATTTGGGGTTAGAACACTAAATTTTTTATTAAAACTGTGCATATTGAAAGCTTGCAAAAATGACGGATGCCATCGTATCTCTTGAGATATCTCTTAGGAAGAAATCTTCCTGAAAGAAATTTCACACTAAACCTTTGTGCAGATCCCTAGAAACCAACCCAAATCTCACCAATCAGCCACAGAGATTAATTTCTTCAAAGATATCGTTTACGAATGTTTGAAAATTTAAGAAGTCGTGGTCACGATTTGTACTTGGTTTTATGACAGATTTGTACTTGTTCGAAAGCGATAGATGTGTATAGTGGATTTTAGAGCCTGGATACAATTTCAAGACTCATTGGCAATGATCAAATGTGAAGGGCTACTCCAAATTTCATTATGAAGGGTGTATATTTACCCAACCCTTCCATGATGAAAAGTAATATATATAGTTACACTTCACATGACAAGAATATATCTACTATATACGTCAAAAAAAAAATTAAATTAAATTAACAAATATATTTAAACACAAAAAATTCCCAAAATCCCGTCAAATATAAAATCTGACCAGACTTGAGTATTAAGGGTATGTTTCTGGTGTAGGAAGGTATGAAACCAAATAGAACACAAACCACATCTTGAAATCCTTCACTTATAATTCACTCAATTTACACATGTTTGTATAAGTTTTATGAAAATAGGGAAATCCATTTCGAGATATAAACTACAGCCTAGCCAGGACTATCCATTTCACGGACTACACCATGATAATTTTTCATTTAAGAAAAATCAGGTTACAAATACCCCAGTGAAGTTGTTGTGTGATCCAAACAACATTTAGCAACCATGGAAGCGCAATTTCCATTGATGATAAGGAAACTAAATGTGCATTGAAAGAAAGTTAAAGAGGAGGAGACAAAATCATTCAAGGACCATAGGCATACCTATGTCATAGGTAGAAATCTCATTAGACCATCCATGGGCCATCGCTCACCACTTCAACATTGGATTTTTTGTTTCCAAATAAATTCATTTGCTCATGTGGTACTAGTATTATTCCTCAATGCTATTGATACCATAGACTCAAAGTATGGAGACTCACAAATGACATGCAATGTACATGACTTCAAAAGCTTTTCATTGTAGACTGTAGAATATTTTTAGAGAATCAAGTATTGGAGAATTAGAAATGAAATTAAATGCAGCCATTTAATGGAGTTCTCAATTGTGTTGCAAGTTGTAGCAATCTCGGTTCCCAATCCCATCTTGCAAGATTGTTAACATTAGTATTCAAAATCAAACATTTTCAAATTATTTTGTTATAGACATTACTTTTATATTTTCATGGTGAAATGTAGTATTGATATCAAACATTAAATTGGAACTAATAGTATATCCCACTGCCTAATTCCCATTGACTCAATGATTCATTAATTGTGATGAAACATCTACACCCACTTTGGGATTTGCAACTAACAAGTGACAAGGAATTTTTCATTTCAGAACTTCTTTTGAAACTTTATGTAATAATTTATACTTCTATTTTGTCAAGCAATTTACAATTTTTGAATTTATTTTGATAGCTAATTTTTTGTTTACATTGCTCTGACGAGTTGCAAGCCCTTGGACAGGCTATGACGGGCTCAAATTTTATCACTGCTCGTTGGAGAGGTTTATTCAATTTCATTATCGGTATATGTGTGTGGGTATTTGTGTTTATATGGTCATAAAAGGAAAACGCAGAAACAAAAAGAATTTAACCTATAATAATATTACATAAGGTAATACTTAGATGAATTAGTATAATTATTATTCTTATTATTACGCTGAAAGGCGTGTTCTATGTTAGAAATCCCAACTCTTTCTAACAAGCAACAGAGGCATCAACGACTGAAAATTTTTGGTCGATGAAATACAGAATTATATCTGTCGTTCATGTGGTCTTGAACAGTTGGGTAGGAGTGGTGGGTGTCTGAGAACTTTCAGAAGCATGGCTTGTCCTGGGAGGGAGGAAATTATTAAACATCGATATTTAATGTAAAACAGAGAATTTTTGTCACCTGTGCGGTTGTGCCATACGCAAAGCAAAGAAGAGATAAGACAAGTAGACGTATGGTCACCCCTGCTCTGTGGTAGTGTATGGAATTGACCCCCCAAAAAATTTGTTCTGCAGGGCTTTACTTGAGGATTGTATGTGAATTGATGGAAAAGATCATGTTTTGGTTGGTATGAATATACTACGGTACTCGAGTTGCCTGCCAAGTTTAAGCTTCTGCTTCTTGGTTTCAAGAATTCCATCAGCTCTATGTTCCAAGATAAGGAGGTGGGATTTTTCCTTCTATTTTCCTGGTTTCATGGCGACGGCTTGTAATATGATGAAAGAGGAAATCCACCACCCTGTACAAGCAGCGACTGATTTTTTTGTTGTACCCAGCGAACCACCTCATTCAGAAATTTTGTTCCTGACGTGGATGCAAACAACTATAGGGACCTAATTTATGAGTTGTTTTTATCCACCGTGCTTGTTTTCTTGAGCTCAACTAGTTTTTTTCTGGGTTTGCACCATTCTTCTATTTTATGCTGCATGACTTTGTGGTCTTCCTTTTCTCGGTAGAGCTAAAGGTTCTTACTCGAATTTTCATTATTGGTAATTGTCGATTTCATTGTTGGGTCAAGCTTATGAGATTTACCACCACAACTCACTAATGATTTGTGGCAACTCATTTTCTCTGTTCTTTAATTGTTGTTCCCTGTTACATGTTAGGTCGTCCATTGATATGGCTCGAGCTTGGGCTCGCGTATTTTTCCAATGGCTCACCAGCGTGATACCCTAACTCATTGTTTGAGATTTTAATTTGTTTATATCTCGGTCAGGATTATATATATGTTTAACTTTCTTGGAGCAAGCTTTGTTTGACTTGTTGAGGCTTCACTCCTAAACAACTCGCTTATGGTTAGCCCAACTTAATGGGTTTGAGCCGGATCTTCAACTCTAGCTTGACATAGTTGTTCAAGGTTTTCAAGTAGCTCACCAAGGGTTTTCCTTTGCATTGTTTACCACTATTTGTTGGCTCATCCCTTAGAAAATTTTGTGCATCCAGAACTTGAGCTTGGTTGATTTTTTTATGGCCTAATTGGGATTTCACTTTTGGGAGCTCATCTTGCCATTTGTGCATTTTTTCTTTGCCTAGAAAAGACGAGTTTGGGTGTGACATGTTTTTTAGTGGATTTAAGTCGAGGCCTTTGGGGATATTGCTGGTTGTGTGCTTGGGAGTTATTTTTCATAGCCCAGCTACATTGGATCATTGTCAACCTCACTGGCTCAGCCAACCCTCTACACCCATCCTCACCGTTGTTTTTGGCCTTCACTCTCCAGCTCGACCCTTCCTAACTTGTTATGAGCTTCACTAGCTCGGCCACTCTTTGGGGTAAGACATATTTCCGTAAGTTCTACTCTGTTATAGCTTTTTAAACCAAAGAAGCTTGGAGTTTGTATTTCATACCTAGATTTACTTGCATATTGACTGTCACCTATAATCTTTTGCTAAAATACTCATTCAAAGATCTGAAAAATCTTGTATTTCTGTTTTTGTCTTGAACATCTCTATTATTGCATATATATGGGACCTTGAAGGATTTTTTATTTTCCTTCTAAGTTCATGATTTGGTTTGGGTTTCCATGATTCATTGAGTTCTGAGCTGGGCTCTGTTTTCATGGCTCGCATGTGTATAAATACTAGTTTGAGATATCATGTGCTCGGATGCTCAGTAGTATGAATTTTTTATCTCGCTATATGGGTTGACCTTACTTAATTCACCAATCTACCAATTGGGTTTTACATGGCTCGGTGTGTATACATTTCATGGCTTGCCTAAGGTAAGCATGTCATTTCCTTCCACTTTATGTTATAGCTGTTAGAACCTTACAAAGTCGTAATCTTTAAAGAAATGATTCAGGTATGTTCTCAAAGTTGTAACTTTATGGTTGATAGATTTTTCCACGGTATCTTGAAGCACATTCATAGATCACTTTACTTACATGTATGGATAAATATGTGCCCACAACATGAATAAATAATTACATAACATGATTGATTAATATATACATGCAAGCATTACATAATTACTATGCATTTATAAAATCTTATAATTTTATAAAGTTTGGTTTTTTGGCATGGCTTCTTTGAGATTGTAATCTTTGATGTAGAAAATAGTAAACGAAATATATGAAATTTTTCCTCCAACAAAGAATGTAGCTTCCAAAGCTACCTTGAGTAACTTAGTGTAAAAACAATGAGGCATACACAAATGTATAATACATCCAAATTCCTGAATCTGGAGTCATTCCCAAATGTCTCTAAATGGTTTTCCAGACCTTGAAACACACACACACACACACACACACACACATAGATATATATATAGTTTCAGGATTCAATGTACGGAGCATTCTGGTTGAACTAACACATGTAAATAATTATACATATTTAACAGTAATTCACTTGTTTTAGATTGTTGTATGACTACTATATAAATACATAATGTCTCCTGATTTTTTATAGGATCAACTACAACCTGCAATCTTAAAAATAAAAATAATGATTCGGATTTACAAAACCTTTACATATATCAACTGATAAACAAGAGGAAACGTAGTCTCTGCATCCAACAAAATGAATGTCACCAATTTTAAAAGTTTGATATGCATGTGTAGGATGGAATTTACACTACTGATGAAGTGCACTTTGATGGCTGCATAGGCTATACAAGTGGCATAGGTTGTTAAGCTACCTTAAGAATCATGATTTTTAAATAAAAGGAGTCACTAATGTTATTCATAATCATATACTTGTGAACTTAAAATGTGTCCTTAGGTCCTTATATACATTTAAAATGAGAAAAAATTCCTGCATATATAGATTAGGACAAATTTACCAACTATGATTTTTATCAAATAAATATTAGGACTGATTTAGTACCTATGCTTTTTATCAAATACATATGACATAAAGAGATTTTATGTGTACTCAGCATGGATGATAAAACTTTGAAAACCTACCAGAAATGAATAGCACAAATTTTCAATTACCATAATGACCACAATGTTTAACATTAGAGGCTACACTGAATTCTACAACACTCTACCTGCAACAAATTATGCGGTCACTAGGAAGAAATGTGAATCATTTAGAAAATAAGAAATAAAGAGCATTAAATATGCTTCTAAATGACCTTGGTAATCCACAACCATCCTCTACACATCTTGCATGTCACTACATATACCAAAAGAAATAATGTAGACCTCGCCATTCCACCCAAAGGTTGGGCATTGAATTCACTATATAATTGTGTTGTAAAATAAGCATGAATTCACTATAGAATTATGTAGTGAAAAATGTATGGAGCATGACAAAATAAAACATATTTTTAATAGAATAATGCAACATAGTTTTTGGGTAAATGAGTAAATAAATAAGGGAATTATAATAAATGATTAAGGTAATTATTTATTTAAAGAAGCATGGGAATGGAAAAATAATACTATAAACTTTGAATAGAAAAAATATACCATAGTTTCAAGGTAAATGATTAAATAAATAAGGGTATGCCTATATTGTATAAAACTTCATCACCAGAAAATGTAAATACATGACAGTGGAGTTTCTTGATAACTATGTAATATTAGCAATAATAAATACACCCCATACATCGTATATATTGGCCTATATAATTATTGGAGATTTAGGTGGAAAGGTAACGGTCTATTTATTCGTGATGTTGGTTGCAAAGCTTCAAACCTTAAGAGGTAAAGAAATGGAACATATCTAGGAAAATATTGAAGGATAAAGTTTAAATCCACTTATACCCATAAGAGGGCCTTTTGTAGTTTCTGAGGAACCTAAAATTTTAGCTTAAGTTATTTAAATAGAGATATTTCTATAATATTTTTAACCCTTTATTTAACATTAGCAACTTTGTGTAATATGATATTTTGAATCAAAATATACCTTTGAAGATCACATATTTCTAAACACTCCTCAGCACGAAGAACAAGCAAATTACTTGAGCACTGTCACATCCAAGGCCTGTTTAATGGCAAGCTCCAGTCATTCGATTTTTTAATATCCCAAAAACCGCCTAAGACCCGAGCATGAAAATATTGCAGGAAGAGAAACAAAGAAGAATATGTTCGACTTGGAGAGGCGAGGACTGTGATGACGATAATTACAGTAGAGGTGGTGTGAAGTCCACAAACACAGTCCTCTTAGCGGGTGTATTTTTTTGAATGGGTCATGGCGATTGCGCACTGGGAATGAATGCAGAGCTTACGCATTAAGCAAGCTAAACGATGATTTCCTTTGAAGAGCAACCGACCATATGGACTCATGATAAGATGATTATGGATCAACTGCAACATTACAATGTGGGATGGTGAAGTGGTTTACTATGCAGAAGGGATGTACATTAATGCATGTAGAAATAGCTATATCACACACTAATTATTTGGGATTTGATTTGTTGGGTGTTAATTTGATGAATTCATTGTGTAGAATAGACCTTACCCACATTTTATAATAATGTGAATTTGCATAAAGAGGGAAGAGGGGGATTGTATTTACTGTAGTTTTTTTTGGTTTAAGACATGTTTTGTTGAGAAGTTCAAGGATACTGTTCACAAGTAACTTTTCCAACAGAATAAATACCCACCTTTCTTTTAATAGATTTTCATTAATTTTATTTTTGGGTTGTGATGTTTTGGGTGTGTGGATAAATTTAGATTGGAGCCATAGAATCCGGGTATTTCTTCAACATGCAGTACTTTGAAGATCAAGTACAGGCAGGGGATTGG
Organism: Taxus chinensis; assembly: GCA_019776745.2. Lineage (NCBI taxonomy): Eukaryota > Viridiplantae > Streptophyta > Pinopsida > Cupressales > Taxaceae > Taxus > Taxus chinensis. The sequence goes on along the minus strand of CM034156.1, from coordinate 209,316,878 downwards.
GAAGAGGTGGAAAGATACCTGTTTGGTTTCACAAAAGTGGATGCTAATGGGTATTCCATGAAAAATTTCTTTGATATTAGAAAACAGAAATATCTAGAAGCTCTTGACAAGTAAGTTTTCATTCCCTTAAATTTTTGTAAGCGCATACATTTATATATTTTAATTTAATATTTCAGATTAGTTTATTTAATAGATATTTTTAGAATCATGACTTTGTTTATTTATTCATTTAAAAATATTTTTGGAATGTTTATTTATTTATTCGATTAGAAAAATGTTTATTTTTAGATATTTAAATAATGTTAGATGGTTTGGTAGTTGGTTATGGAAACATGATTTTAGATGGTGGGTATTTTTAGGCAAGATCAGGCTAGAGCTATGGAGATATTGGTGAAGGATCTCAACGTATTTTCTTCTCTTAATGAAGAGCTTTTCAAGGAGTTCACACAACTTCTAACTTTGGAGAACTTCATGTACCATATTCGTTTGAATATGATTTTATTTTCAATTCTTTTTTTAAATGAATTTGGTATCTTTTCATGGAATTGTAGTAATTGATTTTTTCTATTCAAATATATTTTGGTTTAATTTTTTTAGGCATTCATTTTTTATTAGATACATAGATATCAATGTGGATTGAAATCCTTAACGAAGGATGTGCCACTGCATTTAATTAATACTTGTAATTTGTAGAACACCATTTATAAGGCAAATGATAAATAGAAAAGGGTATTTATTACTACTTGTAATGGACTTGTTTATATTTTGAATTGGATTTAATGAAAGTTGGGTATGATGCATACAGGGAAAATGAACAGTTTTCTAAATATGGGGAGGCCAAGTCTAGAGAAATGTTATGTTGTTGGAGCTTAAGAAACTGATAGAAGCCAATCCCCTGTTTTGGGAGAAGCTGCAATTTCCTGGCCTCAAAGCCTCTCTCCTTAGAACTCTCATAAATCAAAGGCAGGCTTAGCTTGCTGAGTTTTTTTAGGAATTTTCATTTTTTTTGGTCAATGAATGTGATATAATATTGTTGAATTGAATAGTATCTGTGGGTTTTTAAGTAAAACATTGATTTAGTTTAAGTTATGGATATAATAAGGTCTGAGTTTGGTTTTGTTTTTGTGATCAGTACATGTGTGCCTCCTAATGGAACTCGAGCACCTACCCCTTCAAATAATCCTCTTGTTGGGATGCTACCAAAAGGAGCAACCTTTCCTATTGCCTCACATGGTGTGAATCAACTGGTTGGGCTATTTCATTCTTTCAATTTCAACAATTTTTTCATTTGTTTTGATTTATTAATCTTTCCTTATTGGTGTTAGCAAGGTTGATTCTTATTTCATTTGATTTCATCTGTTTCAACCCATGGGTGCTCCTTCTGCCAGTTCTTTAGGATAGATGGCAAGTCCAAATCCTTCTGCTCCACATCTTGTTGTAGCTACTACGTCTGTGTCTCTAACGGCGCCTCTAAAATGCAAGTGAGTTTACTTACAATATTCTTTAACATGGTTGCAAAAAGAATAAACTGTGTTTTCTCTTAGAGGAATATTGCATAGGCTGAATGACATGGGCAATAACTTGTGTCTCCTATGAGGTTTAATGGATAACTTAGTCCATTATAATACTCTAGTCTTTTGAAAGAGTTGTATCATTTTTCTATATGATATTCCAAACTATAGAAATTTCAATTTTCTAATTCTATTAGTTACATCAATGGATTTTCTAAAATGGCCTAGAACTCCACCATCAAATGTTCTTTCAGTAGACTATCAATTTGTTGATTCTGAACACCTTATGAAGTGCATCCTAACTGGTCAATCAGATGAGGTGAGTGCAAAGTGTTCTGGTGAAGTGAATTTTTTCTTTCAGCTTCCTTCTTTAATAGCCACTACAAATCTCCCAACTAAACAATATTCATTCCAAGTTTTCTCAAAATTTGTTTTCCATTCTTCAACCGAATCACAGTTAATGGATCCATCTGATGTATAAATATTGGAACACTATTTTTGTCCATGGAACCCTGCCCTTAGCTGTTATTATTGGGAGATTTCTTATTTTGTATTTCTGTAATTTAGTACCTTTCATGGGACAGCTGAGAACCTAAAATCACAGCGATATACCCTCCTTGAAGTCCCTATGTAATGCCTTGCAAAGACATTCATTGTGCCACAATATGTTTTGTTGATTTTGACACTCTGCTATAGTATTTTTTGTTGATTTTGATATTATGTTGCAATAGGTTTGGTTGATTTTGATTTGAAGTTCACAAACTCCTTTTGTAGATTTGAGAGGTCTTCAAGAAAGGTTGTCGTGTACTTGTACCTTGAAAGGAGTGAAGTATCATTTAACTTTATGTGACCATTACTTTCTGGTTGATAGGTTGAGACGCTGAGTTGCTATGCAAATTTTCCTTGGTTTAAATGTCATTTTAATATGTCTAAACCATTCATTTTTCATCCATCATATACTTCTTTTCAATAAAGAGGGTAGTATATCATGATACTATCCAGTTGAAAGACATAGGAACTTGGCAATGTCAAAAGACATATTGCGTTGTTTGTTCCTTCTTATGAATGACATATTTGTGATTGTTGAAGTTATTCACCGTTAGACTCTATACGAAAAGGCAACCACACCCTTTATAAATTGAAGAAATTTGTGAACTCCACATAACTTGACATCTTTTCACCCATCAATCCTCAGTATACCATAGCTTATGTATCTTATGCACCTATTGGGTAGGAATATTACTTGCTCTTAACTATTTCTTGATAGATATACTGAGTTGTCTTGTGTTTTTGATCATATGCAAGCTATTAAACTTTTAGATGAAATTGAAGAACTATTTATTCAACAATTTACAGATGGCAACAAGAGAAAGGCTATGAAATACCTCAAGCCAAAGCAATTCAAAGACAATCACACAATCACATTTTTGAGAGGTAAATTATTATTTCTTACCAATATTAGACTATAGCTGATGAGCTTTATTTTGCATAATAAATTCCAATGAAATCTCATTCTCAAATCATGAACCCTGTACTATTTTGTTGAACAATAATTCCAAGGAATCATTATCATAATAGTACATTGCATTAGCTTTCAAGTACTTAAGTATCTTTTGGTATATTTCTCTTTTTTGCAGGGCTTTTCATAGGATGGTTCTGCATGTGCCTTCACATGGGAGAGCACCCATACCTAGTACTTTCGAGAAGGTGACACGTGTTCTGGTCCTATGCTAATTTATAAAAAGTTACAGGTTTGTCTAGAAACTTTGATCTAAATGATGTTGGTTGGATGATCGATAATAAAGTATACTAAGATGTGTAATTATAGGTGATGGTTTTTGGCTATATTTGTTGTTTTTTTTATGATCATTTTTCAGTCTGTTGATTCCCTCAATTACTTGTTTATATCCATTTTCTGTCATTTGAAGATGATCATTTCAGAAAGTTTATGGTAGAAATTCAGTTCTAGATATTTTGATTTCTTCGAGTAATGTGTTATAAATCATTTTGGATGCTTTAACTCTTATTCTACTTCAATCTTCTCTATTGTTGTTCACTTTTGTTATTCATGCTTGAATGCTTCTTGAGCTATCAACTAACGAGTTTACATTTTTTTGTAGTGCAGATCTCTCATTGGAGGGATAGACATTTATCTTTGCATTGACTTTCAACCCCACTTAGATTTCTACATCATATGGCCATGGAGTAACATAGTTTTGAGAATTGTAATGTCTCCCACCTAAACAATATTCATTCCAAGTTTTCTCAAAAAGTGTTTTCCATTCGTAAATTGAATCACAGTTAATGGATCCATCTTTTGTATAAATATTAGAACAATTTTTCTATCCATGGAACCTTGCTCTTAGCTGTTATTACTGGAATATTTCTTATTTTGTATTTCTGTAATTTATTATTTTCATGGGACAGCTGAGCACCTAAAATTGACACGATATACCTTCCATAAAATCCCTATGTAATTCCTTGTGAAGACATCCATTTTACTACAATATGTTTTGTTGATTTTGATTTTTATCTATAATATCTTTTTGTTGATTTTGATATTCTATTGCAATAGGTTCTACTGATTTTGATTTGAAATTCACAACTTCCTTTCGTAGATTAAGAGGTCTTCAAGAAAGTTTTGTGTACTTGCATCTCGAAAGGAGTGAAGTAATGTTGAGCTTCACGTGGCCATTACTTTCTAGTTGAGGGATTGAGACACTTAGTTGCTATGTAATTTTTCCCAGTTTAAATGTCATTTTCGTATGTTTAAACCATTCATTTGGCATCCATCATATACTTATTTTCAACAAAGAGGGTAGTATATCGTGATACTGTTCAGTTGAAAGACTTGGGAATATATCAATGTCAAAAGAGATATTCCACTGTTTGTTCCTACCTATGAATGACACATTTGTCATTGTTAAAGTTATTCACCATTAAGACTATGATGTATGGTGAGGTAGTCGTGTCCTTTGTAAATTAAAGAAATTTGTGATTATCATACAACCTGACATTTTTTCACCCATCATTCCTCAGTATATGATAGCTTATGTCTCTTATGGACATGTTGGGTAGGAATCTAGGATTAATCTTGTCTTACATGGTGCTTGAATTCCCTAAGGATAATCAGAAAAAAAGATTCAGAAATGTTTTGTATAATAGTTGGTAACTTAATTCAATACATGTAAAAAATTGTTAGCGTACATAAATTGAGGGCAGCTAATAGATAGAGTTAATGATCTGTTTTATTAGACTGAAGGTGTTAGACAATAGGATCGAGGACTTCTATTTGATTTTCCTATTTTTGGACCATGAATTAATTTAGTTTAATTTCATTCTTAAAATCAATATCTACCTAAATATGGAAACGATCTCGATGTGCTCTATCCTCTTTCTTTAACATCTTTTCAATACTCCTTTAAACATGTCCAATATATACTAATTAATGAAAGGATTTTTATCAACCCAAACTTGCTCACTAAAATTTATTACCATACCAAAACGTTCTCGGTAAAATTGACTACTGCCTTTAGGAAGCTTTCCCTTGTTCCAAAACATTTGCTTTTGGGAATAGGTCTATCATCCTTGTTGGCAACCTTCGCCAACTTCCATCTATCATGGACATATCTCTATTTTCCAACAATTCCTATGAGGCTAACCTATGGAATTTATTACTCAACATTCATACTTCTCTCCCTCTCTTTCAAGATTAGGAGATCCTTTTGTCAGGAACACATTCCTGCCTTTCTGAACAAGAAATCATTGAGTTCAAAGATGACCCCCATCTTTTTGCTAAAAACAGCCTGGTCAACAACCACAACCTTCAAATATTAAAGTCCATTAACTCTCCTGTGGCTAGATCAATCCCTCTAACCATCAGACATGATGACTTCAGAGAGGTTGATGATGATCAATTATGACACAAAGTTGTTTGAATCAACCAGAAATTCATGCTTTCTGCAAACTTGTCGGTGGAAACAGGAATTTTCAATAGTGTTATTGGCTCTGTCATTGGCATAGTCAACGAATGCTCCTCCGATTCCTCCTGGTTTTCTTGTATTTGTTGTCATCATATTTTATTGATACTCACATCCTCCTTGGGATGAAAACAACCCCTTCCCGTTCTTGTACCTCCATTTTCCAAAGGTAATTGAGGACAACTACTTCTTTAAATGGCATGGGCATTTTCAACCCACAAATATCAAGGGCTTACTCTGCAGTGAACCACTATTGACATAGGAGGAATATAAAGACGAGGCCTAACCTTCACAACTATATCGTGAGTTCCCGCATTGTCGGCCCTTCGTACCTCTCCTCCTTTTTCATTCAATCGCTATAGAAAAAAGTCCTTTGCACCTCTACTTCAATCACTCTTAATAGAGGAATCTTGCCTTCGATCCCTTCCTTCATCTCTCCTCTCTTGGACTCATATTTTGTTGCTCATTTCTCATTTCACCATGTTCATCCGGTTATTATATACCCACCTGCATTTATGTTAGTCTTTCCTTACATATTTAACTTTCCTTTTGCTCGCTTTCGCCTCATACTTTCGGTGTTTTCATCGCACACCCCACGTGCGATTGCTAGTTATATTAATATAATGGCTGTGTACTACATCAAATCATTTTTAACATAAAATAATTATGATATTATAACATTAATTATATTAAATGTGTGAAGATATTTATAATTGTTATTTTTATAATATTATAGTTAATAATAATTATAATATTATAAAATACAATTCTTTTTAAAATCTGTACAATATAATAATTATTATAATATTATTATATAAATAATAATGATAATTGAAATAATCTTATTATAATAATTATATTGCATAATATAATTATGTAACATTATTATATCGTCGGTTACACAAAAAACAAACATCGCATGCATGTGACTTATGAGTCATGGGTTGGCGGTTGTTCCAACGTTGTGACTTTTCGTATCCTAAGGTGGCAGGGAACTTGGAAGCATCACCTTCAAGTATTTGAGTGAGACGCGTAAGAAAAGTATGGGTGGCCTAATTTGGACCATCGCCTCCATTAACATTGCTTATGGGACTCAATCCCCTATGTACCACTCACTATTCATAGGGCTAAAATCGACTACGATAGACATGGAAAAGGCAACAATTGATAGCCCACACACATGCTTATCAGCAAGTGTGCATCGATGCACAACTACAGCGGAGTGGTAATAGACGCACATTTTACCCCCTTATACGCACATGAAAATTTTACTTGTGTCATGCACTTAGTTGTCATGCAATATTTCATTTAACGTGGCAATTTGTAATTGGAAACTTTTCTTTTCCTGTCAACATTTAATGCAAAAAAGTACTAACTTTGGGCAGTTTTCAAAAAACATACAGTACGTCTTGGGCTGGCCCCTACAGCAAGAAGGCTCGTGCACATGCAGCCAAAATGTGGGCTAATTGCACTATTTTTAGGCTCAAGGGCATGCTCAAAAATGCACCTCCCATTTTTGTCCTCCATGCTACCGAGGGCTTGAAAGTGAGTGCCCTGTACAGGCTCGCATCAAATCAATCGCGTACGGAAGCCCTTTGTCAATGGGATTCAAAGCACATGTGAAAAACTAAGGCAAAAAAGTTATCCCACCTTCCATCTATTAATGTATGCGCCTTAGTTTAAAATTTGAATATACAGACTTCATAAAATGAGTTGGGTGGGTGATTGGGCATGACAACCCCCAACTTAACTTCCATGTGTGCAGGTGAGGGGAAAATGCACTGCTGGGGGCATGCAGTTGACTATTTCTGGCACCGCATTCAAGTGCATGTGTCAAATAAGGTGTCACTATCACAAAATAATAAAAATCCCAAAAATTATGTGCACAGTAAGGCGCTCATCTTGTGCCTGGGCTGCAGCAAGGCTCGCAGGCTGCAGGAAAGCCGCATACGGAAGCCCTTTTCAGGGATTCAAGCACGCTTTACCCATGCATGTGCGCATGCTACGAGGCTACCACGTGTTTTTCAGAAAAAATTATGTTAAACACGGGCGGTTATTAAATACAGAGAGTCGGTATCATAATAATAATAAAATACAAAAGCCAGGGGTGGTTCTTGCAACTGTGAGGATGCCGTAACTGTCAGATTTATGATTTGAATGGCTCAGCGCGAAAGTATGAATATCACGATTAAAATAATCTTTTCTTTCCATTCGGTACATAAAAATATTCACTCAGATAAATATCAGTCGTAGGTGCGTGGGAATTAAAAAATCTTTGCATAATAAAACACGAAAGCCATTACGATTGGTGTGGTTCCTGCAACTGTGCCGATGCCGTAACTGTCAAAGCTGGTAGGTACGTGGGAATCATAGGAGAAATCCTGAGGCCACATAAGATTACTGGAAATTATCAGGTTGTAGCCTGTATTTTGTGTTTCAAACTGTATATTACAGGCAAAAATTTATACAGCCCGTAAATGTTTACCGGTTATAAAAATAACAAGCCGTCAATTTCGTTAATATATGTTTTTATAGTAAACATGCAAACAAGAGTTTGATGGTTAAACAAGTACTGCATTTCTATTCAATATAGAATTTTTTAAAGAATTTTACAGCCATCCAAAATATATAAACCGAAAGCAAATTTTGAATTGACAGGCCAGATTATGTTGAAATTCTAGCCCCCGCACTGACATCCCACATTTGTTTTGTTTCTCGATGATTTATCATTGAGCAACTTAGAACGTCTATTTCAAACAAATGCTCACAAGATTCCTAAAGACTGCTAATCAATTGGGATCCGAGAGGAAGGTCCAGCAAGAGAATGCAGAGACGAACAACTTCCATTGTACACCAACCACGATCTTGAAATAAGCTTCACGGCATTTAACACCACACGGCGGAGCCTAACCATCACGCAGGTTAGCATGTACTTAGAAGAATTCGAACGTCTATTTCAAACAAATGCTCACAAGATTCCTAAAGACTGCTAATCAATTGGGATCCGAGAGGAAGGTCCAGCAAGAGAATGCAGAGACGAACAACTTCCATTGTACACCAACCACGATCTTGAAATAAGCTTCACGGCATTTAACACCACACGGCGGAGCCTAACCATCACGCAGGTTAGCATGTACTTAGAAGAATTCGACCTTGTGACCTCCAAAACATAACCTGTCGTGCCCAACCACTGTGCTGCACTATTAATTTAGGGAATATTTAGCAATATTTGTATATGATGTCAGCTGCGAACGTGCGTGACAGTTAGGGAGAACGACACCACACCATCTATTCATAGACCAACTAGTTTGATGTTAATGGGGTATTCTACACCAACAACATTGGAATAAGCTTCATGGAATTTTTTAAGTTCTTTATACCCAACTTGCACACAGCAACAGTGATTACACACAGCAACGACCACTCTAGTTTGATGATTGTGAGGGTATTAAGCTTATGGGCTTGAATTCATTTCAATGTTTAATAAAAAATATAGGAAAATGGTAGAAAATATTTATTGTTGCAATTCATTTTCTATTGCTAATAATTTAAAACATCATTAACACAAGCCTTATGAAATGTAAGGATGTCCCTGGAATGACACAATACATAAAACAATCTTTTCTCTAGTCAATGCATAACAATGTGTTTATTGACATTTCAGAAGTCGCTACTAGATCCATCCTCAAAAAGAAGAAAATGATTGTCATAAAGCTACTGTAGTTATTGGTGCGATTTTCATATCAATAGACAGACAATAACTTATAAGACTCACACGACCTAATCTTTATTTGATAGGTTCAATAGCTAGTAGCAAATGCTTTTTGGAAGGGAAATTATGGTGGCTTAGTTTATATTGAAGAACTATTGTCCAAGTTAACCTAAAGACATGTTGGCCTCATCTGGCATAACTAGCAGCAACACCTTTCAGTGCACTAGTTAACTGATAGGCTATATTGGCAATGGAAGTACAAAGTATAAAAAACTCATCCTAACAATTGTTTGTAGATCCCAAGGTTGAGAGACACACATTGGGCAACCAAAAAAACATTCCAAAAAGCTTTCAGGCTGAAGTTATGAATAACTGTTGTTTTGACAGTGCGGTTTGAATTTATAGGTCATTGATTGTAAGGTGTGCAAATGTAACCAGCAACATTACCTGACATCCTGTCCTAGACTACAAAAGCTTTATAAAAAAGGGATCTTTCAGTACGGAAAAACTTTATATATATATATATATATATATATATATATATATATATATTTGAGTTGTCTGAATTCAAACTTCAGAGCTCTAATTTAGGACATATAAAAGAAGGTCATGCGTTTTCATTGGATAGTTAGCGCCCTCCCCTCTTTCTAGATGGGCCCATATATAATCTAGTTCAGGAGGAGTGGGGGGCATATACGGGTGAAGGGCCAGTTATATATAGTCACCCCACCCCAGATGGATAGTTAAGTGGGTGTGAGGTCTATATGGGGAGCTCCAAGTTACAGGAACCTCAATTCAATTCATATTGGTCGTTGTGGTGTTTGATTCGAAGGTGTTTGGTCCCCTATCTACATATGGTTGGCACTATCCCTATATAGATAGATAGATATAGGGTCATGCTACGTATATAGTATAGCATGAACTCAATTCAAACAGAGGTGGTTGTTTGGTTAGTCGAACTATTCTAGTCCACTAGTTCAGTCATGTTACATATCTAGTGGGATCCTCAATTCATACTTTTAGCTCTCTATCTAGAGTTTGGAGTGTCCTATGGATCTATATGCCTGTATAGATCAGATATATATGGACGGGGATGGTCTCTTCTCTATCTATAGTTTGAAGTGGACAATATCTTTGATTTGATAGATAGGGAGGTCAAAGTGCCTAGAAATCTATAGGGCCAACGTGATGGTTTGAGATTATATAAAAAGAGCGGAGGCATGGATAGGTATTCATCGGATAGATAGATATATGCATACGATCTCTTATCTATCTAGAGTTTGAAGCACCCATCTATATATATGGTATTACAAGGTCTATATCAAAGCTATGTGATGCAGACGGTTGGTTGCCCTATAGATATATATGGCTTACATAGATAGGGAGCAAGTGGTTTATCTATATGTAGGTGTTAAATCTTCGGTTCAGATAGATAGGTTGCTTCTATCTCATTTCCTCATTAGAGTAGTGCCTCGACCTCTCTATATATAGGGTGTCCCATTCCAAGCCCATTAATAGTTCTCATTAGAGTAGTGTCCCAAGATGAATAGAGTAGTGTCCTGTTCCAATCCCATCACCATCAATAGTTAGTGTTCAACATGACTTGACTCCCTATGTAGAGATATGGGTTAGAGTACTATCTCGTTCCAATCTCATCAATAGTTGGTGAGTTAGTTTTTAACTCGACTCCCAGGTCTCACACCAAACTATATGTAGTGAAGTGAGTGTCTCGTTCCAATCCCATAAATCTAGTGAGGAAAACATGCTAGTATAGTATGGACCTCGTTCTTTCTTGCTAGTCTACTTGTTAGCTCTTGTCTTTCTTGCTAGTCTAACATGTTAGCTCATCTTTTTTATCATGGAAAGTAGGTGCTACTCCAATATCTAATCTATGTAGACTCGAGACTCGGCAAACATGCTCTTCTATTTGGTAAAGCAAGCTCGTATATGCTCGAAAAGCATGCTTCTTGCTAGCTAGGTAAGCATGTTCATCTATGTTACGCTTTATTCTAATACATGATAGTCCAATATCTATATATATGGCAGACACTCTATTCTCAGAGAGGATAGTCTATTTTAATCTAGGATTAGAGAGGAGAGGATAGTCCCATATCTATCTATATGGTGGACATCGGAGAGGTGAGCATACTTTATTACTCCCGAGCGGCGTGAGGTGAGCTTCATTAACTGCAAGCATTCGAGGAGAGAATATAATCTGCAGGAATGCCCCTCCAGCTCACATCTAGTTCCAGTTGGAACTAGATTCTCTAATGGAACATCCATCATCCATCATCTATTATCTATGTGATATGACTTATGTCAATCTAGAGAGCTAATGAAACGAATATAGACTAGACTTACGACACTACTAACCTTTATTAATCAAACGAGAATCAGATACCCATCCAGAGAGAGGAGGGGATGGGCACTATCAGTACTAATCAGGGGCAGGTGAGAATCAAATGCGCATAGATAGAAGGGGGGTGGGCATGTACTAAAAAGATGAACTATAGACTAATCAGACGCCCGTATAGAGAAAGGGGAAAACAAGACATACCTTTAAATAAAACCAAATAATTATTTGCCCCTATCTATATATGGTGGGGGGAACATAAAAATATGATAGGGATCGACTACTTATACCAAGCATGCTCCCCAATATAGAAATATTCTCCTTGGGGCTAGGCAGTAAACCTATGCTCCTCGGGGCAGGACAGTAGACCTCTGCTCCTCGAATTAGGAGAGTAGACCTATTCCTTTTATTTGGGCATTCCATATCTAGAATCAGGGCCCAACTATATATTGATCTGGGTGGGTGGGAGTGTGTGTTCCCGAATTGATTATGTGGTTGGACTCCCTAATATAGATATATCCTCCTCATGCAATGGCAGTAAAGCTATTCTCCTCGAACTAGGGCAGGGGACCTATACTCCTCTCCTCAGGGGAGTAGACCTCCAAATAGAGATGTATTTTGTTATGTCTGGGAGTCGAGATCATATCTGAACTGTAGGGTGGGTGGGAGTGTTTTTGTATCTACATGGATAGATGGCAACACAAGATAAATGCTTATTTCAATAACTCGACACCCCAGATAGAGATAGATGGTCATTTCAATAACTCATGATTATTGAGGATCTATATTAGTACTCTATATTTCCGATATAGGTCGTGAGTCTCCCATTCTAGATAGACTAGCTCTCTATAGGCCATGTATATCCATCCTCTCCCATTTCGGGTCTAATCTCGAGTCTCCTAAGATAAGATAAGATCTATAGAGAGGGAATTCTCTATCTCTATCTCGCATATCTATATATATGGCAGAGAGACGAGGGAAGAATAGAGTTGGCACTACTTAGATATAGGAGATGACATTAACACTCAACCAACAACCTAGATAGAGATATATGGAGATAGAGATAGATGGAAAGCACTAGGTAATTTGACTAGCATGTTTTTTGAGCTATATTTAAATATGTAACATGATGATGATGATGACACTCATCAACACTGGACTCGTGATTGATTACTACTCGATCTGATCAAGTTCATACTCTATACGTAACATGATGACACTCGTCAGATAAATGACATTGACACTACTCTCCTAACATGTCCGATGTGTGATAGAACCAACTTGACTCTCTAGCATGCTCGTTGGGCATGCGTATAGACCATCTTCCAGTGGGAGAAGAGAGTATTGTATGTTATGCATGCTAATTAGAATCTAATCATCATGTATTTCTATATCATCTCATTTATTCTTTACATGACCATATATCCCTATGGACCGATGTCAGGCTAGAGAGATGATTAATCTACTCCTTGCCATATCTATATATAGGGAACTCTCAATGTGCCTCTCAAACTAAACTTGATTAACAAAAATAAAGATTCTTATAGGCCTAAAAGGATATCTAGGGTATTAATGTTAATATAATTAGGAGGACTAAAACGATGTAAATGAACTAAAACAGTATGAAATAAATGTAAGTAGATTATTCCAAATGAAATAAAACCCTAAAAACCAAGAGAAAGGAAGGAAATGGCTTATCTGACAACATGAGATTGTCGCACGGTTTAGCAGATCTGGAAATAAAATCTAGAAATGCATATGAACCCTTATGGACCCTATAAAGGGTATATCTGACCTATCTTAGAAGACACAGGTGCCTAGGAGTGTATTGGGGTGCATCAGGGCACCATGGTTTGTAATTTGGGCTTTCAGAACACTACAAATTCTCAAAATATGAATCTGGTATGGTCGCTAAGTATATTCGAGTGCTTCCCGTCTGTCACATTAGATTCGTTGAATGAACTGGAGAATGACCCACAATGCAAGGAGAAGTATCAAAACCCTAGAAAAATAAAAGATGCATATGAAAGGGTCAGACTGACCTCATCCGCCAAACTAGTGGTCTTATCACTGAGCGTTGCACTACATTTAAGACCCGAATGTAGTTATGGTGTGTGTGTGTGTGTGTGCGCATGTCGTGCCCTAAGTGATCTCATGTCGGTCACACTTTGTGAACTAGCGAGAAATAGTAGCTATAGAAATGTAAGTAACATGTGTGCATGGAATAGAATGGAAACCCCCCCTATGAAGTGTGTGTGATGCATATCTTCTAGCTTGAATCTATGACATTATGTGGATGCAAGTAATGCAATGGATGTAACTCTAGATGGAGTGATAATACTGATATGATGCAAAGACCGATGACCCTCATTATGGTCTTATAACTTTTTATTTATAGGGCTTTCAAGCTTTATTTATTAATTAATCCTAAAAAGGTCAACTGAGAAGAAGATAAGGATGACCAACAAATAAAAGTGATCCAAAAAGAAGTGGAAGTGGTTATGCATAGACCTCGGGGCCTGGAATGTGACCATGGCACCTTGGGACACCCCAGTATAGGCTGGGGCACCCTGATTTCAAGATAGAATGTTAGAAAGGTCATGAAATGGGCTAATAGGTATCGAAAAATACGCAGAAAAGATGAAATAAAAGATAAGAAAAAGGTGGCAAAAGCTGGGATTAATTAATACTTTGTACACTTGAGGAAGTGGAAGTGGTTGTGCATAGACCTCGGGGCCTAGAATGCGACCATGGCACCTTGGGACACCCCAGTACAGGCTGGGGCACCCTGATTTCAAGATAGAATGTCAGAAAGGTCATAAAATGGGCTAATAGGTATCGGCAAATATGCAGGAAAGATGAAATAAAAGATAAGAAAAAGGTGGCAAAAAGGTGGGATAATTAATCCTTTATACGCTTGAGAACCTTCTAAATAATAGTATAAGACCAGGCTAGATATTTTCTAATGTACAATATTGTGTCTGCAAAACTATAGGACTGGGATTGGATACTCCTGGATGGGGATTTCATGCCATATAGAGTCTATATAGGGCCTTCAACCAACCATACTCGATCAATACATCACACTAGTGGGAGAGGAAAGGAGAGGGATAGGGTCATAGTACGCAACAAAAATTGCATGTGTTGTACTGTTGGAAAATGGTTACGAGAACCTCCAATGATGATTCAAATTCCTTTCGAGAAGGTGTTTGAGCTCCAAATCCCACTTGCAATATACATTTGTAGCTTAAATAGCCTTACATAACTTCTCCTTGCATTTTTCCAGTTTTCCCCTTCATTATGTGCTTGCTTTGGCCTTAAGTGTCAAAACTGCCACCCTACCTGGGCGGCAGTTTGTAAACTACCGCCCAGGCAGGGCAACGGTCCTGAAACCACTACCCTGCGCAAGGCGGTGGTCCTGATCTCTTTTTCCATAATCTTCATGCGATAAATTTCATGCGACGATTCACTTAAATTTGATTTTTGAATGCATCTGTGAGCCGAATTCGCTAAAAATAGATGCGTTTGCTTGGTTCTCCTTGTTCCTTCTATTTTTAAATAGATTTAATGAGTGGAACTCCCTCTTCATTGCCTTGTGCATGAAGTAATCTTCTATCTTCCGTTCCTATATATTCCATGCTTGTATTCAAGCAAAAGGCCTGTGAGAGAATTTGGTGTATCTTATTTTGTTTTGCTATCATAGTATTGCTAGAAATTGCATAGCCAAGCTCAATTATCTTGTGCTATCTCTCTTCTATTTGCATTGTATCTAGATTACTTCCAAGCCGCCATTGCTCAAGCGCCATCCTCTTGTTGTTGTTCTTTGCATTCCCAATACCTTGGACTCACACGAACACTCAGAGAAAGGAAATAACTAAGGGGATAGCTATCGATACTACTGGAATTGCCAAAGCTCTTTCTCTTCTAGGTTGGATTTGTGTATTTTTTTGCTTAGTCTTTATAAAATTGTTAGATACATATAAAATAAAGTAGAGAATTCATTCATTTCAATTAGTTTGTTCAATTACAAGTAGATCAAAACAATAGAAAGTTTTCTCTTCAACATTGTCGGGGAAGCTGTGGGAAATAATAGCTCTATTAGGGTTATGATTTGTTTCTCACTTCTGAGGTAGGATTGGAAAGAGTTTGATTGAATTAGAGTAGATTTTAGGTTTAGACCATACATATGCACAAATAATTAGCTACATCCGGCTAATTATTTGGTTTTAAATTGGTTATTAGCTTACATGCATTGTCTAAAAGGTTATAAAAGCAAAAATATATTTATTTCCATAGATTAGCTTGTTTATTGCTTTGACCTAATATATTGAGAAAATCACAAAAACATAGGTTATATTTCCTTTGATAATTTTATTTATTAAAAGTAAACCAATTTCTTTTGCATGACCATCAACGGTCCTCAGTAGGAAAAGACATACAGTTGTGATCCTCTGGTCTCGCAACCTAACTGACCAAATTTAATAACTGACATTGATACAAGCTTACGCTTAATAGTCATATGAACACCCACAACATTCATTGAAAAGATAGATCAATTAGAAACGTTGAACATCGCTACAAAATTAGCTTATGACTTTTGTATTGCTCTAGAAAATAGGATTTGATTACATGCATGACCATATGAGTGCCTCAACCTCAACGAGTATTTGGCTATGATCCACAAGTACCACAACCCAATGGGCCTACTAACCAGATAGACATTGACACTAGCTTACGCACATTGGTATTCATATCTTCACCACTTCCACTAGATATTATTACCCAGCTTTTGTTATTGGACATAGCAGCCAATCGGGCTAATACTTTTTGGACAAGACCAAAGAATTGACCATAGTTCTTGCATTTCCATAGTGCCTCTCATTATTTCACTTCCATGACCTTGTCTGGAAACCCATACAAGGCACCTAAAGGTTACTTTTTGCGTGTCCCAAAACTAGTTGATGGAATCTTAGCATAACAGGATATAGACTGGAGCCTCCGAGTAGCTATCATATCTGACCATACTATTACACCCCTTCAAGTTAGGAGAGCATTCATTACCTTAGATTCACAGAATCCATTATTGCGCATCAAAGACATTAGATTTCCTAACTAGCTTGATCACCACCATCACTTCCACTTCCATTTCCATTCAACACCAGGTGTCCTGGCACGACCTCGGGAGGTTGGGTGCGAAGAAGGTCACGTGTTGATTTTCTATCGTATAGTCATCTATTATATACCTTACCTCTATTTCGGAGAGGCACATAGTTTTTTTTATATTTGAGAGGCCTATATATCTATCTAGAACTCCCACATATCTAAACTGTTCAGCTTGCTTGCGAGCTTGACTAGCTAGTGAGCTTGACAAGAATGTTTGACTCACTTGAATAGCTTGATGAGGATATAATGAAGATATGTATAAATAGAGGATATGGATACCGAGGTGATAGGATACATACTCGACCCATATAAATATATATGGCAGGCACTTAGCCCCCTATATCTAGATGGGAGGGTACTCAAACCCCTATAGATGTATTCATATGTATTATTTATAGAATCTTCAAATTTCCCTATTGATAATAATGACAGTATTGGGAATGGGCATTTAGATAGAGAGGGGGGTTCAAGACTTTCCATCTATATAGAGAGAGGGGATTGATGGGGGATTTGGGGATGAGAACGAACACTTTCCATAATTGGGGCCAATGGGGAACTTGGGAATCTTCATATTGATTCTATAAGTGGTATGACCATTCTGAAGACTGAATACCTACCTACCATTCTCGAGGAGAGGTAAGCTTTATTAGCTCAATGAATGCTCGAATGAATACTTCCTAGATCTATTATATAGAGTGGGGGCAATTAATTCTTTCTAGATCTAAGATATACAAAGGGGGTCCTCGAAATGCTTGAATTCTTACTAGATTTATATATTTGGGCTACTACATATCGAGGGTATGGGTTGTTGCCTATCTATATATAAGGGACCATAGTTCAGATTAGAGAGGGATTTAGGTGGGCTATTACTAATGAATATTGAGGGATGGGCTACTAGTTATGGGTATCAAGACTTTCCATATCGAAGGGGGCATTGGGAGTTGGGGATAAGCTACTGACCATATTTATTTATAGTTCAAGGGTATGGGCTATTTGATTGGGTTATGGGACTGATGGGCACTTGTCATATAGATATATGGGGTATTGGGAGTTGGGAATGGGAACAAATACTTCGGGTATCAAGACTTGCCATATCTATATAGAGGCTATAGAGTTCAGATCCATGGGGCTCGACATTCTCTCCTAGACAAAGAGATCATCATATCACATATGTAATCAATCGATCATGCTATCCTAGACATAACTCAACTATACAAAGTCAGACTCTCCCTCGACCATACTTTCCTTAAGATAAGATAAGATAAGATTTTAAGCTAAAAGATATAGAGTTGCCATCAGAGCCTCATATATATATCGGTATTCTATATGCCCTATAAAAGCAGATGGGAAAACAAAACCTATATGGCATGTAAATTAAAATTTTAAACCCGAAACCTGAAACATTGATTGATATCTTTATTCTATATACCCAATCTGAAAAACATAACATTATGTACACACTTTGTTTGAAAAACAATGAACATTGTGTATAGATAAACTAGAAAGATAGGACCCTCGGCAAAAATTTATTAAACCAGAATTACATTGCAATGAATTGAGTCTCTCGAGAATAGAGAAACCATGTACGTAATATGATTGACAATAAATAATAGAGAAACCATATGTAGTCCCCTCATCTCCATCCTCTCATATTCCTGCCCTCAATTTTGTAGACGTAGAAAACCTTATACCCCAACGTTAACTTTGGAGATTCACCTCCTCCAAATTTCTATTTCTCGTCTAGATACACTTCAATCAATCCTTGGAATCGCAATCCACTTCAATCGAAAGGGACGAAATCTAAACTCTATGAAGTGAAGTTCGATTCTTTATATATTGGATATAGATAGATAGGTAGAGGAATCACATACATTAGATTGAGTGATTGAGATACTGAGAGATAAAGAGATTGAGAGATATATTCTTTGATGATTCGGGTCATCATTAATACTTTTCCATCATGTCCCTATGTGTATATATGTGGAGGAGAGACGAGGAGATACTTTCATTTCAAGATGGAAAGATACTATTGTCTACGTAAAATGATATGAATCACTATTCACTCCCACTCATATTAGCTTAGCTTAACTTCAGATAGATATAAATAGAATAAATATCTAGATAGTGGGGAGTTGGTTTCCCACCATGTCATCCATATTTAGAGTTTCTCCATCTCGACGTCACATATCAAATCCATAAGATAGGATCTAGTTCAGAACAGGGGGGCCCTGTTCAGATAGGGGTGGATAGGATGCCCGACATCTAATATATAGATCGACTATCAGATCTAATCTATATGATCCATCCAATCCATATTAGTGATGTGATACGAATATGTGGCCCAACCCCCTATATCACTGATAATGAGATCCATCTCCATCTTAGTGATGTGATACAAATATGTGGTACCGAATCTCCACCCAACTAGATATATTGATAGAAGTGAAGTGGGTTTTTCACAAATATAGAGTTTAGGGCTGACCCCCTATTTGAACTATGGGGAGTGGTGGATACTATCTGATCGACCCCATATCTATATAGAGGGCTATAGTGATTGATAGGTGTCCCTATATCTATAACTCAAGATCGTACTGAACCCATATAGATAGAGGGGCCAACTATGGTATGATTGTAAGCACCACGATAAGTGAGATTGTATACGAATAATACTAAACCATATTACTAAACCAAACTCCCATCTAGATATCGATAGATATTCAGATATAGGGCCATAATGACGACCTACTATACTAGAGAGAGGAATGGGGGAGATATGAGATATAGAGAAATGGGAAACCCTCTAGGTGGAAATGATTCATTCTATTATAGAACTCAGTCGTATCACGTATAGAATAGACATGGATGATGGATGATGGATTATCATTCGAGGGAGAACCACATCATCCATCCATCCTTCTATACGTGATAAAATCGGGTAATATATCTACATGGTTGTTTTGTTTGCTTGGGAGATTAGTACTAGTTAGTATGGTGATTCAAACTTGTAGCCATAGCCAGCCACCTCTCTCCCTTCTTCAACTCAGTTCCAAAATCAACTCGTGATTGATTCAACTAGAGGAGCAAGGGAACTAAAAATCTATAGCCTAGCCGCCTCCTCCCCATTCTAGTTGAGGATTAGCCCTAAACTCTCTATTTCTAGCAGGTGGGCCCTAGTAAGTCATGGGCTATATATCATACTAGTGAACATGATCTATATCTCCCATAGATTTATAGCAAAATGGGGAATCCCTATTCTATAGTTCTCTGTTCTAGCCATATATCTATCTATATACTATTACGTTTGGATGGGGGTTCCCCCTATTGGAACTATCTAGGATGGTTGGCTAGTGCCAGGGAAGCCCTATATCTGTCTATAGTAGAATGGGGCGTTGATGGGTAGGGTGGGTTGTTTTGCTAGCCATCAAACCCAACCTGATTGTTCCCATATAGAGATAGGGGCCAACCTAGCCATCAACCCACCCATAGCAGCCTCATCTCCCTATATAGATCTGGGGACCATCAAACCCAGCCAATTGAGACAAGGCTATCCAACCGCAATATAATAAATATATAGGTCCCATAGCCATCAACCCAACCAATCAACTAGCAGGTATTCCCAACTAGTCTTTCTAGTTAACTATCCAAATTGGGTTGGCTTGATTGACTACCTAGGCTATCGACCAAAAGTTTGGGTGAGATGGGCAAAACAAACTACCCAGTTCTCATTCTAGTTGAACAAGAACACCAAGAAGCTGATTTAGTTGATGGGTACTCAAACCTCCTCTATATCCCTTATATAAAGAAGGGGGCATAATCTCTATTTTGGTAAATAGAGATATATGGCCAACAAAGAACTATAGATAGAAACTTTTAATTAAAACTAGAGTAGAACCACCAGCTAGTCTCCATATAGATATAAGGGGCCCAACCCCCTTTGAATTGATGGGGGATATAGCCGCCATTCGGCTGATTGAGGAATTTCATGCTCCTCTAAATGTTCAGAGTTTGACAACCCCCTTCCCTATTTATATGAACTATGGGGCATCTATAGTCAACTATAAACTCCCCCGCCCCTACCTTGACAGGCACTTAGCCCCCTATATCTAGATGGGATGGTACTCGAACCCCTATAGATGTATTCATATGTATTACTTATAGAATCTTCAAATTTCCCTATATATAACTATGACAATATTGGGATTGGGCATTTAGATACAGAGGGGGGTTCAAGACTTTCCAACTATATAGAGAGAGGGGGTTTGATGGGGGATTTGGGGATGGGAACAAACACTTTCCATATTTGGGCCCAATGGGGAACTTGGGAATATTCATACTGATTCTATAAGTAGTATGACCAATATGAAAACTGAATACCTAGCTACCATTCTCGAGGAGAGGTGAGCTTCATTGGTTCAATGAATGCTTCCCAGGTCTAGTATATAGAATGTGAGTAATGAATTCTTTCTAGATCTAAGATATACAGAGAGGGTCCTCGAAATGCTTGAATTCTTGCTAGATTTCTATATTCTGGCTACTACATATCGGAGGTATGGGTTATTGCCTATCTATATATAAGGGACCATAGTTCAGATTAGAGAGGGATTTAGGCAGGCTACTACTACTGCATATTGAGGTATGGGCTACTGGTTATGGGTATCAAGACTTACCATATCGAATGGGGCATTGGGAGTTAGGGATAAGCTACTGACCATATTTATTTATAGTTCAAGGGTATGGGCTATTTGATTGGGTTATGGGACTGATGGGCACTTGTCATATAGATATATGGGGTATTGGGAGTTGGGAATGGGAATAAATACTTCAGGTATCAAGACTTGCCATATATATAGAGGCTATAGAGTTTAGATCCAGGGGGCTCGACATTCTCTCCTAGACAAAGAGAGCATCATATCACATATGTAATCAATTGATCATGCTCTCCTAGACATAACTCGACTATACAGAGTCAGAATCTCCCTTGACCATCCTTTCCTTGAGATAAGATAAGATATAAAGCCACCATCAGAGCCTCATATATCAGTATTTAATATGTAATATAAAAGCAGAGGGGTAAACAAAACCTATATGGAATGCAAATTAAAATTTTAAACCTGAAACATTGATTGATATATTTATTCTATATGCCCAATCTAGAAAACATAACACTATGTACACACTTTGTTTGAAAAACAATGAACATTGTGTACAAACAAACTAGAAAGATAGGATCCTCGGCACGAATATTTGTTAAACCATAATTACATTGCAATGAGTTGAGTCTCTCGAGAATAGAGAAACCATACGTAATATGATTGACAATAAATAATAGAGAAACCATATGCAGCCCCCTCATCTCCTTCCTCTCATATTCCTGCCCCTGATTTTGTAGATGTAAACACCCTTATACCCCGATGTTAACTCCGGGGATTCACCTCCTCCAAATTTCTATTGCTCATCTAGATACACTTTGATCAATCCTTAGAATCGCAATCCACTTCAATCAAAAGGGGTGAAATCTAAACTCTCTGAAGTGAAGTGTCGATTCTCTATATATTCGAGATAGATAGATATAGGAATCACATACATTAGATAGAGTGATTAAGATATTGAGAGATAAAGAGATTGAGAGATAGATTCTTTGATGATTTGGGTCCATCGCTAATACTCCTCCATCATGGCCCTATCCCGTGATGAGAAATAATAGATACTTCCATCTTTCATAGAGATTCATCCCTATATATCCCATCATCATGGTTGAGTATCGACATAAAGATTAAAAATCCTCTTGATCAATCACTCAACCGGTTACCTGATCATTGAATACTGATCATATTTAAGTAGCCAACTTGAAAGAAAATAAGGCTTCAGCCAAATAGCTAATAATTAATTAGTGACACGAGTGTTTTTTCCACCATTCAAATGAATAAATGGGGTGAAGATCTAGTAAATCACCATTGCCATCGTGAATAGGGCTAGAGTAAGGGTTGGGTTAGGTGGGGCCACCTAGACCTATCTCTATATGGTCGAGGGAGGAGTTTGGATGTAGCACTCACAATGGTTCTCCCAACACAAGCACTATCAAAAGCTAAAATAAGTTGAATTCGAAGTCAGATTAATATCTAGGCCCTGATTCGGGGGGGTAATTATTCACCTTAAATGAGGGAAGAATAGAGGGCCCTATATAGATATTTTTCCCACTTGGGTAGTTAGTACTCAAGACTACATTCATGAATAATAGGACCCAACCCCTATCTAGAAATGGGATAGCCAATATTGGGCATAGGGAGCTCGTCCCCCGCCTAAACTGTGACAACACATAGACGAGATTGACTTAGATCATTATGGTACTCAATGGAATGGTGGAGCCCAGGGATAAAAATAATAAGTCTATACGGGAAAGGAAAGTCACTCAACCCCTCTTGCAGTTCCCCTATAAATGTAAGAACACTTAATTGGTCAGAAAAATATCTAGATACCTGAACACACAATATGGGTTTGGGATTGGGGACTAAGCCCTAGCTAAGCACAACTATATAGAGTGTTACACCTACCTCGATCTATTATCTGCTAGCAACTGAACCTAGTAACAAACAAGGTGTGCCATATCTATATGAATAATCCCCCTATCTATATAACTAACCTAAAACAAACAACCCTCCATCTATTAAGTTACTACCTGTTCCGAGTTAGCGTGAACTAGCACATTTCTCAACGATCATGAGTAATGAACTAATATGCAAGGTCTCACTAAAGTATGTCAGATCTACACTACATATCATCTCTCATTTATATTACATACATAATATGAACTGGTATTATGGGGTAAGCACAATATTCTATAGTAGGGGATTGATCTGTAGCTAACTATATAGAGCATCCTGCCACCTCGTCAGCTCAACCTATCTTATTAGAATGAATGGGCCCTATATAGATACACCTCTCCCTCGCCCACTGCAGTCTCAAATTTCGTGTGATGATGTCATGATGACTGCAAATTTTGATGAAATGACAATGTGGTGGCAGACTCCCCCACACTAATTTGACCCCATATGTAGTTCAATCTACATATAGATAAAATAGAGGAGATTCAACATACTAGCGGATCAAGATGTAGGCAATCGAGTTGCCCCCTATCCCTACCCTATCTATATATTCTGTGGGCAGGTCGAGATCATCGAACTAGATATAGAATGGTTTCGGCCAACGACCGATCCTATATATTAGTCGGGGATGGCTCTACCTATAGAATATAGAGTCTATTTTATAGTTGGTGCTGCTTGATGAATCAATTTAGTCTCTAAATATGAGCTATAGGGCCTTATCTATAACTATGACTGTGACTATATATGGGGTGGGAGTGCGGATTGGGTCCTTACCCTCCCCAAATTTCAATATCATACAAGGATCAGATAAGATATATACAAGAGGGGCATCTCGATCCACTCTTTATTTAGTTGTAGAGAATCTTGTCTCGAGTTGAGAGTTTGGTTGAAGGTAATATGTAATGGAGATATAGTATACTAAACGTGCCTACTCACTCAATCGATGTAATGTAGTTTGACCCCCTCCATATATATATATATATATATATATATATATATATATATATCTGTATGTATGTATGTATGTATGTATGTATGTATGTATGTATGTATGTATGTATGTATGTATCTGTGTGGTGTGCAAAATGATAGGGGCTCATATAGAAATGGATTTATATCTATAGAATAATTATGGGAAAGTATAACTGTATAGTTGGGGGAATCTATATGAATATAGGGACGAGACTCTCTATCTCTATATGTTATGCTCGGGGGGAGGGGCGAGGGCTAATAAATCTATATAGAATAGATAAAGGCCCTCAAGATCTCTATATAGGGATAGGGGCACCATATATATGGTCTAATTTATATAGGGAGTGCATATCTATAAAGGATTATGGATGATTAATGTGGTGCTTGAGCATGGATGATGCCTCAACCGGGTTAATGTGGTGTCCCAACCCCTACATATAGAACTCTAGCCCCCCCCTCTCTGAAATATTTTATCTATATCTAAGAGAGTCATATAGAGTTGAGGTAATTCATAGTTGATAGTTAAGGGGAACCCGATAATCGAGTCATATATAGATAGAGTTGGATGGGCGACCTCACATTTTTTTTCTAAAGAGGGCCTAGGGGGTGCCCGCACCCTCCCAAAATTAGATCCATATAGAGAAAGGGTCGTCCCACACCCCCACCTCGAACTATCTATTCTATATATGGGTTACGAAGATGGGGTGACTGTGTAACACTCAAAATTACAAGAGCTGGAAAATGAGGATTTTTTTTAAACATAAAAACAAATTACACAACTGCAATCATACAGATTTATTTAATCAAATTCATTAAATCAAATTTGTTCTTTTGATCTATCTGATAATATCCATGTAAGCCATGTGCAGCTAAGAAGGGTGTATCCAGATCTCCATGATCTCCCTTCATCACTACTTCAAGTGACAATTCTTACTAGCATTTCGGCTCAACCTTTTTTCAGGTCATGGGAACCATGTGAAAGTCCTTGGGTCTACCACAAAGCTATTTTCCCAACTTCGTATTCCAATATACGACCATTGTCTACCTCATGTTCAGTTTTCAAGTTCCCATGATTAGGTTACTGACAATTTTTATTTAATTGGAGGACTAGGTGATCAGACAATGCACAACCATCAATGCATTACTTTGGCCAAAGTTATCTGCCATGCAGGTTATGACTAAACTCAAGATAACACACTAGTCTTATGATTTTTATGTCTTCCGCCACCTCACAACTATCCCCTTCATATTTATTTTGATTTTATAGTTTGTATTTACTTTATTTCCAATTAAACCTATCGTACAAGAGTTTATATCAAGATAGATTCCAAAGGCCAACTAGGATCATTATGAGATAAGTACATTCATGATGCTGAAATGTAGCTATATAGGCATTCCACATGTACTTATCCCTTAATGTACCTAATGGATCTTTTCATCTATTTACCTTCCCATTTAGTTTCTCTTTTCCTGATGTTCGATTCTTTAACTTTAAATTACCTTTTTATAACGATACTCTTTCATCCTCTAAAAAATAGGATTTACAATTTTAACATATTAATACCAAGTTTACCGAAAGGCCGAATTAAATATATATTTAATTATTCCTCCAATTAGCTACGCCACTAAATAGCTATTTAATTTAGAAATTAAAAGACAATTGAATGTTACAATAATTGTCTAATTATCAGCTTCATACATTGATAACTATCAAATAAATATATTTAACAATTTATGATAAGTAAGATTTCTTAATTCTAGTATTTATCATTTACTCATATTGAGATATTATTACATACAAAGTAATCATCTCTTTATTAAAACCATAAATTACATATGCCATTACGGCAAAATATAAAACTGATACGGTATCTCTCACATAGTGAGGTTTGAATATTTACAATGGGTCCAAGATCCCAATAAATTTAGTCAAAATTCTAGGATATCATCCTTCTACAAATTGGAATCCAAGTATCTCATTTAGATCCATGCTATGATAAAACTTCACAAGACATGAGTTCCCGCATATCCTAATGTGACGTCTAATTGTCCTACAAGATTGGAGTAGTGGTACGATGTCAGTTCAAAATGAACTGGCATGAATATTGCCTCCATTTTCTGATACAATTATTTAATAAAATATGACATGTTGTTTTATCAACAAGCACATGGTAATACAACTGAGAATATATTACTACATGTTTTCCATAAAGATAAAGCTATGGATGCACACAAATAGAACAACCAATTTCTATTTCAGTGACCATGTTTCCCTCTAATTACAAAGATCAAGACATCCGTCTTTCAGCTTCAAACAATAAATATTTGACATTTAAAATTTCTACATAGCTCGTAAAAACAATATGATTAAGAAGAGTACTTTTTTTTCTTATTTTTATTAAGTTACCATCACAAAAATAATAATCAAACCATAATCATTCAACATCCGAAATCAGATTATAACCTCAAGCAAATCATACTTTACTTGGTATAAATTTAAATACTATTTTTCTTACCTTCCAAATCAACGAGCAGCTTAACAAAAGTGTCTGAAATAATTGTTTGCAAATACCAATTAAACATATTCTCTCAAGGTGATGAGCAACTCATCATAACGTAAAAAAAAAAAAAACGTCATTAATCAAGTAAAATAATTTTATTTTTTTTTCAGTCAATGAGTAGCCCTAAAAAAATGTCCAAGAACATCATCAACAAGAAAATAAAAGCATATTAATTTTAGTTAACGAGCAACTTCACAAAATGCCTAAGAACATCGTTTTAGTAAGGAAAATAAAACCTTATTTTCAGTCAATGAGCAGCTCTACAAATTAGCACAAAATTGACCATAATTACATCATTTTAACATGTTCTTTCTTGTAAACGAATATCCCAACAAAACAATATAGTAGCATCATGATTACATCATTTTAAACATACTCTTTCTAGTAAAAAACAGCTAATAATTTCTTTTATAAATTATCATTATATTAAAAAACCCAATCATGCCACCAATTACTCCTTGGTGCAACTCGGTCAAGCTGTCCTAGCTTTCATGCCCTTACCAAGACAAGCCATTTATTTTTCACAGTCATACAAGAATCCAAGTCATAATTCCAGGCAGGAAGTTACAGGGAAAATGCCATTTTTTTGTAATTATTCATGCATAACAACACATCCTCATTTATATATGAACCGATTTAGATGTCCATAATGATAAAATTTCTAGAAAAATGCAGCCCCATGTAAGAGCTTTGACATCCACAAATTATCCTTCAAAATATCTCAATAAATTAAAAATCAGATCTGCATATAATAGCTAAGAAGAAAAAAAAATACAAAACCCCAACCGGTTGCATACCCATATCGATTCATTTATGTAAATTGATTTGTATACCCAAATCAATTTGTTTACAGAAAACACACAACCAAATTTATGTTAAAAAAATGTAAATCCACAAGCATAAATCGATTTTAAACACACAAATTTACAAAATGTTTTCCTTCTTCCAGTACAAGAAAAACCCAACTCTTTTCCTTTCGGGAACAATTTATTTTAATGCAAAGAAGGAGTTTTTAACCTTTCTTTTACTTTATTTTTACATATCAAAACCCAAAACCCCATCTGTATTTTTTTTTCTAGGTTTAGCTAAAACCACACAAAGAAAACTAAAAAGAATACAAAATCCATCAATTTCCTTTTCAAATTTCATCTCCAAATAATTAAATCAAAAGTTGTCCACAATTTCCTTGATTGTCACTAAAACAGAATGTGCATTTCCTATTTTTTTTACAAAATAACACAACAGAGAAGGGAGAAGATATTCATGCCTGAAGTAAACCCAGAATCAACAACCTCTTACTCTTCTAGCTCCAACAAGTTGAATTCTTCCTTCCTCCAAAACTCACGCAGGTATCCCAGAAAGGAAAAATGAAAATAGACAAAGTAAAAGAAAAATATAATGAAATAAACTATAGTTGGGCATCGAATTGGAGAATTTTTGGCTTCCCAATGTCGGTACATGCATTAATGCATGCCACACACCTGGTTCCTTGTGAATGTGTTTCACTTTACGAACCCATAAATATTAATAAATAAATAATTTTTTTTGGCTTACATGTAAAATCCTTCTAAAATATATATACTAATTAATATTTCATTTATATATATTTTTACTTTAGTTGTTACCCAACTTTATGGTTAAGTTAAAATTAACCTCCATGATACAAGTCCACATATTTCCAACAATATATTACCACATTAATTTGTTGAATTTCCAGGTTTTATATAAAACATTCCAATAAATGAAAATCACCAAGTCCGTAAATAATAATTTGAATATTCTTATAAAGCTGGCTTGATATAGCATTGTCAAATAAAATAGAGGCACTTATCATCACGGTCATTGCAAAATTCAAACAAAACAAAAGACAACCAAACCGATTAAAATAAAATAACCGAAAGATTCACTAGCATTTATGAACCATTTTACCTACTATTAAGGCCTAATCACGTTTTAGGAAGGATCATCAAGGTGGGTGTGGGGTTACTCATTCAATAGTGTCATGCCTCACAACAGAAGTTGTGGGTCATGACAGGACGAACCAAATGAATTTTATACACAATGATGATCTTGTCTAATCCTAATTAGACTTAACCGTAGTTAATTTAACTTACATGAAAGTTGGGATGTTACATACTCTACCCCTTAGAATAATCATCGTCTTGATGATTTCAGTATAAATAGATAAACTAACCCATCATTCATTTGCTTCATAAATATATTTCAAATGAGCTTAGAATTTGTATCAATATTATTTCAGCTGAATCACAAAGGTCACAACAACCCTTATATCTAGAAAATCAGTCACATAATCTATAGACATAACACATTACTGCTTAAACGATAGATTTTCCAGGTTCATTAACAAAATATTCAATAGTAACTACTAATCAAAAAGTATCTCAGTCCCAATATTCAGTTATAGGCTTATCTACAGAATTTTCTTATCTACCACTTTACATAAAAATTGAATTTAGCATTATAACAAAATATATATATATAAATCAGTCAAACAGATGTGGAAAAGTAGTCTGGATATCTTCCAGATTCTCTCAAGTGGAATTTTCTTCAAAATATTGGTTCCACTAGACCTTACATTGTAAAACCTCATGGTTCCTCAAGTGCAACTTCCAGGTTTCTAGTATCCTTCTAGGATCAACCGCGACTACCCCTGGATCCAAAACCTACAATGAATCCCAATTAAGTACATGTGTTAAATCAAGTACATATTTCTTAAGCAAGGATACATGAAATACATTGTTTAGCCTGGATAGAGTGGGAGGCAATGCTAGCTTGTAGGCTACTGGTCCAACAACCTCTAGGACTTCAAATGGTCCTATAAACCTAGGAGATAGTTTGGCTAACTTGCCAAATGAAATGGAACTCTTTTTAGGTTTGACCCTAAGAAAAAATTTATCTTCCACGTTAAACTTTTTGTTAATTCTTTTTAAATATGCATGACTTTTTTGTCTATTTGTTGCCTCTTTCAATCTTACTTGGATTAATTTAACCTGTTTTTCCATTTTCGAAAGCATTTCTGGTCCAATCAGTAATCTATCTTAAGGATTATCCCAACTTATAGGTGTTCTACACCTACGACCATATAAGGCCTCAAAAGGAGCCATTTGAATGGAAGAATAGTAAGTGTTATTATAGGCAAATTCAACCAAGGAAAGGTACTCTTCCCATTTGTATTGCTGATCCATGCAATACATTCTTAGTAAATCTTCTAACACTTTATTTACTCTTTCGGTTTGACCATCAATTTTAGGATGGTAGGCAAAACTTATGTTTATTTTTTTCCCTAAGGTAGATACAAAGTTTGCCAAAATCTGGAAGCTATCCTTGAGTCCCTATCTGAAATGATTACTTCTGGAACTCCATGTAATTGGAAAACTTCTTGCACAATTTTTTTGCTAGTATGGATGAATTATCCTTTAAGTTACCTACTATAAAATGTGCCATTTTAGTTAAATTTTCTACAACTACAAGTGTAACATCATGTTTATTTTGGGACATAGGTAGACCTTGGAAAAAATCCATACTTATAACTTGCCACTTATATTCTGGCACGTTGTGAGGATATAATAGTCTTGTTGGATGTGAATGTTCAGCCTTTACTTGTTGACATTCCAAGCATTGTGAGACGTAAAGAATCACATCATTTTTCATCTTTTTTCTAGAAGTATTGCTTTTTGATGTCCGTCATCATCTTTGTTACTCTTGGGTGTCCTGAGTAGGGAGTGTCATGAAATTCTCTCATGACTTTATTTTCTGAGTTCTTTACCTTCTAGTACATATATTTTGCTGTTATAATGCAAACTCCCATATGTTTCCATCTTAAAACCATCATACCTTTTATCTCTCGGATATTTTTCTAGAGCTGTTTTAACATGATTGTAGTAGGGGTCATTCGTTAACTCATTTTTGACTTCATCTTTGAAATGGGTTCTTAATGTAATTATAGCAACAATATGCTTTATGTGACTTAAAGCATCATCCACTCTATTCTCTTTTCCCTTAATGTAATTTATATCAAAGTCATAATTTGCTAGGAACTCTAGCCATCTTCACTACCTTACATTTAGATTCGGCTGTGTAAAGATGTACTTGAGCCCAAGATGATCTGTTTTGAGTTCAAAAGGTTTCCCTAGCAAATAGTACCTCCATACCTGCAGCACATCAACAATCGCAGCAAGCTCAAGATCATGTGGTGCATAATTTACTTCATGCACCCTCAACTTCATACTTTCAAAAGCTACCACATGCATATCTTGTAGTAGTACTCCGCCTAAACCTTCCCTTGAAGCATCGGTTACCACCAAGAAGTTCCCATTTGGATCCAGAATCTTCAACACTAGAGCACTTGTGAGTCTACATTTTAACTCCATAAAGGCTTCTTCACACTTGCTTTCCCAAATAAATTTCTTACCCTTCTTTTGTAAAGAAGTGATAGGTCATGCTAACCTAGAGAAGTTCTTTATGAACTTTCAACAGTAGCTTGCTAAACCCATAAAACTTCTCACTTCATGCACATCCTTCAGTGTTGGCCATTCCATGATGGCACTGATCTTCAAAGGGTCCACCAAGATTCCTTCTTTATTTATTAAGTGGCCTAATTATTGTACTTTGTATTGATAAAAAGCACACTTAGATAATTTTCCATATAATTTATGTTTTCTGAGAATTTCAAGCACAATCCTTAAATGTTCATCATGTTCTTCCTCATTCTTGGAGTATATTAATATATCATCAAGAAAGATAAGTACAAATTGGTCTAAGTATTCCCTAAACAGGTTGTTCATCAAGTTCATGAAAGTGGCAGGTGTATTTGTTAGACCAAAGGGCAAAACAGTAAACTCGTAATGCCCATACCTTGTTTTAAAAGTGGTTTTATGGATATCTTCATCCTTGATTTACAGTTGATTATAACCGGATCTGAGATCAATCTTGGAAAACACTTTTACGCCCCCCATTTGATCAAAAAGATCTTTGATTTGAGGCAGTGGGTACCGATTCTTCATTGTTACCTTATTGAGCATTTGGTAATCAATACAAAGTCTGAGAGTCCCATCCTTCTTTTTCACGAAGATTACCAGTGCACCCCATGGTGATATACTTGGTCTAATTAGACCCAAGGACAACAACTCATGTAATTGAGCTTTCAACTCAACTAATTCAGTTGTTGTCAATTTGTACGGTGTCTTGCTGATCGGTTATGTTGTTGGTTTGACCTTTATTGTGAAGTCAAATTCACGCTTAGGTGGAAGTCCAGGTAACTCACCTGGAAACACATCTCT
The DNA here is from genome assembly GCA_019776745.2 of Taxus chinensis. Lineage (NCBI taxonomy): Eukaryota > Viridiplantae > Streptophyta > Pinopsida > Cupressales > Taxaceae > Taxus > Taxus chinensis. The sequence continues at coordinate 209,284,724 of CM034156.1, read as the reverse complement.
AAATTCCCTTATGATGCGAAATGCTTCAATTTTAGGCTCAATTTCCTATCCCGAATCTGTTATTTTTACATCATATAAATGACAGCCCTTTCGTTTTGCCTTTTTTAGCTGCATGGCAGAAATCTTCCTAGTGACAAACTCTCTTTTAACACCGTGAACACTTGTTGTTTTCTTTTGATCATCGCAGTAGGTTACACATTTTCCTAAGCAATGTAAGGTTGCATTTTGTTGACTTAACCAATTTATACCTATGACAACATCATAGGATCCAAGAGGTGCCACATACAAGTTTAATCTTGTCGTGAACTCAAGTAATTCTAGTGGTGCCTCAAACAAACACTGATTCACTCTATGTACAACATTATTTCCATATTGGACAGTCCAAGTGTATTCCATATACCTAGCTCTTATTTTGAGTTTATCATCTACTTTAGATGAAACAAAACATTCTGTTGAAACGGAATCAAATAAAATAGAAACCGGTTCTTCAAAAAGCTTACCTGAAGTTTCTATTGGAGTCACTTGCTTTTCCACTTATTTATTATGGACTGCAACATAAATCTTATGTTATTTCCCCTCTTTATTTACCACAGTAGATCCCTTATGTTGGTTATTCCATTGTCCTCTTTGTGGAAATTTGTTAGCAAAATGATCACCATCGCACTTAAAACATCCTCCCAGTGGTCCTTTTCTCTAAATCTTATTCTGGCTTGAACTTGTTCCTTGTTTCCCATTTTTATTAGTATTCACAACAGTTCTACCCGCTATTCCTCTTTTATTGTCATGCATGAACTTGTTGTTTCCCTTTTTCCATGCTAGTTTTCTTGCGGTTGGTGTTTGAAACTTGCTATTTTTCCTTCTGCTTTCCTCTTTAGAGGCATAAATACTTCGCAACTTTTGTTCTTACTTGATAGCTTTATCAAACATAGTTTCCATCAACGTAGGTCCATGAACATATACATCACCACCAATACTAGGATTCAATTCCATTATAAATTTTATCACTTTAAACTTCTCATCCTTTTGATACAAAGGAGCATATTTTAGCAATCAAGTGAAATGTTCCCAATATTATGTAACTGAGTGCTTTCCTTGAGTCAGATTTTTGAATTCTACCATCTTTTGGTTAAAGTATAGCTAAGGTATCCATCTTCGATCATACCAGAATCCATTCCTAGTTCCATTTTCCAGCTATCCCACCAACAAGATGCTTCACGGGATAATTGGTAGGCTCCCCATACTGCTTTTGTCTCCTCTGAAAAGTCCCTAACCTCAAAATACTTTTCCATTTCAGAGAAAAAAAATTCAGCACCATCCCTAAGAGTTATACCATCAAATTTAGTTGGGGATATTATTTTAATGTCCCTTGGTAACTCAGCATCCAGCCTTGCTTTCTTATTTTCCCTTTCATTCAGATGATTGGATTGATCAACATGTAGCTCATCACCCTGATTCTCATCACTACGATCCTCATCTTATTCACCACCCTGACCTTGTTGTTCTATGGCAACAACTTGGTTTCAGGTGTCATTCAAAAATTTGATAATTTCTTCTAGCTTAGCAGTCGTATTATCCGAAACGTCATCAATATTTACCCCACTGTCACTTGCCATACTAGCTCTTGTTGTCGGCCTAGCCATAGCTTCCTATTTACAAGAGAGGATACTTTTTATGAGAACATGTGTCCCATTAATGTCCAAGTGTTTGAGCCTCTGGCTCTGATACCAAAATGTAATGCTCAAAATTACAAAAGCTTGAAAATGAGGATTTTTTTTAAAACATAAAAATAAATTACACAGCTGCAATCGTATATATTTATTTAATCAAATTCATTAAATCAAATTTGTTCTTTTGATCTATCTGATAACATCCATGTAAGCCATGTGTGGCTGAGAAGGGTGTATCCAGATCTCCACGATCTCCCTTCATCACTACTTCAAGTGACAATGCTTACTAGCATTTTGGCTCAACCTTTTTTCAGGTCATGGGAACCATGTGAAATTCCTTGGGTCTACCACGAAACTAGTTTACCGACTTCATATTTTGGTATCCGACCATTGTTTACCTCATGTTCAGTGTTCAACTTCCCATGATCAGGTTACTGACAATTTTTATTTAATTGGAGGACTAAGCGATCAGACAATGCACAACCATCAATGCATTACTTTTGCCAAAGTTATCTTCCATCTAGGTTATGGGGTAACTCAATATAGCACACTAGTCTTATGAGTTTTAAGTCTTCTGCCACCTCACAACTATCCCTTTCAAAGTTATCTAGATCTTATAGTTTGTATTTACTTTATTTCTAATTAAACCTATATGGCATGAGTTTATATCGAGATAGATGCCAAAGGCCAACTAGGATCTGTTATCACCGAATCACAGCACCCCTGGATGTTGATCAGATTTCTCTTGTTTGATCACTCTAAGCATCCAGTGTGATTGGATAACATGGGTACTATCTCCAAGTTGTGGGACTTTCTACTTGAGACAGACCTCCAGAGAAAACTGGTTCTTGCTCCTAAACTACCTGCCACAATCTACTCTAGTGCAGGCAGGCTAACTATTCTAATCTAAAATTCCAAGGGACCAGGGAGAGAAAATACATAAAATGAAAGCCTCCACTAAAGCGGTGATACACCAGAAAAAGAGGGTGTGAGAGTAATCTCCAAATGTGTGAAATACAGAGGCAAAGTGCACACTAGAAGAGGTGATGACAGTTCACCATAATCCAGCAAAATGCACTCACAGCAATATTCCAAGCACACACAATGATAATGAATTCCTGCAAGAACATAATAAATAGACACAATATACTTGTAGAAATATTAAAGAGGCAAGAAGAATGCAAGGAAACACAGCAGGGGAAGATATATCCACAAACTGATATTTTATTACTTCATGATATGCACAATTCAATCTATTACAAGATAAGGGCCTGGATCCCCATGCAAGGAGTCCACTACAAGGGCCTACAACACACTGGCTTCACAAAGCAATTTTGACAGAGCTTTGCTACCCAAAAACTCTCCCCCGTACAATGAGCCCAACACTCCAATTTATAGAAAAAGAGAAGGAAAAGAGAAGGGAAAATGGAAATCCTGAAATCTGTCCTTCAACCACCTATAAGAGGCATTAAATTGAGTGGAATGGGTATACATTACTTGCAAAAGGCTCCCCATACTGTCCCATGTGCTGCAGCAGAGAAGGAATGATGACCATGCCTCTTAATTGCACTCCCAGCTACCAAATAAAACACTGTTCTAAACCCGGCCACGTTTCCTTAAAAAACTCAATCAATTTCTGATTAAATCTAGAATTTCTTGATTTCCGTGCATTGGACTTGGAACCACGATTCCAACGGTACCAATTTTGTGTGATTTCGTTGAGAAATGCAAAAGTTATGGCCTTCTGAGTGCGGGCAGCTCTTTTGGGCCTGGCAGGCGTTTTCTGTCATTTGACGGGAATGAGCATTGATTGACTGGAGCCGAACACATTTCCTTTATTTAAATATATCTATCCTCATTAAAAATAAGAAATCCAGTTTTTTTGGCGTAGAGGACGTCGTGCTCGTTCCAGAAAGTCCAATTTTATCAAAATCGGAGCTCGGAGTCAAAAGTTATGGCCGTTTGAAGTTCCACGGGTCAAATATGGACTTTTCTCCTCTGCCTTCGGCCATTTCGGCTTTTCGCATCCCGCGCGTCCCTTTGTCCCATTTGGTTTCGGTGCTGAAATTTCCCATTTCGGCCGAACCGGCTGGTTCGCGTACTTTTGGCCCATATGTCCCATTTGCTTTCGGACCGTCTGTGCTCATTTTGGCCGAACAGCGCCTTTTGGTTCCACTTGTCCCAAATGCTTCTAGGACTAGAACTTAGCCATTTTTCGTGATTTTTTCTGGCCTGAGCCTGTTTTTGCAATTTTTCTTACATTTTCTCAGAACTTGCTCTCTTCTTCTTGGACAGGGGAGTTAGAAAAATATGAGGGGACCCTAGAAACATGAAATTTTTGCCCTGACTCAATCTATTTGCCTGGGACTAAAGAATTTGATGCATGTTATCAAATTTACCTTGAGGGTGAATTTTGGATAACAGGATCATTATGAGATAAGTACATTCATGATGTTGAAATGTAGCTATATCAGCATTCCGCATGTACTTATCCCTTAATATACCTATTATCCAAAATGTGCCCCTGCTCATTTTTGTGGCTAACTCCTTATGTTCTTACCTCTCTTGTGCCTCAGTCTCCATTTTTGATTTTTAGGCACTCAAATCTTTCTTAAAATGGCACCATTGGATAGAGATCTCTCTCAGCTTTCCAAAAAGGTAAAGTTTTCCTCCTAACTCCTCATATTTTTCAAGTTATGGCTTGGCGGAGTTTTTGTCAGAAATTTTCCCTTAGGAGGCCCGCGGCCAATAGGAACCGCCATGTGGCACCTAGAGTGGTGGAGTGCGGGGAAAATTTTGAAAATTTTTCCAAAGACAAAATGGGTAAAAATTCAAACTTTTGCCCGCCGATCCGATTTTGGCTTGTTTTTGCCCTAAATTTTCAAATCGCCATATCTTTCAATCCAGAGCTCAGATTTTTGCATTCTTTATATCAATGGAAATCTGGTGAAATTATCTATAAGATTCCTCGGTCATTTTTTACATTTTGGATCATTTTGGAGAGATAAAATCAAGAAACATCTCTGACATGTGGTAATGGCCAGAAATGACATTTCAACAACCAGTTTTAATGCAAAATGGGTTGCATTCTTCTTCAGCATGGCCAAAAATTTCAGGGCATGGGTCTGTAAGGATGACCATGTTGTTTTAATGCATCTGCATTCAATGGGGAATGGCTCCCATGTTTTTTACACATTTTCTCTCTCCTGGGCTCGACCCATGCATTGTAAAACCTAGATTTGGCTCATTTTTTTAGGGTTGAACATTTTTTTTGGATAGTAAGCTTCTTCTTTCACCTTTAACAAGTGATTTTTGCAAGTATCAGACCTTCTTCATGATTGTAATAGGTTTCTACCTCTTTTATGTTGCAAATCCAAGGATTTTGACAGTGAAAAATGACAGTGCAGACTCTGTGATCAATTTTCAGTCCTTTGTTTGTATTGTCTTGCTTCATTTCAAACCTCCAATTGCATCTTATCAGCATGTGTATGATGTTTCATGTTGCATTTTATGAAATTGTGTCAATTTGCATGAACAAGAAGTGTTCACCACTCCTTTGGTGTATCACCTATTAGCATTAGTTCTTTCTTTTTTTGCATTTTCTATCCTTGTCCCTTTAGAATTTAGAGTAGATTTAGAAGTTTAAACCTCTACAATTGTGCAAGTGAAATAGTTGATCAGAGAAGTTGAGGAACCAGCCTCTAATCTGGAGATTCCTCTTCCATTTTTGCAAGTCCCACACTTGGGAAGAGGATTCAATGTTGTGCAATCACACTAGATGCTTAGAATGATCAAATTAGAAGCCTGATCAACATCCAGGGGGTGCTACTGATTTGCAACAACAGTTTTAGCACGCCTGGTGGGACCTCAGAGGTCTCATTTTCATTACAGCAAAGTTGATGTGCATCTGTTGCAATTTTCTTGCTTAAAAGAGATAAATTACACATCTGGCGACTCCAAGGGGAAGAATCAGCTAGTTTTGGTAGTGCAGACCTAAATACTCATGAGAAGAATCAACACAAGGTCAAGAGGTAGAGAGGAAGAGGCACTATTTGAATATGTGCAGTTATCTCCAAGAATAAGGCAATGTGGGAGGAGAATCCAAAGGTCTCCATCTCCACCAAACAGAACTCTCTCAACTCCTCCACCTGGTAGGCCTTTCATCTAGCCAACAAATGTTCTAAGACCAATTAGAATGGCACAAAACAACCCCTATGTCAATTTCACTGGCAGCAGCCCACTTGCTCTCATTGCACAAAATCTAATCCCAGTTGCAGCATTGAAGAACATTCCATACTTCACTGGAGAAAATCAGACCTCACCTGGTGATCATGTTAAGGATATTGCTAACATTTGTGCAATCCATGAGATCAATGAGATGCAAGTTGCTGTCAAACTGCTAGCATCTTCATTCAAAGGGAAAGCTTTACAATGGTTCAGGAGTCTTGACTCAGGTTCTATTCAAAATTGGAATCAGCTATGTATAGCCCTCCATGAGTAGTTTGGGGAAAATGGAGACAACTTGTCCCTTTTGGAGCAGCTGACAACTATCAAAAGAGCTCCCAATGAGCAGCTGACTGATTTTAATTTCAGATTTCAAAGGACTTGGGAGAGAATTCCAGTGGCTGTCAGGCCAACAACAGAAGGTGCTTTTCTTTACTATCTCAAAGCTGTAAATTCTGATATTTCTATGTTGATTCAGTCAATAGGAGGCATAACTATCCCTATGGCTTATAGCATTGCCATTAGGGCTGAAAATTGTTTGATCCAAGCTGGAAAACTAGCCCTTAGACCTCCCATGCCATTGTTTCCAAGTTTAGAGAGCCCAAACACTAATCAAGCACCTAATTTGGCTCCTTCTCCCACTCCTAGAAATCAAAGTTCAAATGAAGCTTCTACTTCATCTCCAAGTGCCCCAAATGAGCTTCAAGAAGTCATGAAGCAATTGTAAAATTTAGGTAATGAGCTGGTTACTCTCAAGAGGCAACAAGCCCAAAGTTTTAGACCTTCCTTCCAGCCTCAAGTTCAGCCTAACAGGCAGCCATATCAACCTCATAGACCACCCAATCCAACTACAAATCTAAATCAAGCAAGGCCTCCTGCCAATAGACCATTTCAGCCCTATAATCTAAATGTTTATCTTCCTCTAAGGCATTGGTGCCAACACAAAACAACGTTGCTCAGGAGTATGATTGGTGTTTTCCATGTAATGAACCTCACAACCAATCTATGTGCTTCAACAGTGCCTTGAATCAAGCATTAATGGTGACAACTACTGGTGTGGAGGGTGAGGGCAGTCAAGGAAACAACCAACAACAAGAAACATTCCAGCAGCAATCAGCTCCAAATGACACCACACTTGTGAACTGACAGGCAGAGGATTTTTGTGGCATAAATCAAACAGTCTCTCAAGGTGTTGCAGCCAACACAAGGTCAAAAAGAAGGAATTTGGGTGAAGAACAACCATTAGCTCCAACCAATCCACAACCTTTTATGGCTCCACAAATGGTTGGTAAACAAAATCCAGTTATAAATGCACAAGGGAAGCCAAGAACAGCTCCTAGACCAACTCAAATACCAGTTGTTGCTGCCCACATGTAAGGGATGAATATGCAAACCAAGGGACAGCAAAGAGATCCTTCATCACCATTTAGTATCATTGATCAGATGAAGAAGACAAATGTAAATATATCAATGTGGGAATCCCTATCTATCCCAGGCCAGAGAGATTTGCTACAAGGTGCCATGAAGGACTGGCCAACTTCGAATCAACAAGTCCAAATGCAAGAGAAGGTGCTCACAAATGCTGCCCAGCCTGAAGGGAATCATGGAGGACAACAAGGTAAAATGTTGAAGCCCCCTCCTTTTTATGTCTCATTAACCATTGGAAACCAATTGGTGCACAATTGCATGATTGATTCCGGGGCAAGTAGCTCAGAGATGCCGAAGCAAATAGCTGATCAGCTAGGAATTCAATATGAAACCATATCCAAAGGGGTAGTGCAGTAACAACAGTTGGGGTGATTAGAAACTTGAGTCTTACCTTGCATGCATATCCAAATGTTGTTGTTTTACAAGATGTATCAGTTATAGACCTTCCACCACTCTTTGCCCTATGTTTGTCAAGAGATTTCACAGCCAATATTGGAGGATATTTGTCTACTGATTGGTCACACATGCTGTTCAGAACGAGGTATGGAACCAAAGCTACAATCAGGTCTGAACCTATTGCAAACTTCCACATTGAGCCCTGTTATCCAAAATTCACCCCCAAGGTAATTTTGATAACATGCAAGCAATTATATTGATTCAGGGTGAAAAGTCATGTTTCTAGGGTCCCCTCATATTTGTCTAACTCCCCTGTCCAAGAGGAAGAAAGTAAGTTCTGAGAAAATGCAAAAAAAAGGGTTGCAGAAGGCAAATAGGTTGATCCAGGAAAAATCGTGAAAATTGGCTAAGTCCCGCTCAAGGTCGCCTCTGGGACGTTTGGGACAGAAAAGCGCGAACCGGCCGAACCGGGCGAAATCAGCACAAACAGTCCGAAACGCAGCAAGGAAAAATGGGACAAAAGTACGCGGCGGGTGCGAAATTCCGGCTCGACAGAGAAAAAATCGACTAACTGCTGAGAGGGTCGCCTTTGGGACAAGCGGGACAAGAGTACGCGAACCGGCCGGACCGGGCGAATTAGTCCCGGACAGTCCAAAAGCAAATGGGACGCGCGGGTCAAAAGTACGCGAACCGGCTGGATCGGCCGAAATGGGAAATTTCAGCACCAAAACCAAATGGGACAAAGGGACGCGCGGGACGCGAAAAGCCGAAATGGCCGAAGGCAGAGGAGAAAAGTCAACATTTGACCCGTGGAACTTCAAACGGCCATAACTTTTGACTCCGAGCTCCGATTTTGATAAAATTGGACTTTTTTGGAACGAGCACGACATCCTCTACGCCACAAAAAACTGGATTTCTTATTTTTAATGAGGATAGATATATTTAAATAAAGGAAATGTGTTCGGCTCCAGTCAGTAGATGCTCTTTCCCGTCAAATGACAGAAAACGCCTGCCAGGCCCAAAATAACTGCCTGCACTCAGAAGGCCATAACTTTTGCATCTCTCAACGAAATCACACAAAATTGGTACCATTGGAATCGTGTTTCCGAGCCCGATGCACAGCAATCAAGAAATTCTAGATTTGATTAGAAACTGATTGAAATTTTTAAGAAAACGTGGCCGGATTCAGAACAGTGTTTTATTTGGTAGCTGGGAGTGCATTTAAGAGGCATGGTCATCATTCTTTCTCTGCTGCAGCACATGGGACAATATGGGGAGCCTTTTGCAAGTAATGTATACCCATTCCACTCAATTTAATGCCTCTTACAGGTGGTTGAAGGACAGATTTCGGGATTTCCACTTTCTCTTCTCTTCTCCTTCTCATTTTTTCTATAAATTGGAGTGTTGGGCTTATTGTAAAGGGGAGAGAGTTTTTGGGTAACAAAGCTCTGTCAAAATTGCTTTGTGAAGCCAGTGTGTTGCAGGCCCTTGTAGTGGACTCCTTGCATGGTGATCCAGGCCCTTATCTTGTAATAGACTGAATTGTGCATACCAGGAAGCAATAAAATACAAGTTTGTGGATGTATCTTCCCTTGCTGTGTTTCCTTGCATTCTTTTTGCCCCTTTAATCTTTCTACAAGTATATTGTGTCTATTTATTATGTTCTTGCAGGAATTCATTATCATTGTGTGTGCTTGGAATATTGCTGTGAATGCATTTTGCTGGATTATGGTGAACTATCATCACCCTCTTCTAGTGTGCATTTTGCCTCTGTATTTCACACATTTGGAGATTACTCTCACACCCCTCCTTTTCTGGTGTATCACCGCTTTAGTGTAGGCTTTAACTTTATGTATTCTCTTTCTCTGGTCCCTTGGAAATTTAGATTAGAACAGTTTGCTTACCCTGCATTAGAGTAGATTGTGGCAGGTAGTTTAGGAGTAAGAACCAGCTTTCTCTGGAGGTCTATCTCAAGTAGCAAGTCCCACAACTTGGAGATAGTACCCATGTTATCCAATCACACTGTGAGTTCAAATACATGCACAGGGGTGTTGTGATTCGGTGATAACAAGCCCTACACTCCAAGTCAGATCAATGCCAACTGTTTGTCATTTGATCAAGAAGATCACCCAAGCACTGATGAAGCTGACACCAAGGTTGGAAGCATCCCGAATCTAACTCTTGATGAATGGGCAAACAAGGTGCATGCTTTTGATCCTTATCAAGAAGTAGAAGAATCTGAGCTAGGGTTCTATTGCATACATCAAGAAGATCAGCCCATTCCTAGAATCACCAAGCCAAACCACAAGGATGACAATGTGTATGGCAGCTGTTTTTTGATGGATCAAGGAGTAGACAAGGTGCGGGAGGTGGAGCTATGCTTATTTCACCTCAAGGAGTAAAGTACTATCCAACTTTTAGATTTCAGTTTGTATGCTCCAATAACACTGCTGAATATGAAGCCTTGGTGCAAGGGATGCATTGGGCAATAAAGAGAGGAATAAAGAACTTGCAAGTCTTTGGTGAAAGTGAATTGATTGTAAACCAAGTTAAGGGGAAGCATGTTGTCAAGAATAATCTGCTCAAGTGCTACAAGAACAGGGTGTGGGACCTCATTGAAGATTTTAAGGGCTTTAGCATAAAATCCATTCCTAGAAAAGAAAACCAAGCTACTGACAGGCTTGCAGCAGTTGGGGTAGCTTTTGATATTGTGGAAAGCATTCAAAAAGACAAGGTATAGCCAAACATCCATGTGATTGTGAGGCCTTCAGTGCCAGATAACAATGTAAGTTGGCAAGTGTTTGAGAATGACAAGCAAATCATCCATTTCTTACAAGAAGAAGTTGAGTTCTCAGCTAAAAATCAGGAAAAATTGGAACAACAGTATGGTGACCAAGTGGTACAGCTGAGAACTAACAAGCTGCCCAAGGGACTTATCACTTTGGAGTCCATTTTCAATCCCAATGATTAGTTTAGGAAAGAGAAATTAAACATTCAAGTCAAGAGAGAAGATTCAGTATCCATCTTGGTGGAAGAGAACAAACCATTGCAAATTGGAAATATGACAATTGAACAAGAAAGGTATGAGTTCATACAGCTATGTCAAGAGTTCCCTGATGTGTTTGCTTGGAGCTACGAAGATTTGAAAGGTTTCAATCCTAAGTTAGCTCAGCACACCATTGAGTTGGATCCAAATACTAAGCCCATCAGGCAAAAACAAAGGCCACTCAATCCACACATGGAACCTCTCATGAGGAAGGAATTGAACAAGTTGATTGAGTCAAGAATCATATTCCTAATCAAGCATTCTAGTTGGGTTACCAACTTAGTTCCAATCAGAAAGAAGAGTGGAGAGATCAGATTGTGCGTTGATTTCAGAGATTTGAATAGAGCATCTCTCAAGGACCATTACCCACTTCCTTCTATGGAGCAGATTTTACAAGTTGTTGCTGGCTCCGAAAGGTTTTCATTATTTGATGGCTACTTAGGGTACAATCAGATTATGGTGAACGAAGAAGACCAGTTCAAGACAGCCTTGACAACCAAATGGGGAACTTATGCATATAGGAAATTGCCATTTGGGCTGTCCAACGCTGGAGCTACCTTCCAAAGAGCAATGAAAATGGCATTCAAAGGTTTGATTAACAACATGGTGCTGATATATCTTGATGATATCACTATTTTTTCAAAGAATGCAGCAGACCACCTCTCTCATTTGAGACAAGTCTTCCAAAGGTGCAGGAGATTTGGAGTGTCTTTGAATCCTAAGAAGTGTATCTTCCTAGCACATGAAGGAAAGCTCCTTGGCCATATTATCTCCAAAGAAGGATTAGCAATTGATCTAGAGAGAGTTGAAGCCATAAGAGCACTACCATTGCCAAGCCACAAGAAGGCACTTTAGAGTTTCTTGGGGAGAATAAATTTTGTTCGAAGGTTTGTCCCAGATTTTGCAGCCCTTGTCAAACCTATCACCAAGATGTTGAAGAAAAACATGGCTTTCAAATGGACAGCAGAAGGCAAGGAGGGTTTTGAAGTAATCAAAGAAGCCATCTCTCAAGCACAAACTATCATCAACCTGGACTTCTCCAAGGATTTCATCCTCTATGCATTTGGGGGTAATGATACCATTTCTGCCATTTTGGTACATCAGAACAAGGACAATGATGAGCAACTAATTGCTTTCTTCAGCCAAATCCTAGATGACTATGAGGTGAGATATTCTTTATTTAGAAGCATGTACTTGCAGTAGTCAGAAACTTCAGTTGTTGGTCTCTCATGCGGGAGTAAAGGACTTACTCCTCAACAAGGATTTGAATGAGAAAAGGGCAGGTTGGATCACTCATGTCATGGAGTATGACATTGAGATCAAGGTCACCAAGCTGGTAAGAGGAAAAGGATTGTGTGAGCACCTGATTCTGGGCAAGCAAAAAGGAGTATGCAATAAAGAAGAGGCTGTTTTGACAGTTCAAGACAGCCATGTGCAAGGTAGCACTCAGGAAGAGGATAATGCTGTCCCCACTCCTTGCTGGACCCAAGGTATAATTCACTTCCTAAGCACAGGCCTATGCCCTCCAGATATGAAAAAAACCCAAAGAAGACACTTCAGATTGCAAGCTATCCCATATGCCATAGTAGACGGTGTTTTGTTCAAGAAAGATGTGAATGGAGTGCTGCTGAGATGCATTAGCACAAATCAGATTCATAGGGTGTTGGAAGAGTTCCATGGTGGACGAGCTGGTGGTCATTTTTCACCAAGAGTGATAACTCTAAAAATCATGAAGGCTAGTTATTATTGGCCCAAGATTTTCAGTGATTGCTTTGCGTGGATCAAAAGGTGCAAGAATTGTGCATTCTTCACAAGTAAAGAGAGGCTTGCTGCCCTTCCATTGCATCCAATTTAAGTTGACCAGCCATTCATGCAATGGGGTTTGGACTTCATTAGAGTCATTAATCCCAATTCAAGCCAAGGGCACAAATGGATTTTGACAACCACAGACTACTTCACCAAGTGGACTGAAGCAGTAGCACTCAAGGAAGCAAATGAGTCTAGCATCTTAGACTTCTATGAGGGGATAGTAACCAGATTTGGCATACCTGCTACAATAATCTCAGATAATGCATTAGCATTCATTGGATCTAAGGTGACTGAGTGGGCTGTCAAGAATGGGATCTACCTAAGTACTTCATCAAACTACTACCCTCAGGGTAATGGTCAGGCTGAATCTACAAATAAGAACTTGTTGAGGATCATTAGGAGGACTCTTGATGAGAATCAGAGGTCTTGGTATACCAAACTGAAATCAGCCTTATGGGCTGATAGGATAACTCCCAAGAGATCCACAGGTAACTCTCCATTCAGGCTTGTTTATGGAAGAGAGGCAATCTTTCCCATGTCACTTGAGTTGCCAACATTGGAACTCATGAAGTAGTTTGAGTTGCTAGAGTTTGGGCCCAAGGAGGTGAGATATGCAGAGTTGATGGAGCTCCAAGAGATCAGAGATCAGGTATCCCAAGCAATGGAGAAGGATCAAGCTTTGATCAAGACGACCTTTGATAGGAAGGCCAAGAGTAGATCTTTCCAAGTTGGAGATCTAGTGTTAAAATGGGATGCAGATAGAGCAAAACCGGGAAGGCATTCAAAATTTGATGCAATTTAGAGTGGCCCATACATGGTCACAAAGTGTAAGGACAGTAATGCCTTCCAATTGTCTTCATTGGATGGTGAAGAACTGCAGATTCCAGTCAATGGAATCTATCTAAAGCATTGCTACTAAAGGGAAATTCTCCACCTTGTAAATATTAGCTTAGGTTTTCATTCCTCCAAGTGCTTGTGCACATTGTTTTGTTGTAGGTTGTTTTGCTTTCCCTAAGTGCTTTGGCTCAGGCTTACTGTCCCTGGAGATGTTTTGCAGTCCTTGCTTCCATCATGTGATATTCCATCTTCCTCCTTGTAACATTCTAAGTCATTTGGGGTTTCGAACAGAAAATTTTATGACTCCATGCCCAATGGGCTGCTTCAGGCAACTGGTATCTTCATCTAGCAGGTAGATGACCCCTCTGAGTCGCCAAAATTGTTATCCAAAATGTGCCCCTGCTCATTTTTGTGGCTAAATCCTTGTGTTCTTACATCTCTTGTGCCTCATTCTCAATTTTTGATTTTTAGGCACTCAAATATTTCTAAAAATGGCACCATTGGATTGAGATCTCTCTCAGCTTTCCATAAAGGTAAAGTTTTCCTCCTAACTCCTCATATTTTTCAAGTTATGGCTCGGCGGAGTTTTTGTGGGAAATTTTCCCTTAGGAGGCCCGCGGCCAATAGGAAGCTGCCATGTGGCACCTGGAGTGGCAGAGCACGGGGAAAAATTTGAAATTTTTTCCAAAGACCAAACGGGTAAAAATTCAAACTTTTGCCTGCCGATCTGATTTTAGCCTGTTTTTGCCCTAAATTTTCAAATCGCCATATCTTTCGATCCAGAGCTCGGATTTTCATGTTTTTTATATCAATGGAAATCTGGTGAAATTATCTACAAGATTCCATGGTCATTTTTACATTTTGGATCAGCTTGGAGAGATAAAATCAAGAAACATCTCTGGCATGTGGTAATGGCCAGAAATGACATTTCAACAACTAGTTTTAATGCAAAATGGGTCGCATCCTTCTTCAGCATGGCCAAAAATGTCAGGGCATGGGTCTGTAAGGACGCCCATACTATTTTAATGCATCTACATTCAATGGGGAATGGCTCCCATGTTTTTTACACATTTTCTCTCTCCTGGGCTCGACCCATGCATTGTAAAAGCCAGATTTGGCTCATTTTTTGAGGGTTGAACATTTTTTTTAGATAGCAAGCTTTTTCTTTCACCTTCAACAAGTGATTTTTGCAAGTATCAGACCTTCTTCATGATTGTAATAGGTTTCTACCTCTTTGATGTTGCAAATGCAAGGATTTTGATAGTGAAAAATGACAGTGCAGACTCTATGATCAATTTTTAGTCCTTTGTTTGTATTGTCTTGCTTCATTTCAGAACTCTAATTACATCTTATCAGCCTGTGTATGATGTTTCATGTTGCATTTTATGAAATTGTGTCAATTTTCATGAACAAGAAGTGTTCATCACTCCTTTGGTGTATCACCTATTATCATTAGTTCTTTCTTTTTTTACATTTTCTATCATTGTCCCTTTGGAATTTAGAGTAGATTTAGGAGTTTAAACCTCTGCAATTGTTCAAGTGAAATAGTTGATAAGAGGATTTGAGGAACCAACCTCTAATCTAGAGATTCCTCTTCCATTTTTGCAAGTCCCACACTTGGGAAGAGGATTCAATGTTGTGTAATCACACTGGATGCTTAGAATGATCAAATTAGAAGCCTGATCAACATACAGGGGGTGTTGCTGATTTACAACAACAATACCTAATGACTCTTTTCATCTATTTACCTTGCCATTTAGTTTCTCTTTTCCTGATGTTCGATTCTTTCATAAAATATCATTGTATTAAACCCAATCATTCCACCAATTACTCCTTAGTGCAACTTGGTCAAGTTGTTCTAGCTTTCACGCCCTTACCAAGACAAGCAATTTCTTTTTCACAGTCATATAAGAATCCAAGTCATATTGCCAGGTAGGAAGTTACAGGCTAAATACCATTTTGTTTAATTATTCACACATAACAACACACCCTTATTTATACATGAACTGATTTAGATGTCCATAATGATAAAATTTCTAGAAAAATGCAGCCCCATGCAAGAGCTTTGACATCCACAAATTATCATTCAAAAGATCTCAATAAATTTAAAATTAGGTCTGCATATAACAACCAAGAAAATAAATACAAAACCCTAACCAGTTGCATACCCATATCGATTGGGTTACCCAAATTGATTCATTTATGCAAATCGATTTGTATACACGAATCGATTTGGGTATCAAATTGATTTGTTTACAGAAAACACACAACCAAATTTCTGTTAACAAAATGAAAACCCACAACCACAAATCAATTTTAAACACACAAATTCACAATATATTTTCCTTCTTCCAGTACAGGAAAAACCCAACTCTTTTCCTTTTGGGAACAATTTATTTTAATGCAAAGAAGGAATTTTTAACCTTTCTTTTACTTTATTTTTACAAATCAAAACCCAATACCCCATCTACGTTTTTTTTCTAGGTTTAGCTAAAACCACACAAAGAAAACTAAAAAGAATACAAAATCCATCAATTTATTTTTCAAATTTCATCTCCAAACAATTAAATCAAAAGGCGTCCACAATTTTCTTGATTGTCATTAAAACATAATGTGTATTTCCTCTTTTTTTTAATAAAATAACACAAGAGAGAAGGGAGAAGATATTCATGCCTAAAGTAAACCCAGAATCAACAACCTCTTACTCTTCCAGCTCCAACAAGTTGAATTCTTTCTTCCTCCAAAACTCACACAGGTATCCCAGAAAGGAAACATGAAAATAGACAAAGTAAAAGAAAAATATAATGAAATAAACTATAGTTGGGCATCGAATTGGAGAATTTTCAGCTTCCCAATGTCGGTACATGCAATAGTGCATGCCACACACCTGGTTCCCTATGAAGGTGTTTCACTTTACGAAACCCATAAATATTAATAAATAAATAAAAACTTTTGGATTACATGCCAAATCCTTCTAAAATATATATACTAATTAATATTTCATTTATATATATTTTTACTTCAATTGTTACCCAACTTAATGGTTAAGTTAAAATTAACCTCCATAATACAAGTCCACATATTTCCAACAATATATTACCATATTAATTAGTTGAATTTCCAGGATTTATATAAAACATTCCAATAAACAAAAATCACCAAGTCCGTAAATAATAATTCGAATATTCTCATAAAAATGGCTTGATATAGCATTGTCAAATAAAATAGACGCAGTTATCATCACGGTCATTGCAAAAGTTGAACAAAACAAAAGACGAGCAAACCGATTAAAATAAAATAACCGAAATACAAATAACCGAAAGATTTACTATCATTTATGAACCGTTTTACCTACGATTAAGGCCTAATCACGTTTTAGGAAGGATCATCAAGGTGGGTGTAGGGTTACTCATTCAGTAGTGTCATGCCCCGCAGCAGAAGTTGTGGGTCATGACATGACGAACCAAATGAATTTTACACACAAAGACAATCTCGTCTAAACCTGATTAGAATTAACCGTGGTTAATTTAACTTACAATAAATTTGGGATGTTACAAATTGGGACACCTTACAATCCCCTACTATCTCTAGAGCCCTGAGGTCCATTTTTCCTACCTATCTAGAGATCTCCATGGGGTGGGCCCCCCTCCATATATGACAACAAAACACAAAATCCGAGACCTCTGGATTCCCCCTATTGTTCTATAGTGGGATCAAGATAGGAGAGATAGGGAGATCTATCTATATCTATAGGGGGTGTGCTCCTCGTATAGATATATGAAAAGGTATGAGAAGTGAAATGAATGAAACATGTGAGTCTTTCATATATTTCTATCAGAATAAATAAAACATGTGACTCAATGGGTCCCATATAGATATATAGATAGGGAAATTTGTTTACATGCGCCATACTAGTTAGCGATTTATATCTTCCGATCAAAGCAAGCAGGCTCGGTAAAGTGAGATAAAATAGATAGGGCGATAATTCAGGCTTACACCCAAGAAAGTGGGAGGGGGCCCTATCTGAACTATGGGCCAAGATAAAGAAGATAATCTTAGCTATTCTGGGTTGGCCTCCCCTCTCTACCCGATAAATATAGTGGCTCAGGGGACCTGACCCTTATAGAGAACTATCTAGTCTTGGATAGGGATAGAATTCTTTACTGAGATACAGTTGCTTCAGGCCCTCTACTTGCGGCCCCTTCCCCCTGTGCTTCTGGATTAGATAACCCCACTGTATTAACCCCCAAAGGACTCCCAGATTGAGTGGGGGAAGGATGTATAGAGATTGGGAAGTTGGACAACATTATAGAGAAAGTTCAACCTTAGCCGCTTATCTGAAGAAAAGGTATAGAATCGTGATAGTACATGTGGGCCAATAGAATAGAATATCAGTAAAGAAGATGAGGCTGGAGGTCCTCTACGGACCTAATCTTTAAAGAGGAGGGGTACCTCTAGGTCCTAGTTTGTATAGGTAGAGAAGTATAAATCTAGGTGCTAGTCCCTGTGGGCCTAGTTCCACAGTACCTATAGGTGCTACTCCCTACAGTCCTAATTCCTAGAGAGGTGTTTCATATCTAATAGAAACTAGTCTCGTCCCTTGATCCTAAGGTAGGATGGGTGTGGTTGAGGTTTGGTACCTCACCCCCATATCTATAGATAGGGCGGGGGAGATCCCATATACCATATAGTTCAGGGGGAGGGGGAACCTCACCCTCAAGGTGAACAAGAATGGTTTCTCTAGGTGTTAGTCCCTACGAGCCTAGTCCTTAGACAAAAGATGAGTAGGGGTTCCTTGAGGTCTTGTACCTCGGCCTCAAGGTGAATGTAAGAGGATATAAATTAATAGTGAATAAACAAATAAGCGGTTAATAGAACTCATTAAATAACATGTCCTCCTCTCCATTCCTCTTCTATTTATATTTCTATAGAATATATCTTTCAAGTAAGATAAGTGGAGAAAGTAAAACCTTATCACATGTATTCATGGCATATATCTATCTGGGTCACTTGGATAGAGATCCTGGACTAAATTATACTAGACGCCCCAAGGAGTGTTTGACATGGCTAGTCTATATGGTTAGGCAAGCCATCACTCTCCAGATAGAGATAGAGATAGATCTTCCTAGATCAGGCAGACCCTCAAAGGAAATGGAGGGCATACCATCTATTTACCCGACCATATAGAGATATATGGCTCTTTATAGTTTATAGAAATGAAATTTGGGGTATGCTTATTTAGTTTTCCCCCCATATATTTAATCTAAACTAGGAGGAGGGCGAGCTATATAGATTGAGTGCATACTGATCCATATATATATATATATATATATATCTCCTGTAAATATCCTATCCTAACCATACTAGTCTAGTTCTTTATATATGACACTCCTAACTCCAGGTCGAATATACAAAGATAGGGGCCTAACTAATACCAACTTGAGGCCATAGTTCATATAGGGCCCCCTCGGGGGTGATTTTGGGTGACCCACCTCACTATGGCCCTAAACTACAGGACAAAACTCCGCTCATATAATATGAACTATAGGGGGTCAAGCCCCCGAGCTCTCTTACCTGACCATAGTCACATGGGATCGAGCATTGGCCCTGAATACTGAAGTCAAGTCCCAAACAGATAAATCTATAGGAGTGCATGGATTCATCCACTCTATATGTGATACAACCTTTCACTAGTTGTATATCTCATCTTTCCATATGGAGAGATAAAGGGACAATACCCCCAAACAATATAGATGAGATGATATGGGTCACCAACTCTCTTCCGCTCGACTCTCTATACTATATACATGATACTATAAGTCATCAGCCCCAATCTACTTAGGTGTTGATCTCCATACAGAGTAATTCGTCGCCATCTTAGGGGCTACTGACAAATGGAATGGTACTCCCTTTATATAACTTGACTTTAAAAAGAGTGATAGATACATCACCTTCAGATATCACGACCCTGAACTCTCTAGATGGGGTCAGTGCGCAACCCATTATTCAGTCAGTCTAAAGTCAGTTTGATGTCAGAGTGTTAGTATTTTAGATTGGTCATTTCTCTGAGGGATTATGTATAGCTTTGAAGGATTAATAGTCATCATATTGGTAGTTAGCATTCAGATTGGTCATTTTTGATTGGTCGTTAGTGATTGGTCATTGCTCTAAGGATTAGTACTCACCCATAGTTTAGATAGAGGCAGTTCCCAGTCATTCTAAGGAGTTCCCCTATCTATATCTAAATAGGATTGGTAATCACCCATATTTCATATATTGTGGATGAGGAGTGCCCCACCTATCCATGCTCTTTAGATTAGTATGTTAGTATGAGGATTGGTAGTTTCGATTGGTCATTGCTTCAAAGGATTGGTATTCCCATATATGGATATAGATATGGATATGGATAGGGGTCGTATCACGTATAAAATATATTATGCATTCATGTCCTACAGATTAGATTTTGATGAAATGAAGCCTCGAATAAACCATGTTGGTTTGGTAATAATTATGCACCCTGAATGCATTAAAGTTTTATCTAGGGTCCAATATACACCTCAAATGTTTTTCCATCGGTTGGTATGCACCTCGAATAAAGTAATAGATAGGGGTCGATCACCATTTATGCAATGCCAAATAGATCTAGATCTATATAGGGTGGTTCCCAATCTGGTAGAGTGTGTATCTTCGTATCACGTATATAATATGTCAATGTCTATCTATGCTAGCTATCTAGTCAAGCTCGCATGCTTGATACCATATATAGAAATAGAGATTGGACTAGATATATCAGTGTGCGATATTCTATATAGTTTCATTGGAACTTTACCCTACAAGCTTAAGAGAATAATGTGTTAGAAAATATAAGTGAGTAAGCGGATAAGATGAAATTTATCTACTTCTTATAAATGAGTTTATCTCTATTTGAACTCAAAGCCCCTGTCTATAGATCCGTAAAACCACTATTCTCGACCAATCGGAAAACAACAGGTGATCAAGCCCCTCATCAAAATTGTATCGATGAGTGTCTCCCATTGTATCTCTCCTCTTCGTGGTTAGTATTTCCCACTCTGATCCTCCTTTGATTGTGTATCCTACCCTCTTCCATCTATATAGATAGGTGAGATAGAGTCCTCTTCGATAGAGTCCTTGTTGTGATGCAGTGAATGTTCATGGTCCTAACATGTGATGGTCAATATTGGTAGTGTAATTCCCATCATGAAGTGAGTGGTTGGAGTCAGATTCCCATCATGCAATGAGTGGTTATGGTCCCATCCTATAGTCATTGGTTGACCGAGTGGTTGGTCGAGTACTAACTTGTTTATCGTCAACTGTATTATATATCCTTATAGATTTTCTCTCTACTCTATTGAGTGACACTCTTGCCTACATCCTTGACCAAATGGGAAGGTAAATAAATGAAAAGATCCATTAAGCATATTAAGGGATAAGTAAATATGGAATGCTTATATAGCTACATTTCAGCATCATGAATGTACTTATCTCATAATGATCCTAGTTGGCCTTTGGCATCTATCTCGATATAAAATCTTGCAAGGTAGGTTTAATTAGAAACAAAGTAAATACAAACTATAAGATCTAGATAACTGTGAAAGGGATAGCTGTGAGGTGGTGGAAAACTTAAAACTCATAAGAATAGTGTGTTGTATTGATTTTAGCCATAACCTACATGGCAGATAACTTTGGCCAAAGTAATGCATTGATGGATGTGCATTGTCTGATCACTTAGTCCTCCAATTAAATAAAAATTGTCAATAACCTGATCATGGGAAGTTGAACACTGAACATGAGGTATACAATGGTTGGATACCGGAATACGAAGTTAGGAAACTAGCTTTGGGTATGATCAAAGATGGCTACCTCAGCTATACTTTGACCAAAAGATGGCAAAATTCTAAAATTTGACTCAAGGAAAGTACTCAGTTACAAAATATTGGGAACGTTTCACTTGATTTCTTGATTTTTTGTGTTCAATAATGCATTTTTTCTTTGGATTTGTAGGGTTCCTATGTGGTAAGCATTCAAAGATTTATAGATCCATTCAGGCATCCATGCCGAGGTGGCAGGAAATCTAAAAAAAAAAACCATTTAGAGTTTTTTTAGGTTTTCTGCGTTTAGTAATGGGTTTTCTCTTCGACTTTGCAAAGTTCCTTTTCATCAAATATTTGAAGATTTATATAGATCCATTTAGCATCCGTGTTGGGATGGAAAAAACTCTGAAAAAAAACATTACTTGTTTTTTCTATGTTTTTTGCATTCGGTAATGGGCGTTTTTCATTCGGATATGCAGAGTTCATGTGTGTCAAAAATTTGAAGATTTATAGATCCATTTAGACATCGGTGCCAGGGTGGAAAAAATTATGGAAAAACCACTTGTGAGTTTTTCTGGGTTTTTTACATTTGGAAATGGGTTTTTTTCACCGAATTTTTAGAGTTCCTATGTGTTGAGGATTTGAAGATTTATAGATCCATTTCGACATCCGTGTTGGGGTTGCAGAAAAACTGAAAAAAAATTATTTCTACATTTTTTCTGGTTTTTATGCATTCGATAATGGGTTTTTTTCCTTCAGCTTAGCAAAGTTCCTATGTGTCTAGGATTTAAATATTTATAAATCCATGTAGACATTCATGCCAAGGTTGAAGAATATCTGAAATAAAACATTTATGGGTTTTTCATGGTTTTTTGCGTTCGGTAATGGGTTTTTTTCTTCGGCTTTGTAGAGGTCCTATGTGTCGAGGATTTGAATATTTATAGATCCATTTAGACATCTGTGTAGGTGTGGTAGAAATTCTAAAAAACCATTTTTGGGTTTTTGCGTTGAATAATGGGTTTTTTTCTTCCGCTTTGCAAATTTCATGTGTGTCGAGTATTTGAAGATTTATAGATCCATTTAGACATTCGTGTCGGGGTGATAGAAAATTTGAAAAATATCATTTCTCAATTTTTTGTGTTTGGTATCGAGTTTTCTTCTTCGGCTTTTAATATGTTCTATGTGTCAAGGATTTGAAGATTTATAGATCCATTTAGACATTAGTGCCAGGGTGGCCAGAAAATTTGACAAAAATAATTTCTAGGTTTTTCGCTTTCACTAAAGGGTTTTTTTTCTTTAGCTTTGTAGACTTCCTGTGTGTTGAGTATTTGAAGATTTATGGATCCATTTAGACATCTGTGTCATGATGGCAGAAAATATGAAACAAAGCCATTTCTGGGTTTTTTACGTTTGGTAATGGGATTTTTTTTCTTTGGCTTGGAAGAGTTACTGTGTGTCGAGGATTTATAGATCCATTTAGACATTCGTGTCGGGTGGCAGAAAATATGAAAAACCAATTTCTGTTGTTTTTCTTGGTTTCTTTCGTTTGGTAATGGGTTTTTTTCGTAGGCTATGATGAGTTCCTGTGTGTCAAGGATTATAAGATTTATAGATGCATTTAGACAGTCGTTCCGAGGTGGCAAAAAATCTTTAAAAAATATTTCTGGGTTTTTTGCATTCGGTAATGGGTTTATTTATTTGGATTTTCAAAGTTTATGTGTGTTGAGCATTTAAAGATTTATAGATACATGTAGACATCTGTTCATGATGGCAAAAAATCTGGAAATTTTTTTTTTTCTTATTTTTTCTTTATTTTTTGCATTTGGTAATGGTTTTTTTTTTTGACTTTACAGAGTTCCTGTGTGTCAAGTATTTGAATATTTATATATCCATTTGGACATTTATGCTGAGTAGGCAGTAAATCTTATAGAAACAATTTCTTTGTTTTTCTAGGTTTTTTGCTTTCAATAATGGGTTTTTTTCTTCGGCTTTGAAAATGTCCAATGTGTCAAGGATTTGAAGATTTATATATCCATTTAGACATTTGCATAGTTCCTATGTGTTGAGGATTTGATGATGTAAATATCCATTTAAACATCCCTCCTAGGATGGCAAAAAAACATTAAAAAAACTATTTCTATGTTTTTTGCATACAATAATGGGTTTTTTTCTTCGACTTTGCACAGTTATTGTGTGTTGAGGATTTAAAGATTTATAGTTCCATTTATACATACGTGTTGGGGTGGCAGATAATTTGAAAAAACCATTTCTAGGTTTTTCTTATATTTTTGTGTTCGGTAATGGTTTTTTTTTTCTTCTTTACAGAGTTCCTATGTTTCGAGGATTATAAGATTTATAAATGCAAAGCTGACATATACGACAGTTAGTTTAGAAAAATTGGTAAACCTACTGTAACAAGAAGAAGCAATGCACAATAAGGATGATGAAGAAGAGTAGGCACTTTCTTCACATCAAAAATGTAAAGGAAAAGGTAAAGGAAAACCTAATTCCTATCAAAAGTCCCAAAATCAAAATCAGTATCAAGGGGATAGACAACAGAAGAAGCAATTTCCAATATGCAAAAGAGGACATAACCTACAAGATTGTTGGTATAATACTTACAAGAAA
Source organism: Taxus chinensis (assembly GCA_019776745.2). Lineage (NCBI taxonomy): Eukaryota > Viridiplantae > Streptophyta > Pinopsida > Cupressales > Taxaceae > Taxus > Taxus chinensis. The sequence goes on along the minus strand of CM034156.1, from coordinate 209,260,857 downwards.
GGTTCATCAAGCAACTCTGGACCTCCAAAACAATCTCACAAGGGACATTCTAACTACAATCAAGGGCAGAAAATGGGGAACTGGAAAAGAAGACCCTGTCAGCAAGGAAATATTGCTGAGCAACAAGAACAATCAAATAATGAAGATTTCTTGTTCACTTCTCGATCAAGTGAACCATCCACATCATCTAACAATGTTTGGTATGTTGATTTGGGAACCACTTGACACATGACCAACCACAGAGACTAATTTATTTCAATGAAGGACATGCCATCAAAAAATCATGTTTCGTTGGGAGATGATTCTTCATATACAGTTCAGGGGATTGGGAACATTTCTCTACCCCTTGGTTCATGCAAATGCAAACTATCGGATGTCTTATATGTCCATGGGTTGACTAAGAATCTTCTTTCAGTTAGTCAACTCCTAGATCACAACTTAAAAATTGACTTTGATACTCAATCCTACAAGAAAACGTGTTTGATTCGAGACAAATCAAGAGGATTGAAAATAATTGCAAAAGCCTCTAATGTGGGACGCATGTTCCAACTTGATTTTTTTCACAGAGAAGATCAAGCACTTGTGGCTAAGAACTCCACCTCAGCACAGTTGTGGCATTAGAGATTTGGTCATATAAGTTTCAAATATCTTGAAACACTTCACCGGCATAATATGGTACATGGGCTACCATCTCTTCAGAAGGATACAGATAAGTGTCCTCACTGCCTAGTAGGAAAACAACACAGAGCTTCGTTCCAAAGGAGTACATTTCAATCTCATGGTAAACTTGACCTGGTTCATACCGATCTTTGCAGTCTAATGCAGCCAAGTCATTCTGGGTTCCAGTACTTCATGCTTTTTGTTTTACTTTTGCTAATGGGTTTTTTTCTTCAGCTTTAGAGAGGTCTTGTGTGTCGGGGATTTGAAAATTTATAGATCCATTTAGACATCCATGCATGTGTGGCAGAAAATATGAAAAAACCAATTTCTGGGTTGTTTGTGTTCGGTAATGGGTTTTTTTCTTTGGCTTTGCAGAGTTCCTATGTGTCGAGGATTTGTAGATTTATAGATCTATTTAGACATCTGTGTCGGGGTGGCAGAAATCTGAAAAAAAAAAATCATTTCTGGGTTTTTTCTAGGTTTTTTGTGTTTGGTAATGGATTGTTTCTTTGGATTTGCAGAGTTCCTATGTGTCAAGGATTTGAATATTTATAGATCCATTTACAGATTCATGTCGCGGTTGAAGAAAATCTGAAAAAACCATTTTTGTGTTTTTCTTGATTTTTTGAATTTGGTAATGGTTTTTTTTCAATTTTGTAGAGTTATTGTTTTTCGAGGACTTGAAGATTTATATATCCATTTAGACATTCGTGTTAGGGTGGCAGAAAATCTGAAAAAATAACTATTTCTATGTTTTTTGCATTCAGTAATAGGTTTTTCTCTTCGGCTTTGCATAGTTCCTATGTGGAGGAGGATTTGAAGATTTATAGATCTATTTTGACATCCATGTCGGGGTGACAGAAAATATGAAAAAAAAAACATTTTTGGGTTTTTTCTAATTTTTTTACTTCAGCTTTGAAGAGTTCTTGTGTGTGGAGAATTTACAAATTTATAGATCCATTTAGACATCCGTGCCAGGGTGGCAAAATATTTGAAAAAAAACCATTTCTGGGTTTTTTGTGTTCGGTAGTGGTTTTTTCCTTTTTCAGCATTTCAGATTTCCTATGTGTCAAGGATTTGAAAATTTATAGATCCATTTAGACATCCGTTTTGGGTTGCAAAATATCTCAAAAAAATGATTTTTATGTTTTTCTGGGGTTTTTTGCATTCATTAATGGGTTTTTCCTTCGGTTTTGCAAGGTTCCTATGTGTTGAGGATTTGAAGATTTATAGATCCATTTAGACATCTGTGCCGAGGTGGCAAAAAATCTAAAAAAACATTTTTGGGTTTTTTACATTCAATAATGGATTTATTTATTCATCTTTACAGATTTCTTGTGTGTCAAGGATTTGAAGATTTATAGATCCATTTTGACATCCATCCTACTGTGGCAAAAAATCTTTAAAAAAAAATAATTGTGGGTTCTTAGCATTCGGTAATGTGTTTTTTCATCTGATTTGTAGAGTTCCTGTGTATCGGGGATTTGAAGATTTATAAATCTATTTAAACATCCCTGTTGGGGTGGCAGAAAATCTAAAAAAAGTCATTTCTGGATTTTGTTTGCGTTCGGTAATGGTTTTTTCTTCGATTTTGCTGAGTTCATGTGTGTCAAGGAGTTGAAGATTTATAAATCCATTTAGACATTCGTTTTGGGGTTACAAAAAATTTGGAAAAAAATCATTTCTGGGTTTTTTTAGATTTTTTGGGTTTTTTTGCGTTCGGTAATAAGTTTTTCTTTGGCTTTGCAAAGTTGTAGTGTGTCGAGGATTCAAATATTTATAGATCCATTTAAACATCCATGTCGGGGTGGTAGAAAAAATGAAAAAAAAAACATTTCGGTGTTTTTCTGTGCTTTTTTCATTCGGTAATAGTTTTTTTCTTTGGCTTTGCAGAGTTCCTGCATGTCAAGGATTTGAAGATTTATAGATCCATTTAGATATTTTGTGCCAAGGTGGCAGAAAATCTAAAAAAAAAAAAAACTATTTTCTAAGTTTTTTCTGTTTAGTAATCAGCTTTTTTCTTCGGCTTTGCAGAGTTCCTGTGTGTCAAGAATTAGAAGATTTATAGATCCATTTAGACATCCGATTTGGGGTGGTAGAAATTAGGAAAAAACCATTTCTGGGTATTTTTTGCTTTTTTACGTTTGATAAAGGGTTTTTCAACTCATCAAATTTTCTGTGTGTCGAGGATTTAAAGGTTTATAATTCCATTTAGACATTTGTGTCGTAGTGACAGAAAATAGGAAAAAATCCATTTTTGCTCATTTCTGTGTTTTTTACGTTCGGTAATGTGTTTTCTCTTTATCTTTGCAAAGAACCTATGTCAAGGATTTGAAGATTTATAGATCCATTTAAACATCCGCGCCATGTGGCAGAAAACCTGGAAAAAAACCAATCCTAGGTTTTTGCGTTCGGAAATGGGTTTTTTTCTTTAGTTTTGCAGAGTTCCTGTGTGTCGAGGATTTGAAGATTTATAGATCTATTTAGACATCCATGCAGCAGTGGTAGAAAATATGATAAAAACCATTTCTTTTTTTTGCATTCGATAATAGGTTTTTTTCTTCGACTTTGCAAAGTTCTTTGTGTCAAGGATTTTAAAATTTATAGATCCATTTAGACATTCGTGTCGTGGTGGTAAAAAATCTTTAAAAAATATATTTCTAGGTTTTTCTTAGTTTTTTGTGTTCAGTAATGGGTTTTTTTCTTTCGCTTTGAAGAGTTCTTGTGTGTCGAGGATTTGAATATTTATAGATTCATTTAAACATCCATGTTGGGGTGGCAAAAAATCTAGAAAAACCTCTATTTAGGATTTTCTAGGTTTTTTACGTTCATTAATGGTTTTTTGTTTGAATTTATAGAGTTCCTGTGTGTCGAGTATTTGAAGATTTATAGATCCATTTAGAAATACTTTCCAGGGTCGTAGAAAATCTAAAAATAAAAAATTGTTTCTAGGTTTTTAACATTCGGTAATGGGTTTATTCCTTGGATTTACAGAGTTGTTGTGTGTCAAGGATTTTAAGATTTATATATCCATTTAGACATCTATGTCGGAGTGGTAAAAAATATGAAAAAAAAACATTTCTTACTTTTTCTTAGTTTTTTGCATTCGGCAATTGATTTTTTTCAGATTTTCAGAGTCCTTATGTGTCGAGAAGTTGAAGATTTATAGATCCATTTAGACATTCGTGTCGGGGTGGCATAAATTCTGAAAAAAAACTATTTTTGGGTTTTTTAGCATTTTTTACGTTTGGTAATGAGTTTTTTTCTTTAGCTTTGCAAATTTCATGTGTGTCAAGGATTTGAAGATTTATAGATTCATTTAGACATCTATGTCGGGGTGGCAGAAAATCTGAAAAAAACCATTTCTAAGTTTTTTTTAGATTTTTTACATTCGACAATATGTTTTTTTTTCAGATTTGGAGAGTTCTTGTGTTTCGAGGATTTGATGAGTTAAAGATCCATTTATACATCCGTGCGAGGGTGACAAAATTTTAAAAAACCATTTCTTTGTTTTTCGGTTTTTTTTGCATTCGGTAATGGATTTTTTTCTTGGGCTTTGTAGAGTTCATGTTTGTTGAAGATTTGAAGATTTATAGATCCATTTAGACATCTGTGCCAAAGTCACAGAAAATATGAAAAAAAACTGGGTTTTTCTTGGTTTTTTGCTTTCGTTATTGGGTTTTTTCTTCGGCTTTGCAGAGTTCCTGTGTGTCAAGGATGTGAAGATTTATAGATCCATTTAGACATCTGTGTTAGGGTGGCAGAAAATTTGAACAAAACCATTTCTGGGTTTTTTCTTCGGCTTTGCAGAGTTCATGTGTGTCGAGGATATGAATATTTATAAATCCATTTATACATCTGTGTTAGGGAGGTAGAAAATATGAACAAAAAAAATTGTTTCTGGGTTTTTGTGTTCGATAATGAGTTTTTTCTAGGTTTTTTACGTTCAATAATGGGTCAATTTTCTACGGCTTTGTAGAGTTCTTGTGTGTCGAGGATTTAAACATTTATAGACTCATTTAAACATTTGTGCCAAGGTGGAAGAAAATATTTTAAAAACCATTGATGGGTTTTCCTGGGTATTTTGCATTTGATAATTTAGTTTTTTTTCTTCGTCTTTGTAGAGTTCCTGTGTGTCTACGATTTGAAGATTTATAGATCTATTTAGACATCTGTCTCGAGGTGGCCGAAATTATAAAAAAACCATTTTTGGGTTTTTTACGTTCAGTTATGGAAATTTTTTCTTCGGCTTTACAGATTTCCTGTGGGTCGAAGATTTGAAAATTTATAAATCCATTCAGAAATTTGTGCTAGGTTAGCAAAAAATATGAAAAAAAAACCATTCTAGGTTTTTTTGTGTTCAGTAATGCTTTTTTTTTTTTACTTTGTGGAGTTCCTATGTGTCAAGGATTTGTAAATCTATAAATTAATTTAGACATCTTTGTCGGTCTGGCATAAATTTTTTTTTAAAAAAAAAAAAAGGTTTTTTTGGGGTTTTTTGCATTTAGTAATGGGTTTTTTTCTTTGGTTTTATAGAGTTTATATGTGTACATGATTTAAAGATTTATAGATCCATTTAGACATTTGTGTCAAGGTGGCAGAAAATCTGAAAAAAAAAATCTAATTCTAGTTTATTCTTGTTTTTACATTCAGTAATGGGTTTTTTTCTTTGTCTTTGCAAAGTTCCTGTGTGTTAAGGATTTGAAGATATATAGATCCATTTAGACATCTATGTCAGATGGCAGAAAATCTTAAAAAAACCATTTCTAGGTTTTTTACATTCGGTAATGGGTTTTTTTTCTTTGGCTTTGTAGAGTTCTTGTGTGTCGAGGATTCGAATATTTACATATCCATTTAGACATTCGTATCAAGGTGGGAAAAAATACGAAAATATCATTTCCTTGTTTTTCTATCTTTTTTACGTTTGGCAATGGGTTTTTTTTCGGCTTTGCAGAGTTCCTATGTGTCAAGGATTTGAAGATTTATAGATCCATTTATTCATCCGTGCCAAGGTGACTTCTAAAGACAAAAAACCATTTCTAGTTTTTTCTTATATTTTTTGCGTTCGATAATGAGTTTTTTTTTTTCAGTTTTGCGAAGTTCCTGTGTCTCAAAGATTTGAAGATTTTTTTATCCATTTAGACATATGTGGCGAGCTCGAAGAAAATCTAAAAAAACATTACTAGGTTTTATGCGTTCGGTAATGGGTGTTTTAGAATGGCTTTGAATAATTCCTGTGTGTCGAGGATTTGAAACTTTATAGAACCATTTATACATCCGTGCGAGGGTGACAAAATTTTAAAAAACCATTTCTTTGTTTTTCGGTTTTTTTTTGCATTCGGTAATGGATTTTTTTCTTGGGCTTTGTTAGAGTTCATGTTTGTTGAAGATTTGAAGATTATAGATCCATTTAGACATCTGTGCCAAAGTCACAGAAAATATGAAAAAAAACTGGGTTTTTCTTGGTTTTTTGCTTTCGTTATTGGGTTTTTTCTTCGGCTTTGCAGAGTTCCTGTGTGTCAAGGATGTGAAGATTTATAGATCCATTTAGACATCTGTGTTAGGGTGGCAGAAAATTTGAACAAAACCATTTCTGGGTTTTTTCTTCGGCTTTGCAGAGTTCATGTGTGTCGAGGATATGAATATTATAAATCCATTTATACATCTGTGTTAGGGAGGTAGAAAATATGAACAAAAAAATTGTTTCTGGGTTTTTTTTGTGTTCGATAATGAGTTTTTTTCTAGGTTTTTTACGTTCAATAATGGGTCAATTTTCTACGGCTTGTAGAGTTCTTGTGTGTCGAGGATTTTTAAACATTTATAGACTCATTTAAACATTTGTGCCAAGGTGGAAGAAAATATTTTAAAAACCATTGATGGGTTTTCCTGGGTATTTTGCATTTGATAATTTAGTTTTTTTTCTTCGTCTTTGTAGAGTTCCTGTGTGTCTACGATTTGAAGATTTATAGATCTATTTAGACATCTGTCTCGAGGTGGCCGAAATTATAAAAAAACCATTTTTGGGTTTTTTACGTTCAGTTATGGAAATTTTTTCTTCGGCTTTACAGATTTCCTGTGGGTCGAAGATTTGAAAATTTATAAATCCATTCAGAAATTTGTGCTAGGTTAGCAAAAAATATGAAAAAAAACCATTCTAGGTTTTTTGTGTTCAGTAATGCTTTTTTTTTTACTTTGTGGAGTTCCTATGTGTCAAGGATTTGTAAATCTATAAATTAATTTAGACATCTTTGTCGGTCTGGCATAAATTTTTTTTTTTAAAAAAAAAGGTTTTTTTGGGGTTTTTTGCATTTAGTAATGGGTTTTTTTCTTTGGTTTTATAGAGTTTATATGTGTACATGATTTAAAGATTTATAGATCCATTTAGACATTTATGTCGGGGTGGCAGAAAATATGAAAAAAAAATCTAATTCTAGTTATTCTTGTTTTTACGTTCAGTAAGGGTTTCTTTTTTTGTCTTTGCAAAGTTCCTGTGTGTTGAGGATTTGAAGATATATAGATCCATTTAGACAATCCTAGGTCAGAATGGCAGAAAATCTTAAAAAAAACCCTTTCTACGGTTTTTTAACATTCGGTAATGGGTTTTTTTTTCTTTGTTGCTTTGTAGAGTTCTTGTTGGTCCGAGTAATTCGAATATTCCTATCATTTTAACATTCGTATCAAGGTGGGAAAGATACGAAAAATAATCATTACTCATTTCCTCCTTGGTTTTCTACTAATCTTTTTTTTACGTTTTTGGCAATGGGTTTTTTTCGGCTTTGCAGAGTTCCTTGTGTCAAGATTTTGACAGATGTATAGATCCATTTATCCATCCGTGCCAGGGTGACTGAAAATCTAAGACAAAAAACCATTCGCTAGTTTTTTTCTTATATTTTTTCGTTTGATAATGATTTTTTTTTGCAGATTTTTAGAGTTTCTGTGTTATGAGGATTTTGAAGATTTATATATCCATTTAGACATATGTGGCGAGCTCGAGAAAAATCAAAAAAAAACATTACTGAGGTTTTCATGCGTTCGGTAATTGGTGTTTTAATGGCTTTGAAATACTTCCTGTGTGGTTGTCAGGTTTCTGTGTGTCGAGGCTTCGAATATTTACATATCCATTTAGACATTCGTATCAAGGTGGGAAAAAATACGAAAATATCATTTCCTTGTTTTTCTATCTTTTTTACGTTTGGCAATGGGTTTTTTTTCGGCTTTGCAGAGTTCCTATGTGTCAAGGATTTGAAGATTTATAGATCCATTTATACATCCGTGCCAGGGTGACTGAAAATCTAAAGACAAAAAACCATTTCTAGTTTTTTCTTATATTTTTTCGTTTGATAATGAGTTTTTTTTTTCAGATTTGTAGAGTTTCTGTGTTATGAGGATTTGAAGATTTATATATCCATTTAGACATATGTGGCGAGCTCGAAGAAAATCTAAAAAAACATTACTAGGTTTTATGCGTTCGGTAATGGGTGTTTTAGAATGGCTTTGAATAATTCCTGTGTGTCGAGGATTTGAAACTTTATAGAACCATTTATACATCCGTGGCGGGGTTTTTGAAAATCTAAAGAAAATATTTCTTGGTTTTTCTAGGTTTTTTACGTTCAGTAATGGAGTTTTTTCAATGCCTTTGAATAGTTCCTATGTGTCGAGGATTTCAACATTCATAGATCCATTTAGACATTCGTGCCTGGGTGGTAGAAAATCTAGAAAAAAACATATTTTGGGTTTTTTGCATTTGGTAATGGGATTTTTCTTTGACTTTGAAGAGTTCTTATGTGTCGAGGATTTGAAAATTTATAGATCCATTTAGACATCCTTGTCAGGGTGGCAAAAAATCTAAAAAATAACCATTTCTGAGTTTTAATGAGTTTTTTACATTCAATTATGAGTTTTTTTGGCTTTATAGAGTTCCTGTGTTTCGAGGATTTGAAGATTTATAGATCCATTTAGACATCTTTACCGGGGTGGTAGAAAATCTGGAAAAAAAAAGTCATTTTTGGGTTTTTCTGAGATTTTTGCGTTCGATAGTGGGTTGTTTTTCTTTATCTTTACAGAGTTTTTGTATGTCGAGGAATTGAAGATTTACATATCAATTTAGACATCCATGCCAGGGTGGCAGAAAATTAAAAAAAATCATTTCTGGGGTTTTCCTTGGTTTTTTGCATTCAGTAATGGGTTTTGTTCTTCGGCTTTGCATAGTTCCTGTGTGTCGAGGATTTGAAGATTTATAGATCCATTTAGACATTGTGTTAGAGTGGCAAAAAATCTGAAATAAAGTATTTCTAGGTTTTTTTGGGGTTTTTTGCATTCAGTAATGTGTTTTTTCTTCGGCTTTAAAGAGTTCCTACGTGTCAAGGATTTGAAGATTTATATATCCATTTACACATCCATCGCGGGGAGGCGAAAAATCTAAAAATAAACTATTTCTAGGTTTTTTTGCATTCGGTAATGGGGTTTTCTCTTTGGCTTTGTTGAGTTCATGTGTGTCGAGGATTTGAAGATTTATAGATGCATTTAGACATCTATGCTGGGGTGCAAGAAATTCTGAAAAAAAACCGGTAATGAGTCTTTTCTTTGGGTTTGTAGAGTTCTTGTGTGTCGAAGATTTGAAAATTTATAGATCCATTTAGACATCCATGCCTAGGAGCAAGAAAATCTAAAAAAATATTTCTAGGTTTTTTTTTTCGGTAATGATTTTTTTTCTTCGACTTTGCAAAGTTCTTGTGTGTCGAGGATTTGAAGATTTATAGATCCATTTAGACATCCATGTCAGGGTGGCAGGAAATTTGAAAAAACCGATTTTTGGGTTTTTCTGGGTTTTTTGTATTCAGTAATGAGTTTTTTTCTTTGGCTTTGCAAAGTTCCTGCGTGTCTAAGATTTGAAGATTTATAAACCCATTTAGACATCTGTGTCGGGGTGGTAGAAAATCATAAAAAACCATTTGTGGGTTTTTCTGGGATTTTTGAGTTCGATAGTGGGTTTTTTTTCTTCGGCTTTGAAGAGTTCTTGTGTGTCGAGGATTTCAAGATATATAAATCAATTTAGACATCTATGCCGGGGTGACAGAAAATCTAAAATAAACCCATTTTAGGTTTTTCTGGGTTTTTTTACATTTAGTTTATGGGTTTCGTTCTTCAGCTTTGCAGATTTCCAGTGTGTCGAGGATTTGAAGATTTATAGATCCATTTATACATCTGTTTCGGGGTGGCAAAAAATATGAAATAAAGCATTTCTGGGTTTTTCTGGGTTTTTAACATTCGGTAATGTGTTTTTTTATTCAGCTTTACAGATTTCTTGTGTGTTGAGGATTTGAAGATTTTTATATCCATTTACACATCCATCACAGAAGGCGATTTTTTAAAAAAAAACCATTTCTAGGTTTTTTGGGTTTTTTTTGTTCGGTAATGGGGTTTTTTCTTTTATTTTGTTGAGTTAATGTGTGTCGAGGATTTGAAGATTTACATATGCATTTAAATAACTGTGATGGGCTGACAAAAAATTTAAAATAAACAATTTCTGGGTTTTTTTACATTCGAGAATGGGTTTTTTTTTTAGCTTTACAGAGTTCATCAGTGTCGAGGATTTGAAGATCTATAGATCCATTTAGACATCCATGCTAAAAAGGTAGAAAATTTAAAAAAAAAACTATTTCTAGGTTTTTCTTGGTTTTTTGTGTTCAATAATGTGTTTTCTTTAACTTTGTATAGTTCCTATGTGTCAAGGATTTGAAGATTTATAGATCCATTTAGACATCTATGCCAAAGTGACATAAAACCTAAAAAAAATATTTCTTGGTTTTTGTGTTCATTAATAGGTTTGGTCTTCGGATTTGTAGAGTTCCTATGTGTCGAGGATTTAAAGATTTATATATCCATTTAGACATCTGTGCCAGGTGGCAAAAAATCTAAAAAAACCATTTCTGGGTTTTATGTGTTCTTCATGTTTGTAAAGGGTTTTTTCTTCACCTTTGTAGAGTTCTTATGAGTCAAAGATTTATAGATCCATTTAGACATTCGTGTCAGGGTGGAAGAAAATAAGAAAAAAAAACTATTTTTATTTTTTTTGCATTTGATAATTGGTTTTACTCTTCAGATTTGCAGAGTTCTTGTCTGTTGAGGATGTGAAGATTTATTGATCTATTTAGACATCTCTACTGGGGTGGAAGAAAATATAAAAAAATCATTTCTCAATTTTTAGGGATTGGTAATGGTTTTTTTTTTCAGCTTTATAGAGTTCATGTGTGTCAAGGATTTCAGTATTTATATAGATCCATTTAGAAATCCGTGTCGGGGTGGCAGAAGATCTGAAAAAAAACATGATTTCTGGTTTTTTCTTGGTTTTTTGCATTTAGTAAAGGGTTTTTTCTTCACATTTATAGATTTCTTATGTGTCGAGGATTTGAAGATTTATAGATCCATTTAGACATCTGTGTCGGGGTGGAAGAAAATATTAAAAAACCATTTCTATGTTTTTTGCATTCGATAATGGATTTTTTTCTTCGGCTTTGAAGAGTTCTTGTCTGTTAAGGATTTGAAGATTTATAGATCCATTTAGAAATTTGTGCTAAGGTGGAAGAAAATATGAAAAAAAAATCATTTCTTAGTTCTTTTGGGCTTTTTGCATTTGGTAATGGGTTTTAGTTTCTTCGACTTTACAGAGTTCTTGTGTGTCGAAGATTTGAAGATTTATACATCTTTTTAGAAATTCGTGCTGGGGTGGCTGGAAAATCTAAAAAATAAACAATTTCTTTATTTTTTGCGTCGGGTCATGGGTTTTTTATTCAGCTTTGTAGAGTTCCTATGTGTCGAGGATTTGAAGATTTATAGATCCATTTATACATCCGTGTTGGGGTGATAGCAAATATGAAGAAAACCATTACTTAGTTTTTCTGGGTTTTTTGCATTTGGTAATGGTTTTCTCTTTGGCTTTGTAGAGCTCCTGTGTGTCGAGAATTTGAATATTTATACATCCATTTAGACATCTATGTCAGGGTGATAGAAAATCTTAAAAAAACTTTTCTTAATTTTTTTGGTTTTTTTACTTTCGGCAATGGTATTTTTTTCTTCATCTTTGAATATTTCTTGTCTGTTGAAGATTTGAATATTTATAGATCGATTTAGAAATCGGTACCGGGGTGGCAAAAAAAATTTAAATTTTTTATTTTTTATTTTTCTAAGTTTTTCGTGTTCAATAATAGGTTTTTTTCTTAGGCTTTGCAGAGTTCTTGTGTGTCGAGGATTTGAAGATTTATAGATCTCTGTAGACATCCTTTTCGGGGTGGCAAAAAATCTGAAGAAAATAAAAACCTTTTCTAGGTTTTTCTAGAATTTTTACATTCGGTAATGGTTTTTGTACTTCGGCTTTGCATAGTTCCTCCGTGTCGAGGATTTGAAGATCTATAGATCGATTTAGACATCCATGTCGGGGAGGCAAAAAATCTCAAAAAAAACCATTTTTGGGTTTTTTGCATTCAGCAATGGGTTTTTTGTCTTTGCGGAGTTCTTGTGTGTTGTGGATTTCAAGATTTATAAATCCATTTAGACATTCGTATCAGGGTGGCAGAAAATTTGAAAAAAAAAACCATTTTAGGGTTTTTATAGGTTTTTAGCGTTTAGTAATGGATTTTTTTCTTTGGCTTTGCAAAGTGCCTGTGTTTCGAGGATATGAAGATTTATAGATTCATTTAGACATCTATGTCGAGGAGGTAGAAAATTTAAAAATACCATTTATGGGTTTTTATGGATTTTTTACGTTAATTAATATTTTTATTTCTTCAGTTTTGTTATGTTCATGTGTGTCGAGGATTTGAAGATTTTTCTTGTAATTTTGTGTTTAGTAATAATTTTTTTTCTTCAAATTTGCAGAGTTCTTGTGTTTCGATGATTTGAAGATTTATAGATCTAATTTAACATTATTGATGGGGAGACAGAAAATTTGAAAAAAAAAATCTTATTTTTTTACGATCGATAATCATTTTTTTCTTCGGCTTTGTGGAGTTCCTGTCTGTCGAGGATTTGAAGATTTATAGATCCATTTAGACATCCGTGTTGGAATGGAAAAATATTTGAAAAAAAACCATTACTATGTTTTTCTGGGTTTTTTCCATTTAGAAATGGGTTTTTTATTCATCTTTGTAGAGTTCTTGTGTGTCAAGGATTTGAAAATTTATAGATCCATTAAGCCTTATGTGTCGGGGTGGCAGAAAATCTTTAAAAAAAAGAAAAACATTTCTGTTTTTTTTGCTTTTAGTAATGGGTTTTTTTATTCAGCATTGCAGAGGTGTGTCGAGGATTTGAAGATTTATAGATATGTTTAAACATCTGTGTCGGGTTGGCAAAAAATCTGAAAAAAAAAAAATCATTTCTAGATTTTTCTTTTTTTTTTGCATTTTATAATGGGTTTTTTTCTTAGGCTTTGCATAGTTCCTATGTATCGAGGATTGAAAGATTTATATATCCATTTAGACATCCATACCAAGGAGGTAAATTTCTTAAAATATATATTTTAGGGTTTTTCTGGGTTTTTTGGTTTCAGTAATGGGATTTTTTCTTCAGATTTGTAGATTTCCTATGTGTTGAGGACTCTAAGATTTATAGATCCATTTAAACATCCGTGTCGGGGTGGCAGAAAATATGAAAAAAACCATTTCTGGGTTTTTCTTACTTTTTTGCTTTCAATAATGGATTTTTTTCTTTGGCTTTGAAAAGTTATTGTGAGTCAAGGATTTTAAAATTTATAGATCCATTTAAACATCCATGTAGGGCAGGATGAAAATCAGAAGAAAAAAAAATTCTAGGTTTTTTGTGTTCAGTAATAGGTTTTTTTTTTGTCTTTGCAGAGTTGTTGTATGTCGAGAGTTTGAAGATTTATAGATCCATTTAGACATTCATGTCGGGGTGGCAGAAAATATGAAAAAAAACCATTTTTGGATTTTTCTAGTGTTTTACGTCTGGTAATGGGTTTTTTCTTTGGCTTTGCAGATATCATATGCGTGGAGGATTTAAAGATTTATAGATCCATTTATACATCCATTCCCGGGTGGTAGAAAATCTGAGAAAAAGAAAACTCATTTCTAGGTTTTTGGCGTTTGGTAATGGGTTTTTTTCTTTAGCTTTGCAAAGTTCATGTGTGTTGAGGATTTGAAGATTTATAGATCCATTTAGACATCCATGTCTGGGTGACAAAAAATATGAAGAAAAAAAAACATTTTTCAATTTTTCTAGGATTTTTGCATTCGGTATTGGGGTTTTTTTTGGCTTTGCAGAGTTCCTATGTGTCAAGGATGTGAAGATTTATATAACACTTTAGACATTCATGCTAGGGTGGCAGAAAATATGAAGAAAAAAAATCTATTTCTGGGGTTTTCTACGTTTTTTGCATTCAATAATGGGTTTTTTTCTTCAGCTTTGTAAATTTCTTGTGTGTCGAGGAAAATAAAATTTATGAATTTATTCAGACATCCGTGTCGAGGTGGCAAAAAATGTGAAAAAAAATATTTCTGTGTTTTTGTGGATTTTTTGCATTCAATAATGGGTTTTTTCTTCAGCTTTGCAGAGTTCATGTGCGTCGAGGATTTCAAGATTTATAGATCCATTTAGATACCCATGTTAGGGTGGCAAAAAATTTGAAATAAACCATTTCTGGGTTTTTTGTGTTTTGTAATGGATTTCTTTTATTCTGCTTTGCAGAGTCCCTGGGTGTCAAGCATTTGAAGATTTACAGATCTATTTAGACATCCATGCTTGAGTGGAAGAAAATCTAAAAAAAACACCATTTATGTGTTTTTCTGGGTTTTGTTCGTTCGGTAATGGGTTTTTTTTCTTCTTTTTTGCAAAGTTCTTATGTGTCGAGGATTTGAAGATTTATATATCCATGTAGACATCCATGTTGAGGTAGTATAAAATCTGAAAGAAAAAAACATTTATGAGTTAATCTGGTTTTTTTGCACTCGGTATTGAATTTTTTCTTCATCTTTACAGAGTTCATGTGTGTCAAGGATTTGAAGATTTATAGATTCTTTTTGACATCTATGCCAGGGTGGCAGAAAATCTTAATAAAAATCTGGGTTTTTCTGGCTTTTTTTGCATTCACTAATAGGTTTTTTTCTTCGGCTTTATAGAGTACATGTGTGTCGAGGATTTTAAGATTTATACATCCGTGTCAGGGTGAAATAAAATATACAAAACTCATTTCTAGGTTTTTTTGTTCGGTAATGAGTGTTTTCTTTGACTTTATAGAGTTCTTGTGTGTCGAGGATTTGAAGATTTTATAGATCCATTTAGAAATTCATGTCAGTTTGGTAGAAAATTTGGAAAAAACCATTTCTGCGTTTTTTTGGATTTTTTACGTTCAATAATGGGTTCTTTTTCTTCGGCCTTACAAAGTTCATGTGTGTCCAAGATTTGAATATTTATAGATCCATTTAGATATAAGTGTCGAGGTGTCATAAAGTCTGAAAAAATAATTTTATGAGTTTTTTTAGGTTTTTTGCGTTCGGTAATGGGTTTTTTCTTTGAATTTGTAGAGTTTCTGTGTGTCGAGGATTTGAAGATTTATATCCATTTAGACATCGGTGTCGGGGAGGGGAAAAATTTGAATTTTTTTTTGGGTTTTTTACATTTGGTAATGGATTTTTTTCTTCGGCTATGTAGAGTTATTGTGTGTCAAGGATTTGAATATCTATAGATCCATTTAGACATCCATGCGGGGCTGGCAAAAAAATTGAAAAAAAAACATGTTTGGGTTTTTTGTGTCTAGTAATGGGTTTTTTTCTTTAGCTTTGTAGAGTTCCTATGTATTGAGGATTTGAAGATTGATTGATCCATTCAGACATCCACGTTGAAGTGGCATAAAATTTGGAAAAAAAACCATTTTTGATTTTTTATGGGCTTTTTACATTTGGTAATTTGTCTTTTTCTTCAACTTTACAAAGTTCTTGAATGTCGAGGATTTGAAAATTTATAGATCCATTTAGACATCCATGTCAAGGAGCCAAAACTTCTTTTAAAAAAACATTTCTAGGTTTTTTCTGGGTTTTTAGTGTTCGGTAATGGGATTTTTTCTTCGGATTTGCAGAGTTCCTTTGTGTCTAGGATTTGAAGTTTTATAGATCAATTTAGACATTCGTGCTGTGGTGGCTTAAAATCTGGAAAAAAATTGTTTCTGGGTTTTTTTGTGTTCGGTAATGGGTTTTTTTCTCCGGCTTTGCAAGGTTCTTATGTGTCGAGGATTTGAATATGTATAGATCCATTTAGACATCTGTGTCGGTGTGGTAGAAAATATGAAAGAACCCATTTCTTATTTTTCTAGGTTTTTTACGTTCAGTAATGAGTATTTGTCTTCAGATTTGTAAAGTTCATTTGTGTGGAGGATTTTAAGATTCATATATTCATTTAGACATTTGTGTCGGTGTGACACAAAATCTGAAAAAAAAAAAAAAACCATTTCTGGGTTTTTTGTATTTGGTAATGATTTTTTTTCTTTGGATTTACAAAGTTCTTGTGTGTCGAGGATTTCAAGATTTATAGATCCATTTAGACATCCATCTCGGGGAGGTAGAAAATATGAAAAAATACCATTTCTGGGTTGTTTACATTCAGTAATGGGGTTTTTTGTTCATCTTCAAAGAGTTCCTGTGTGTTAAGGATTTTAAGATTTATAGATCCATTTATGCATTTGTGTTGGGGTGGCAGAAAATCTTAAGATAACCATTTCGGGGTGGCAGGGTGATGGTTCTGTAATCGTTATTTTACACAGAGCAGTGGTTCTATCTGAAACCTTTGTTTACCTCATTTTTCTTTATTTTCTTCAATTATCCTTCTTGGTGCTGATTGAAATGATGAAGTGGTTTGTTTTTTTGGATGCCTATGGATCATACCTTCCTACTTAGGAGGCTTTTGGTTCCACAAAATCTTAGTGGGGGAGTGGTAGAGGAATCAAATCCCTCTCTTACTCCTTCGAGTAACACTAGATTTGTGTTAGTGTCTTCTCTTGTCCAACCTACCGAGATTTTTTTGGATCTCTAGTTTATGTAATTAGTAAGCCAAATTTTCATAGTAATAATTATTCACAATGTATATATTGATGTTCAGATACATTACATTCATACAGGAATTGCATATGTATATAGGGAAGCTTTTCCCTATAATCATTGAGATATTCTCTCCAACAAATTACTAACCAAATCCACACAAAACTATATATGTAAGTTGTTTATTAACAACTTCACATATAAACAAATATAATAACACACATAATAATTAATAATATGAGTTGTTAACCAACTCATATTATATTACAAATAATAATTATGATTAATAATGTTAAACAATAATATTAATCCTAACATTCACCCCCTTAGTGTGAACATTATTAATCAGTAATCTTCACCCCCTTAATGTGAACATGATGAAGAACCATATTCGAAGAAGATGAACCACCTCCTAAAAGAACTTCTTAGACTAGGTACAAACTCCATAGATTATCTCTTTACCCTCATAAAGGTGTAGTGTCGAGATGAATTATGCAGGAATGCTCCCTTCCTCTTTGGGTTCCTGTGGGACTTTCCCTTCCTCCCTAGGCACCCAAATTTTGAATCTCCAACATCCACAAGCTTCACACTAGCTGGATAACCATCCCTTTAGTCTACCTCAAAATCTTCTCCTGCTCCCAAAAAATGAGTCTTCTGAAAACATGAAATTTTTGAAAAATCTAGAAAGGGATTTATTCAACACACAACACAATAGGAACACTAAAAAACTGAAACACACACTGAAAAAAGAACTGAAAATAGAAACCACACCGCACACATGTCACCAAACCATCTGTGCGGCCCCATCATTGGCGACTGATGAGAAGTTGCCTATTGACCTCCTTCCTTTGTTATCCTCCATCCTTCGATAATCTGAACTCAAAACAAGTAGTCTTCAAAATTATAATCAGGTTCATTAGTCACTCGTTCATCTTTTGATTCAAAAGATTCTTCTATAACTATATTTGCTTCATGTGGCTTCAATTTTCCAATGAGAAGATTTTTGGCTCGAGTCGTGCAAAATTTAGACAAATGTCCTTTTTTCTTGCAATAAAAGCATTCTAAGTCCTCCTTTTTAAAGAAATTTTTTTATTTCTTTTTCAAATACATTGTTGTTTCTTCTTCTATATCTTCTTTAGTGCTTTTTTCTTCAGACATAAGAACTGATATTATATCTTCCAATGAGTTGGAAGGCATCTGACCAAGAGTGAAAACAACATTATTGTATTTGGGTGGTAAACTATTCAGCAGAATAGCTTTTGCATCCTCGTCGTCTACTGGAGATTTTACTTCTGCAAGTTGTCTCAGAAGAGATTGTAAATTGTTGATGTGACTAGACATTGTATCTCCAACACTCATTTTGAGCTTGAACAACTGAATTTTTAGGGAAAAATTTGCATTGACTGCTTTTGAACCAAATAATTTTCTCAGATTATCCTAGATGTCCTTCAAATTTTTATCTAGATCAACATAATGTAATTCAGAATCTGAAAGGGCAAGGCCAGTAATGGCTTTGGATTTATCATCCCATGTTTCCCATTCTACCAATCTGTTTGGATCTAATGGTGATGGTTCTTTTCCATCTACTATCCTCCAAATATTTTTGTTCATCAACTGCATCTGGATCTTGACTTTCCATGTGTGAAAATTGAGACCATTGAATTTTTCTAGTGGAATTTCCATTATACCTTAGAGCGTCGGTTTCAACTGAAAAATGCACTCTTAGGGGAGTCAATTTCAACCAATATTGCTCCCATTTTACACTATATATTTAAAAAGTAATAAGAACAAATTACTTTTTAAATTTTATATGGATATTTCTATGGTATAAATCAAAACTAAATATTGAAATATATAGAAATGACTATCAAGTGAATATCAAATTACATAATACCTTTATCTAAGTTTGCAATGAGCTCAAGCCACTCTGATCTAGATATTATTAAATACTGCGCCTTTGAAAGATAACCAGCGTGCTAAATTTGTGGAGAATTATGGAATATTGATAGACGTCCTATTTTATGCTACCGAGTCAGGAATTATGAGGATATCTCTATCTGAAGTCGATGTCTGAGTGTGTATATATCCAACTAGCTAGTCGATGCAATGTGATTCGCTGATGTTAAATTTGATGTAGACGATTTGAACTTGGCATACAAGTTTTAATACCCGTATGAGTGGGTAGTTTTTGGAAGCCACCACCTATAGAGGTCGTAATACTAAAGCAAACAGGTCTCCACACACAAGGCATGACTGCTTTCAAGACTGTGTCAAGCTATTCTTGATTTATCTTGCACATGTTTTAGTTGCATGCGTATGACAAAACAAACTGAACACGAGTTTATATCAGTCGATCTGAAAGATACACAGTGGCAATATTCCTCCACTCCAAATGTATAAAGAAATAACAGTATCACGATTTCCAACCAAATTTCTTCTACTACGAGGAGATATTTTGATAAACAATGATATATTCTACACTGTCAAAGCATAAAATAATGTGAATGATAGCCGTGGGCATGCAAAGAAACGTCCAGATTTATCAAAATTGTTGGAGGTAGAAACCATGATCCATTATATGCATAGGCACATGGATATACAAATTGCCTCCTCTAAATGCTGAGAAATATCAACAACTCAATTTCAATGTAATGGTTGAGACTTTGATAAATAAAATGCTTTATAAACTGTGCCCTTAGACAACTCTCATATATATATAATGATGAAGATGTGTCACCATATATTCTCCAAGACATCTACAAATATTAGAACACTATCAAAGAATTTAGGAGATTGAATGCACAAATGGTTAAACCACACTGAAAGAATTCAATATCTACTAAAATCTCAATCAAATCTCTCATGAATCGACCATGCTCTTGATACCAAATGTAATTGATAAGCCAACTTTTCACAGTAATAATTCTTCACATTATATATATTGATGTTCAGATACATTACATTCATACGGTAATTGCATATGTATATAGGGAAGCTTTTCCCTATAATCATGGAGATATTCTCTCCAACAAACTACTAACCAAATCCTCACAAAACTATATACATAAGTTGTTTATTAACAACTTCACATATAAACAAATATAATAACAAACATAATAATTGATAATATGAGTTGTTAACCAACTCATATTATATTACAAATAATAATTATGATTAATAATGTTAAACAATAATATTAATCCTAACATTTTGCTACTCAAGTGCTACATCCTCCTCTGAGTTGCCTTGAGTACAATCCTCTTTAGATGATAGCTTCTATATGTTTCCTTCTTTGTCATGCATAGATGGCACTAATAGGTGCGAGCTCTCTCAACTTGTTATCACATGCATCTGCATGAAGTATGGCCTAAAGGTTTCTTTTATAGCCTACTCAAGTATGGAGAAGGTCCCATACTGTATTGGTTTAATCCTTTTTTTTGTCTTTATCTCTTGAGATGAATTAGATGTATCCTCTCCATGTACATTGTTTCTATAGTCACCATTGTTCCTTGTATCTCCTCTTCTCCTTTCTATCCCATAGTCAGGCTTAGTAAATCCATAAGTAGATACGGGGAATGCATAGAGGAAGTTTGTTTTTCTCCTAGAATGTGCAGTTCTTGTGGTGGCTTCTTGTGTAAAAAATGACAAGTGCTATCCAAAATATCCATGCTCTCAATTCCATTTTACTTTTCTTCCAATGAAAGTAAACAAAACTAATGATTTTCTTGAATAATTATTGGTGCTTGGTTAACACTTACCATAGCCTTCTTTGATTTTCTCTGGTGTGCTCAGATGTTGAAACTAACTTCATCCTTGACCCATCTGTATTGGTTATCCCTCCTTATGAACACATCATCCTTGGCATACAAGTAAGGACTTCTGAGGATAACATCAAATGAATCAAGTGGAATGATATCAACCTCTAATACATCAATATATTGGGTATTTATCCCAAACTAAAACTTACACTTTCTTGTAACCTATATTTCTACCCCCTTCTTCACCCATCCCAATGGGTATGGATGTGGATGCGCATAAGTTTCTAGACCAAGCTATTCTACAACCACATTAGAAATCAAATTTGACTGAGAGCCAAAATCTACTCAAGCATTTACCTTAGTATTCTTGATTTGTATTTTGATTTGAAAAATCTTACTCGTATCTTCTTCTTCTTCTGATCTCATGAACATGTTAGTGGCTATGCATCCTAGCCTCTCGTCTACATCTGAATCATCCTCAATTTCCACCTCTCCTTTTTTCTTCACAGTGGCCATGGATTTCTTGGAATCCTTGGTTTCGTGCTTTGGGTGTAATTTCAGATGCAAATTCCAACATGTGGCGTCAGTATGTCCATTTATATCACAATTCTTAGGATCTTTACAAGTATGCAAAGAAGTAGCGACATGTTTACCTTTCCATTTACCTCTAATACTTATCTTCCCTTGTTCTTTTTCCTGTTGATATGTTGATTGGTCTTCCTTTGGCTCTATTTCTCCTTGCTTCTTCTCGTCATCAATGTAGTATGCTTATATACAAGCTTCATTAAGATCATTGGGCTTCGTGGACATTACCTTCCTCTGAAGGTGAGTGTGAAGTCCTCCCAAATGCTTGGTTAGAATGTCCTCATCCTCCAAGTGCATATTTAGCAATATGGCTTGTCTCCGAAACTCCGTAGTATAGTCTTACATACTTTAACTGATGCCATGTATAAAGTACTACCACTTAATCATCATGTTAGTCTTATGGCCAATAGGATAGAAGTTATCTCTAATTAATTCTTTAAAACCTTTCCAAGTACTGACAATAAGACATTTCTTCCTTTCACAAGTGGCTAAGTGGGTTTCCCACTAAACCATAGCATGACCTTCCATTTTGAGACGTAAAAAGGTAATCCTTTGTGCCTTAGTAACATTATGCACAGTAAAATAGACTTCCAACTATTTTAGCCACTTATCAAGCAATTCTACATCTATTTTTCCTACAAATTTCTTTATTTCCACTTTTGTTTCAACTTTAAAAGGTGTATGAGCATATTTTACCTTATTGCTTACAATTGACATCTCTTCTTCACGCTCTTCCCATTCTTCATCTTCATGGCTCTTTCCGATACCGAATTTTCATCTAGTACTCAAACTAATGAGTCCATGGAATCTTGCTTAACTGAAGCCATCTTCTGCAGATATGAAATGTCTTCTAATTTTCAATGCAACCTATCCATCATAGTCTCTAGCATTTCGACTCTACGGACCAAGTTATCTTCCTCCATTTGAGCTCAAATTCTCTATTTCCACTTCTTCATAGAAATATTTGGCTCGCAAGGTAAAGCTTCTTAACCTTTGGACCTTGTCATTTTCATACAAATCACAAGAAAGAATCAAATACCATAGTCCTAGATATATAATCAGCTCTAATACCAAAATGATCAGTAAACTTCTACTTAAGAACTCAATGAAATCACACTATTGTGTTGTTCTACTTTCAACTTTGGAAAATGAAAAATTGATTGATGATTAGAGATTTAGTGACTGATTATCTAGTGCTATAGAGAGGAAATTGTAGAAAATAGGAAACAATTCAAACTCCAAACACCAATAATTTTTTTATCCTGGAAACCTCCAATGGAGGAAAACAAGTCAAGAAAGGCAAAGCACTCTTTCTACCCACTGTTATTGGTCAATTATAGAAAGTTATAAATTAGAAGAAGTAGAAAATGGAGACAACAATGTAAACCTCTCATTTCCTATTTTTGTTTTCTCTGTTTCTACACCTTGCTCCTACAATTCCACTC
Organism: Taxus chinensis; assembly: GCA_019776745.2. NCBI lineage: Eukaryota > Viridiplantae > Streptophyta > Pinopsida > Cupressales > Taxaceae > Taxus > Taxus chinensis. The sequence goes on along the minus strand of CM034156.1, from coordinate 209,238,369 downwards.
CAGTACTAAAGATCTTTCTCATTTTCTCTCATTAATCTTAAAATTTTACTCTTTGATCTCTTTGGATCTCTGCATGATCAATCCTCTTGCTCCTTCTTGTATTTGTAGCCTTCTCCCATGTCCTCTCGTACAATGGAGAATGGGAAAGGTCAAGAAGGGAAGAGACACAATCAAACACTTCAAATTCATGTTTATTCGTGGTCCACTTCTCTTTTCTATTTAGAAGTATAAGGACTGCCACCCTGAGCAGACCGGTAATTTTTGGACCGCTGCCCTGGCTTGGCGGTGGTTACAGGACCACCGCCCTACAAGTCAATGGTTCTGCAACCGCCACTCTACACATAGTAGTGGTTATATCTAAAACCTCTGTTTACCTCATTTTTCTTCATTTTCTTAAATTCTCCTTCTTCGTGCTAATGGAAATGTTAAAGCAGTGTGTTTTTTTGGATCCCTATGGATCAACATCCGTGTTGGGTGATAGAAAATTTGAAAAAAATATTATCACTTGGTTTTTCAAGTTTTTATGCATTTGGTAATGTTTTTTTTTCATTTTTGTAGAGTTCTTGTGTGTCAAAGATTTGAAGATTTATAGATCCATTTAGACATTTGTGTCGGGGTGGCAGAAAATCTGAAAAATATAATTTTTAGATTTTTTGTGTTTTTTGCATTCGGTAATGAGTTTTTTTTTCGGCTTTGTAGAGTTTATGTTTGTCATGGATTTGAATATTTATAGATCCATTTAGACATCCATGTCGGGGTGGCAGAAAAATTGAAAAAAAAAAACTATTTCTGGGTTTTCCTAGGTTTTTTGTGTCCGGTAAGGGGTTTTTTCTTTGGCTTTGTAGAGTTCCTATGTGTCGAGGATTTGAAGATTTATATATCTATGTAGACATTCATGTTGAGGTGGCAGAATATCTAAAAAAAACCATTTCTGCATTTTTGGTGTTCGGTAATGGGTTTCTTTCTTCGGCTTTGCAGAGTTCATGTGTGTTGAGGATTTGAAGATTTATAGATCCAATTAGACATTTGCGCTGGGGTGGAAGAAAAAATCTTTAAAAAACCATTTTTGGGTTTTTTGCTTTCGGTAATGGGTTTTTTTCTTCAACTTTGCAAATTTCTTGTGTGTCGAGGATTTGAAGAATTATAGATCCATTTAGACATTCATGGTGACAGAAAATCTGTTAAAACCTTGTTATCCAAAATGTGCCCCTGCTCATTTTTGTGGCTAACTCCTTGTGTTCTTGCCTCTCTTGTGCTTCAGTCTCCATTATTTGGTTTTTAGGCACTCAAATCTTTCTAGAAATGGCACCATTGGATAGAGCTCTCTCTCAGCTTTCCAGAAAGGTAAATGTTTCCTCCTAACTCCTCATATTTTTCAAGTTATGGCTCAGCGAAGTTCTTGTGGGAAATTTTCCCCTTAGAATCCCGCAGCTAATAGGAAGCTGCCACATGTCCCAGGAGGTGTCAGAGAAAAGGAAAAAAAAACACTTAGAAAATTTTTCAAGTTTTGGTCAAAAATGCAAGAGGTAAAATTCGAATTTTTTTCCCGCCGATTAGTTTTGGGCCTGTTTTTGCCCTAAATCTTCAAATGGCCATAACTTTCGATCCAGAGCTCAGATTTTCATGTTCTTTATATCAATGGAAAGCTGGTGAAATTCTCTACAAGATTTTATGGTCAATTTTGAATTTTGGTTTAGTTTGAAGAGATAAAATAAAAAAATACTTTTGGTACGCGCCCATGGACAGAACTGACGTTTCAACAACCAATTTTAATGCAAAATGGGTCGCATTCTTCTCCAGCATGGTCAAAAATGTCAAGGCATGGGTTTATAAGGAACTCCATGCTGTTTTTAATGCATTTTGGTCAATGAGGAATGGCTCCCATGTTTTTTCATGTTTTCTCTCTCCTGGGCTCGACCCATGCACTGTAAAAGCCAGATTTGGCTCATTTTTCAAAGGGGGAACATTTTTTTTGCACAGCAAGCTTCTGTTTTCACCTTAAGCAAGTGATTTTTGCAAGGATCAGACCTTTTCAGGGATTGTAACAGTTTTCTACCTCTTTGGTGTTGGAATGCAAGGATTTTGATGTTGAAAATCACAATACAGGCTCTGTGAATGCTTTCAGTCCTTTGTATGTGTTGTTTGTTTCATTTCAAACCTTTGATTACAGCTTATCAACCTGTGCATGATGTTTTATGTTGCAATTTCTGATTTGTGTCTATTTGCATGAGAAAAAATGTTCACCACTCCTTTGGTGCATCACCATCATTAATTTAGTTTCAATTTTTGCATTTCTTATCCCTGTCTCCTTGCAAATTAGGATAAAATTAGGATTTGAACCTCGGCAGTTGTGTAAATAATAGATCTAATCAGAGGAGTTTGAGGAACCAGCCTCTAATCTAGAGATTCCTCTCTCATTTTACAAGTCCCACACTTGGAGAGAGGTTTCAATGTTGTGCAATCACACTAGATGTCTAAAATATCAAACTAGAAATCTGATCAACATCCAGGGGTGCTGCTGATTTGCAACAACAGTTTTGGCACGCTCGGTGGGACCTTAGAGGTCTCATTTTCATTGCAGCAAAGTTGATGTGCATCTGCTGCAATTTTCTTGCTTAAAAGAGCTATAAATTGCACATCTGGCGACTCCAAGGGGAAGAATCAGCTAGTTTTAGCAGTGTAGACCTGAAAACTCATGAGAAGAATCACTACAAGGTCAAGAGCTGGAGAAGAAGAGGTGTTGTTTGAATATCTACAGTTATCTCCAAGAATAAGGAAAAGTGGGAGGAGAATCCAAAGGTCTCCATCTCCACCAAACAGAACTCTCTCAACTCCTCCACCTGGTAGGCCTTTCATTCAATCAACAAGGGTTCTAAGGCCAATTAGAATGGCACAAAACAACCCCTATGTCAATTTCACTGGCAGCAGCCCACTTGCTCTCAATGCACAAAATCCAATTCCAATTGCAGCATTGAAGAACATTCCATACTTCACTGGAGAGAATCAGACTACTCCAGGTGATCATGTTAAAGACATTGCCAACCTTTGTGCAATTCATGAAATCAATGAGATGCAAGTTGCTGTCAAATTGCTGGCATCTTCATTCAAGGGGAAAGCATTGCAATGGTTTAGAAGTCTTGCCTCAGGTTCTATTCAAAATTGGAACCAGCTATGTATAGCACTTCATGAGCAATTTGGAGAGAAGGGAGACAACTTGTCTCTTTTGGAGCAGCTGACAACCATCAAGAGAGCTCCCAATGAGCAGCTGACTGATTTCAACTTCAGATTTCAAAGGACTTGGGAGAGAATTCCAGTGGCAGTCAGGCCAACAGCAGAAGGTGCTTTTCTTTACTACCTCAAAGCTCTAAATTCTGATATTTCTATGTTAATTCAGTCCATGGGAGGCACAACTATCCCCATTGCTTATAGCATTGCCATTAGAGCTGAAAATTGTTTGATCCAAGCTGGCAAACTAGCCCCTAGACCTCCCATGCCATTGTTTCCAAGTTTAGAGAGCCCAAACACTAATCAAGCACCTAATTTGGCTCCTTCTCCCACTCCTAGAAATCAGAGTTCAAATGAAGCTTCCACTTCATCTCCAAGTGCCCCAAATGAGCTTCAAGAAGTCATGAAGCAATTGTAAAATCTAGGCAATGAGCTGGTCACTCTCAAGAGGCAACAAGCCCAAGGTTTTAGACCTTCTTATTAGCCCTCAAGCTCATCCTAACAGGCAGCCATACCAACCACAAAGACCACCTAATCCAGCTGCAAATATAAATCAAACAAGGCCTCCTGCCAATAGACCATTTCAGCCCTATAATCCTAATGCCATATCTGCCTCTAAAGCATTGGTGCCAACACAAAACAACGTTGCTCAGGAGTATGATTGGTGTTTTCCATGCAATGAACATCACAACCAATCCATGTGCTTCAATGGTGCTTTGAATCAAGCATTAATGGTGACAACTACTGGTGTGGAGGGTGAAGGTAGTTAAGGAAACAACCAACAACAAGAAACATTCCAACAGCAATCAGCCCCAAATGACACCACATTGGTAAACTGGCAAGCAGAATGATTTCTATGGCATGAATCAAGTAGTTTCTCAAGGTGTTGCAGCCAACACAAGGTCAAAAATAAGGAATTTGGGTGAAGAGACAGCCATTAGCTCCAACCAATCTCCAACCTTCTATGGCTCCACAAATGGTTGGCAAGCAAAATCCAATTTCAAATGCACAAGGGCAGCCAAGAACAGCTCCTAGACCAACTCAAATACCAGTTGTTGCTGCCCACATGCAAGGAGTGAATGTGCCAACCAAGGGACAGCAAAGATATCCTTCATCACCATTCAGTATCATTGATCAGATGAAGAAGACAAATGTAAATATATCAATGTGGGAATCCCTATCTATCCCAGGCCAAAGAGATTTGCTACAAGCTGCCATGAAGGACTGGTGAACTTCAAATCAGCAAGTTCAGATGCAAGAGAAAGTGCTCACAAATGCTGCCCAGTCTTAGGGGAATCATGGAGGATAGCAAGGTAAAATGTTGAAGCCCCCTCCTTTCTATGTTTCATTAATAATTGGAAATTGATCAATTAGTGCACAATTGCATGATAGATTCCGGGGCAAGTAGCTCAGTGATGCCTAAACAAATAGCTGATCAGCTAGGGCTCTAGTATGAAACCATATCCAAAGGGGTAGTGCAGCTAGATGGGACAGCAGTAACAACAATTGGAGTGATTAGAAACTTGAGTCTTACCTTGCATGCATGTCCAAATGTTGTTGTCTTACAAGATGTATCAGTTATAGACCTTCCACCACTCTTTGCCCTATGCTTGTCAAGGGACTTCACAGCCAAGATTGGAGGATATTTGTCTACTGATTGGTCACACATGCTGTTCAGAATGAGGTATGGAACCAAAGCTACAATCAGGTCTGAATCTATTGCAAACTTCCACATTGAGCCCTACACTCCAAGTCAGATCAATGCCAATTGTTCAGCATTTGATCAAGAAGATCACCCAAGCACTGATGAAGTTGACACCAAGGTTGGAAGCATCCCGGATCTAACTCTTGATGAATGGGCAAAACAAGGTACATGCTTTTGATCCTTATCAAGAAGTAGAAGAATCTGAGCTAGGGGTCTATTGCATACATGAAGAAGATCAACCCATTCCTAGCATCACCAAGCCAAACCATAAAGATGACAATGAGGTATGGCAACTGTTTTTTGATGGATCAAGGAGTAGACAAGGTGCAGGAGGTGGAGCCATGCTTGTTTCACCTCAAGGAGTAAAGTACTATTCAGCTTTTAGATTTCAGTTTGCATGCTCCAATAACACTGCTGAATATGAAGCCTTGGTGCAAGGGATGCATTGGTCAATAAAGAGAGGAATAAAGAACTTGCAAGTCTTTGGTGACAGTGAATTGATTGTAAATAAGGTCAAGGGATAACATGCTGCCAAGAATGATCTACTCAAGTGCTACAAGAACAGGGTGTGGGACCTCATGGAAGATTTTGAGGGTTTTGGCATCAAATCCATTCCTAGGAAAGAGAACCAAGCTGCTGACAGGCTTGCAGCAGTAGGGGCAGCCTTTGACATTGTGGAAAGCATTCAACAAGACAAGGTATAGCCAAACATCCACATGATTGTGAGGCCTTCAATGCCAAATAACAATGTCAGTTGGCTAGTGTTTGAAAATGACCAGTAAATCATCCATTTCTTGCAAGAAGAAGCTGAGTTCTCAGCTAAGAATCAAGAAAAATTGGAACAACAGTATGGTGACCAAGTGGTACAGCTGAGAACTAACAAGCTACCCAAGGGACTTATCACTTTGGAGTCCATTTTTAATCCCAATGATCAGTTTAGGAAGGAGAAAGCAAACATTCAGGTCAAGAGAGAGGATTCAGTATCCATCTTGGTGGAAGAGAACAAACCATTGCAAATTGGAAAGATGACAACTGAACAAGAAAGGTATGAGTTCATACAACTGTGTCAAGAGTTCCCTGATGTGTTTGCTTGGAGCTATGAAGACTTGAAAGGTTTCAATCCCAACTTAGCTCAGCATACCATTGAATTGGATCCAAATACTAAGCCGGTCAGGCAGAAACAAAGACCATTCAATCCACACATGGAGCCTCTCATGAGGAAAGAATTGAACAAGTTGATTGAGTCAAGGATCATATTTCCAATCAAGCATTCTAGTTGGGTTACCAATTTGGTTCCAGTCAGAAAGAAGAGTGGAGAGATCAGATTGTGTGTTGACTTTAGAGACTTGAATAGAGCATCTCTCAAGGACCATTACCCACTCCCTTCCATGGAGTAAATCTTGTAAGTTGTGGCTGGATTCGAGAGGTTTTCACTACTTGATGGCAACTCAGGCTACAATCAGATTATGGTGAAGGAAGAAGACCAGTTCAAGACAGCCTTAACAACCAAATGGGGAACTTATGCATACAGGAAAATGCCATTTGGGTTGTCCAACGCTGGTGCTACCTTCGAAAGAGAAATGCACATGGCGTTCAAAGGTTTGATTAACAACATGGTGTTGATATACCTTGATGATATCACTGTTTTTTTCAAAAATGCAGCAGACCACCTCTCTCATTTGAGACAAGTCTTCACGAGGTGCAGGAGATTTGGAGTGTCTTTGAATCCTAAGAAGTGTATCTTTCTTGCACATGAAGGAAAGCTCCTTGGCCATATTGTCTCCAAAGAAGGATTAGCAATTGATCCAGAGAGGGATGAAGCCATAAGAGCACTACCATTGCCAAGCCACAAGAAAGCCTTTCAGATTTTCTTGGGGAGGATAAACTTTGTTCGGAGGTTTGTCCCAGATTTTGCAGCCCTTGTCAAACCTATCACCAAAATGTTAAAGAAAAGCATGGATTTTAAGTGGACAGCAGAAGGAAAGGAGAGTTTTGAAGTAATCAAAGAAGCCATCTCTCAAGCACCAACCCTCATCAACCCGGACTTCTCCTAGGATTTCATCCTCTATGCATTTGGAGGTAATGATACGATTTCTGCCATTTTGGTACAGCAGAACAAGGACAACGATGAGCAGCCAATTCCTTTCTTCAGCCAGAGCCTAGATGACTATGAGGTGAGGTATTCTTTTATTGAGAAGCATGTGCTTGCAGTAATCAGAAGCTTGAAGAAATTCAAGCATTTAGTCTCAAACAACAAAGTCCAGTTGTTGGTCTCTCATGCTGGGGTTAAAGACTTCCTCCTCAACAAGGATTTGAATGAGAAAAGGGCAGGTTGGATCAGTCATGTCATGGAGTATGACATTGAGATCAAGATCACCAAGCTGGTAAGAGGAAAAGGATTGTGTGAGCAGCTGATTTTGGGGAAGCAAAAAGAAGTATGCAATGAAGAAGAGGCTTTTTTGACAGTTCAAGACAGCCATGTGTAAGGTAGCAATCAGGAAGAGGATAATGTTGTCCCCACTCCTTGCTGGACCCAAGGTATAATGCACTTCCTAAGCACAGGCCTATGCCCTCTAGAGATGAACAAAACCCAAAGAAGACAATTCAAATTGCAGGCTGTCCCATATGCCATAGTAGACAGTGTTTTGTTCAAGAAAGATGTGAATGGAGTGCTGCTGAGATGCATTAGCACAAATCAGATTCATAGGGTGTTGGAAGAGTTCCATGGTGGACCAGCTGGTGGTTATTTTGCACCGAGAGTGACAGCTCTAAAAATTATGAAGGCTTGTTATTATTGGCCCAAGATTTTCAGTGATTTCTTTGCATAGATCAAGAGGTGTAAGAATTATGCATTCTTCACAGGAAAAGAGAGACTTGCAGCCCTTCCATTGCATCCAATCTCAGTTTACCAACCATTCATGCAATGGGGTTTGGACTTCATTGGAGTCATTAATCCCAATTCAAGACAAGGGCACAAATGGAGTTTGACAGCCACAGACTACTTCACCAAGTAGACTGAAGCAGTAGTGCTCAAAGAGGAAAATGAGTCTAGCATCTTAGACTTCTATGAGGGGATAGTAACTAGATTTGGCATACCTGCTACAATAATCTCAGATAATGCATTAGCATTCATTAGATCCAAGGTAACTGAGTGGGCTGTCAAGAACGGGATCTACCTAAGTAATTCATCAAACTACTACCCTTAGGGTAATGGCCAGGGTGAATCTACAAACAAGAACTTGTTGAGGATCATTAGGAGGACTCTTGATGAGAATCAGAGGTCTTGGCATACCAAACTGAAATCAGCCTTATGGGCTGATAGGATAACTCCCAAGAGATCCACAGGTAACTCTCCATTCAGGCTTGTTTATGGAAGAGAGGAAATCTTGCCCATGTCACTTGAGTTGCCAACATTAGAACTCATGAAACAGTTGGAGTTTGAGCTCATGGAGGTGAGATATGCAGAGTTGATGGAGCTCCAAGAGATTAGAGATCAGGCATCCCAAGCAATGGAGAAGGATCAAGCTTTGATCAAGAAGACCTTTGACAGGAAGGCCAAGAGTAGATCTTTCCAGGCTGGAGATCTAGTGTTAAAATGGGATGCAGATAGAGCAAAACTAGAAGGCATTCAAAATTTGATGCCATTTGGAGTGGCCCATACATGGTCACAAAGTGTAAGAACAACAATGCTTTCCAATTGTCTTCATTGGATGGTGAAGAACTGCAGATTCCAGCCAATGGAATCTATCTCAAGCATTTCTTCTAAAGGGAAATTCTCCACCTTGTAAATATTAGCTTAGGTTTCCATTCCTTCAAGTGCTTGTGCACATTGTTTTTCTGTAGGTTAGTTTTGCTTTCCCTAAGTGCTTTGGCATAGCTTGCTGTCCCTGGAGATGTTTTACAGTCCTTGCTTCCATCAGGTGATATTCCATCTTCCTCCTTGCAACATTCTAAGTTAGTCGAGGTTCCAAATAGAAAATTTGATGACTCCATGCCCAATGGACTGCTTCAGGCATCTGGTATTTTCATCTAGCAGGCAGATGACCCCTCTGAGTCGCCAAAATTGTTATCCAAAATGTGCCACTTCTCATTTTTGTGGCTAACTCCTTGTGTTCTTGCCTCTCTTGTGCCTCAGTCTCCATTTTTTTGTTTTCAAGCACTCAAATTTTTCTGGAAATGGTACCATTGGATAGAGCTCTCTCTCATCTTTCCAGAAAGGGAAAGTTTTCCTCCTAACTACTCATATTTTTTAAGTTATGGCTCGGCGGAGTTCTTGTGGGAAATTTTTCCCTTGGAATCCCGCAGCTAATAGGAAGCTGCCACATGTCCTAGGAGGTAGCGGAGAAAAATGAAAAAAAACACTTAGAAAATTTTTCAAGTTTTGGTCAAAAATGTAAGAGGTAAAATTCGAATTTTTTTCCCGTCGATCCGTTTTGGGCTTGTTTTTTCTCTAAATCTTCAAATGGCCATAACTTTCGATCCAGAGCTCGGATTTTCACGTTCTTTATATCAATGGAAAGATGGTGAAATTATCTACAAGATTCCATGGTCAATTTTAAATTTTGGTTCAGTTTAGAGAGATAAAATAAAAAACGCTTCTGGTACGCGCCCATGGACAGAACTGACGTTTTAACAACCAATTTTAATGCAAAATGGGTCGCATTCTTCTCCAGCATGGTCAAAAATGTTAGGGCATGGGTTTATAAGGACCTCCATGCTGTTTTTAATGCATTTTGGTCAATGAGGAATGGCTCCCACGTTTTTTCATGTTTTCTCTCTCCTGGGCTCGACCCATGCACTGTAAAAGCCAGATTTGGCTCATTTTTCAAAGGGGGAACATTTTTTTTTGCACAGCAAGCTTCTGTTTTCACCTTAAGCAAGTGATTTTTGCAAGGATCAGACCTTTTCAGGGATTGTAACAGTTTTCTACCTCTTTGGTGTTGGAATGCAAGGATTTTGATGTTGAAAATCACAATACAGGCTCTGTGAATGCTTTCAGTCCTTTGTATGTGTTGTTTGTTTCATTTCAAACCTTTGATTACAGCTTATCAACCTGTGCATGATGTTTTATGTTGCAATTTCTGATTTGTGTCTATTTGCATGAGAAAAAATGTTCACCACTCCTTTGGTGCATCACCATCATTAGTTTAGTTTCAATTTTTGCATTTCTTATCCCTGTCTCCTTGCAAATTAGGATAAGATTAGGATTTGAACCTCTGCAGTTGTGTAAATAATAGATCTAATCAGAGGATTTTGAGGAACCAGCCTCTAATCTAGAGATTCCTCTCTCATTTTACAAGTCCCACACTTGGAGAGAGGTTTCAATGTTGTGCAATCACACTGGATGTCTAAAATATCAAACTAGAAATCTGATCAACATCCAGGGGTGTTGCTGATTTGCAACAACAAACCTATTTTTTGGATTTTTCTACTTTTTTTACGTTTGGTAATGGGATTTTTTATTCATCTTTGCAAAGTTCCTGTGTGTCAAAGATTTGAAGATTTATAGATATATTTAGACATCTGTGTCAGGTGGCTAAAAATATGAAGAAAAAAAAACCATTTCTGAGTTTTTTTAGATTTTTTACTTTTGGTAATGGGTTTTTTCTTCAGCTTTGCAGAGTTCCTATGTGTCGAGAATTTGAAGATTTATAAATCTATTTAGATATCGGTGTCGGGATGGAGAAAATCTTAAAAAAATATATTTATAGGTTTTTTGCGTTCGATAATGGATTTTTTTCTTTGGCTTTGCAAAGTTACTATGTGGAAAGGATTTGAAGATGTATAGATTCATTTAGATATCCTTGTCAGGGTAGCAAAAAATCCTTAAAAAAACCATTTCTAGGTTGTTTGTGTTCGATAATGGTTTTTTTTCTTAGGCTTTGCAAAGTTCCTGTGTGTCGAAGATTTGAAGATTTATAGATCCATTTAGACATTCGTGTCGGGGTTATATAAAATATGAAAAAAACTATTTCTCAGTTTTTCAAGTTTTTTTGCATTCGGTAATGGTTTTGTTTCTTTGGCTTAGTAGAGTTCTTATGTGTCAAGGATTTGAATATTAATAGATTCATTTAAACATCTGTGCCTGGGTGGCACAAAATCGAAAAAAGCTATTTCTAAGTTTTTCTGGGTTTTTTTCATTCGGTAATGGATTTTTCTTCTTCGGATTTTCAGATTTCTTGTGTGTCCAGGATTTGAAGATTTATAGATCCATTTAGACATCTATTTCAGGGTGGCAGAAAATTTGAAAAAAAAAACCATTTCTTATTTTTTCCAGTTTTTTACGTTTGGTAATGGTTTTTTTCTTCGGCTTTGCAGAGTGCATGTGTGTCTACGATTTGAAGATTTATAGAACCATTTAGACATCCATTCTAGGGTGGCAAAAAAATGAAAAAAAACTATTTCTGAGATTTTTGTGTTTGGTAATGGTTTTTTTCTTTTGATTTACAGAGTTTTTGTGTCAAGGATTAGAAGATTTATATATCCATTTAGACATCCATAATGGGATGGAAAAAAATTTGAAAGAAAAACCCTTTCTGGTTTTTTTGCGTTTGGTAACGGGTTTTTTCTTCGACTTTGCAGATCTCATGTGTCTTAAGGATGTGAATATATATAAATCCCTTTAGACATCTGTGCTGGGGTGGCCGAAAATCTAAACAAAAAAAAACCATTTTTGGGTTTTCTTGGTTTTTTGCATTCGGTAATGGGTTTTTTTATTCGCCTTTGCAGAGTTCTTATGTGTCGAGGATTTGAATATTTATATATCCATTTAGGCATTTGTGTCAAGAAGGCATAAAATCTGGAAAAAAAACTATTTTTGGGTATTTTGCGTTCACTAATAAGTTTTTTTCTTTAACTTTGTAGATTTCCTATGTGTTGAGGATTTGAAGATTTATATATCCATTTAAACATTTGTGTTGGGTGGGAAAAAATCTAAAAAAACCATTTCTTAGTTTTTTTGGGTTTTTCGCGTTCAGTAATGGGTTTTTTTTTCGTCTTTTCAAAGTTCCTGTGTGTCGAGGATTTGAAGATTTATACATCCATTTAGACATTCGTGCCAGGGTGGCAGAAAATCTAAAAAAAATAATTTGTGAGTTTTTCTAGATTTTGTGTTTGGTATTGAGTTTTTTCTTCCACTTTGTAAAGTTCATGTGTGTCGAGGATTTGAAGATTTATACATCCATTTAGACATTTGTATTGGGGAGTCAAAAAATCTTACAAAATCTAATTACAGGTCAGTGTCGAAATGGTAGAAAATCTGAAAAAACAACCATTTCTGGGTTTTTGCATTCGATAATGGGTTTTTTCCTTTTCAGCTTTGCAAAGTACCTATGTGTCGAGGATTTGAAGATTTATAGATCCATTTAGTCATCTGCACCGGGGAGGCAGAAAACCTAAAAAAACCATTTATGGGTTTTTTGCATTCTATAATGGGTTGCTTTCTGCGGCTTTGTAGGGTTCCTGTGTGTTTAGGATTCAAAGATTTATAGATCCATTTAGACATCCTTTCCGTGATGGCAGAAAATCTGATAAAAACCATTTTTGGGTTTGTTGCATTTGGTAATCATTTTTTTTCTTTGGATTTGCAAAGTTCCTATGTGTCGAGGATTTGAAGATTTATAAATTCATTTAGACATCCATGTTGGGGTGGTAGAAACTATGAAAAAAAATCAATTCTAGGGTTTTTATGTTCAATAATGTTTTTTTTCTTTGGTTTTTGTAGAGTTCTTCCATTTAGACATCCGTATCAGGGAGGTAGAAAATCTAGAAAAAACCATTTCTTGGTTTTTGTGGGTTTTTTGCATTCGATAATGGGTTTTTTTCTTTGGCTTTACAAAGTTCTTATGTGTCGAGGATTTGAAGATTTATACATCTTTGTCGGGGTGGCAGAAAATATGAAAAAAACCATTTCTAGGTTTTTCTGGGTTTTTGGCGTTCGGTAATGGGTTTTTTTTCTTTGGCTTTGCAGAGTTCCGGTATGTCCAGGATTTGAAGATTTGTAGATCCATCGAAACATTCGTGCTAAGGACGTAGAAAATCTGTAAAAACCATTATTGGGTTTTTCTGAATTTTTTACGTTCGTTAATGGGTTTTCTTCTTTGACTTTACAAAGTTCATGTGTGTCGAGGATTTGAAGAATTATAGATCCATTAAGACATCCATGTCGGGGTTGCAAAAAATTTGAAAAAAACCATTTCTGGGTTTTTTGCATTCAATATTGGGTTTTCTTCTTCGGCTTTGAAGAGTTCCTATGTGTGGAGGATTTTAATATTTGTAGGTCCATTTAGACATTCATGCTGTGGAGGTAGAAAATATAAAGAAAAAAAAAATCATTTCTAGGTTTTTTGCATTTAGTAATGTGATTTTTTTACTTTACAGAGTTCCTGTGTGTCGAGGATTTCAAAATTTATAGATCTATTTATTCATTCTTGCTGGGGTGGCAAAAATCTGAAAAACACCATTTCTGATTTTTTTTGGGTTTTTTACGTTTGGCAATGAATTTTTTTCTTCTTTTTTGCAGAGTTCCTATGTGTCTAGGATTTTAAGATTGATTGACCCATTTAGACATCTTTGTCGGGGAGGCAAAAAATATGAAAAAAAAACATTTCGAGGTTTTCTAGTTTTTTTTCTTCGGCTTTGTAACACTCCTATGTGTCAAGGATTTGAAGATTTATACATCCATTTAGACATTCGTTCCAGGGTGGCAGAAAATTTGAAAAAAAAAATTCTAGGTTTTTTGCATTTGGTAATGGATTTTTTTTCTTTGGCTTTGCAGAGTTCCCGTGTGTCGAAGATTTTAAGATTTATAGAACCTATTAAACATCCATGCAATAGAGGTAGAAAATATAAAAAAAAAATCCATTTTTGGATTTTTCTAGTTTTTTTGCATTCAATAATGGGTTTGTTTCTTCGGCTTTGTAGAGTTCCTATGTGTCGAGGATTTGAAGATTTATAGATCCATTTAGACATCTCTTTTGGCGTGGCAGAAAATCTGAAACAAATTTTTTTTTTTGGTTTTTCTGGGTTTTTTGCGTTCGGTAATGGGTTTTTTTCTTTGGCTTTGCAGAGTTCCTGTGTATCAGGGATTTGAAGATTTATAGATCCATTTAGACATCCATAGCGGGATGGCAAAAAATCTAAAAGAAAAAAAACCCTTTCTGGGTTTTTTAAATTCGATAACGGGTTTTATTTTTTCGGCTTTGCAAAGTTCATGTGTGTTGAGGATGTGAAGATTTATAGATCCCTTTAGACATCTGTGTTGGGGTGGCTGAAAATCTAAAAAAAATTCATTTCTAGGTTTTTCTTGGGTTTTTACGTTCAGTAATGAGTTTTTCTTCGCCTTTGAAAATTTCCTGTGTGTCGAGGATTTGAATATTTATATATTCATTTAGACATTTGTGTCGAGGAGGCATAAAATCTAGAAAAAAAACCATTTATATTATTTGCATTCACTAATGAGGTTTTTTTCTTCGGATTTGCAGAGTTCCTGTGTGTTGAGGATTTAAAGATTTATAGATCCATTTAGACATCCGTGTCGGGGTGGCAAAAAATATAAATAAAACCATTTCTTGGTTTTCCTAGGTTTTTTTGCGTTCGGTAATGAGTTTTTTTACTTTGGCTTTACAAAGTTCTTATGTGGTAAGGATTTGAAGATTTATAGATCCATTTAGATAACTGTGTTGGGGAGTCAGAAAATTGGAAAAAATTTATTGTTGGGTTTTAGTGTTCTGTAATGGGTTTTTTCTTTGGCTTTGCAGAGTTCCTATGTGTCGAGGATTTTAAGATTTAAAGATCTGTTTAGGCATTTGTGCCAAGGTGGGAAAAAAAATATTTTTAGGTTTTTAACGTTCGGTAATGGTTTTTATTTTCTTTGGCTTTTCAGAGTTCCTGTGTGTTGAGGATTTGAAGATTTATAGATCCATTTAGACATTCATGCTGGGGTGGCAGAAAATTTGAAAAAAACTATTTGTGTGTTTGGTACTAAGTTTTTTTTCGGCTTTATAGAGTTCCTGTGTGTTGATGATTTGAAAATTTATACATCCATTAGACATCTCTAACATAGAGTCAGAAAATTTTAAAAAAACTATTTACTAGGTTTTTTACATTCGGTAAAGGGTTTTTTTTCTTTGGGCTTACAGATTTTCTGTGTGTAAAGTATTTGAAGATTTATATATCCATTTACATGTTAGTGACGGGATGGCAGAAAATCTGAAAAATAACCATTTCTGAGTTTTTACGTTCGATAATGGGTTTTCTTCTTCGGCTTTGCAGAGTTCGTGAGTGTCGAGGATTTGAAAATTTATAGATCCATTTAGACATCCACGTCAAGGAGGCAGAAAATCTGAAAAAAACTATTTTTGGGTTTTTTGCAATCTGTAATGGGTTGTTTTCTTCGGCATTGTAGAGTTCATGTGTGTCGAGGATTCAAAGATTTATAGATCCATTTAGATATTCTTTTTGCGGTGGTAGAAAATCAGGAAAAAAAAAACTTTTTGGGTTTTTTACATTCGGTAATCAGTTTTTTTCTTCGGCTTTGTAAATGTTCTTGTGTTGAGGATTTCAAGATTTATAGATCCATTTAGACATCCATGTCGGGGTGGTAGAAAATCTAGAAAAAAAACCATTTATAGGGTTTTTATGTTCTGTAATGGGTTTTTTTCTTTGGGTTTTGCAGAGTTTTTTCTGTGTCAAGGATTTGAAGATTTATAGATCCATTTAGGCATCTGTGGGAGGTATAAATCTGAAGAAAAAAACATTTCTAGGTTTTTGTGGGTTTTTTTGCATTGGGTAATGTGTTTTTTTCTTTGGCTTTACAAAGTTCCTGTGTGTTGAGAATTTGAAGATTTATAGATCGATTTAGACATCTTTGCTGGGGTGGCAAAAAAAATGAAAAAAAACAATTTCTTGGTTTTTCTGGGTTTTTTGTATTCAGTAATAGGTTTTTTTCTTCAGCTTTGTAGAGTTCCTGTGTGTTGATGATTTGAATATTTGTAATTCCATTAAGACATTCGTGCTAAGGAGGCAGAAAATCTGAAAAAACCATTGTTGGGTTTTTGTGAGTTTTTTGCTTTCGTTAATGAGTTTTTTTCTTCCACTTTGTAGAGTTCATGTGTGTCAAGGATTTGAAGATTTATAGATCCATTTAGACATCCGTGTCTAGGTTGGAAAAAAATTGAAAAAAATCATTTCTAGGTTTTTTGCGTTCAGTATTGGGTTTTTCATCTTCGGCTTTGCAAATTTTCTATGTGGAGGATTTGAGTATTTATATGTCCATTTAGACATCCGTGTCGTAGAGGCAGAAAATATTTTTTAAAAAAATTATTTTTGGGTTTTTTGCATTTGATAATGTGATTTTTTTACTTTGCAAAGTTTTAGTGTGTCAAGGATTTCAAAATTTATAGATCCATTTATTCATCCGTGCTAAGGTGATAGAAAATCTAAAATACACCATTTTTGGAATTTTTTACGTTCAGTAATGATTTTTTTTCTTCTGCTTTGTAGAGTTCCTATGTGTCCAGGATTTTAAGATTTATAGACCCATTTAGAAATATGTGCCAGGGAGGCAAAAAATCTCAAAAAAAAACATTTCTAGATTTGTTGCATTCAGTAATGGGTTTTTTTCTTTGGTTTTGCAGCGTTACATTTTTTCAAGAATTTAAAGATTTATAGATTGATTTAGACATCCATATCGAGGTGGCGGAAAATATGAAAAAAATAACATTTATGGGTTTTATTGAGTTTTTGTGATTTGTAATGGGTTTTTTCTTCGCCTTTGCAGAGTTCTTGTGTGTCAAAGATTTGAATATTTATAGATCGATTAAGACATCCGTGTCAGGGTGGCAAAAAATTTGAAAAAAACTATTTATTGGTTTTTATGGGTTTTTCGCATTCGGTAATGGGTTTTTTTCTTCGGCTTTGCAGAGTTCCTATGTGTAAAGGATTTGAATATTTATAGATCCATGTAGAAATTCATGTAAGGGTGGCAGAAAATCTAAAAAAACCATTTTTGGTTTTTTCTGGGTTTTTTTCTTTGGCTTTGTAGAGTTCCTGTCTATCAAGGATTAAAATATTTATATCCATTTAGACATCTCTATCGTGGTGGCAAAAATATGAAAAAAACCACTTCTAAGTTTTTTCTGGATTTTTTGCGTTCGCTAATTGGTTTTTTTCTTCGGCTTTGCAAAGTTCTTGTGTGTCGAGGATTTGAAGATATATAAATCCATTTAGACATTCGTGTGGGGGTGGCAGAAAATCTAAAAAAAAACATTTCTGGGTTTTTCTGGGTTTTTTGCATTTGATAATGGTTTTTTTGGCTTTGCAAAATTCATGTGTGTCGAGGATTTGAAAATGTATAGATCAATTTAGACATCCGTGTCAGGGTGGAAAAAAATAAGAAAAAAACCATTTCTGGGTTTTTGTGTTTGGTAATGTGTTTTTTTCCTTCAGCTTTGCAGAGTTCCTGTTTGTCGAGGATTTGAAGATTTATAGATCCATTTAGACATTCGTGTCGAGGTGGTAGAAAATTTGAAAAAATACCATTTCTGGGTTCTGGGTTTTTTGCATTCGATAATGTGATTTTTTCTCCGGTTTTGCGGAGTTCCAATGTGTCGATGATTTTAAAATTTGTAGATCCATTTAGACATCTATGTTAGGGTGACAGAAAAAATGAAAAAAACCATTTCTTATTAGTTCTGAATTTTTTGCGTTATATACTGGGTTTTTTCTTCGGCTTTGCAGAGTTCCTGTGTGTCAAGGATTTGAAGATTTATAGATCTATTTAGACATCCATGGCGGGGTTAAAGAAAATCTGAAAAACCCATTTCTTGGTTTTTCAAGGGTTTTTATGTTCAGTAATGGGTTTTTTTCTTTGACTTCGTTGAATTCCTGTGTTGAGGATTTGAAGATTTATAGATCCATTAGACATTTCTTTAGGGGTGGAAAAAAATTTGAAAAAAGCCATTACTGGGTTTTTTGCTTCCGGTAATGTATTTTTTTCTTCAACTTTTTAGAGTTTCTGTGTGTTGAGTATTTGAAGATTTATAGATCCATTTAAACATTCGTGTTAGGGTAGTAGAAGATCTGGAAAAAAAAACTATTTCTAGGTTTTTCTTGGTTTTTTGGATTCGGTAATGGGTTTTTTTCTTCGGCTTTGCATAGTTTTTGTGTGTCGAGGATTTAAAGATTTATAGATCCATTTATATATGTGTTTCGGGGTAATACAAAATCTAAAAAATACCATTTTTGGGTTTTTTTCATTCAGTAATGGGTTTGTTTTCTTCGGCTTTACAGAGTTCCTGTGTGTTGAGGATTTGAAGATTTATAGATCAATTTAGACATCCATGACGGGGTGGCAGAAAATCTAAAAAAAAACCATTTATGGGTTTTTATGAGTTTTTTGCGTTCAGTAATGACTTTTTTTCTTCATATTTGTAGAGGTCCTGTGTGTTAAGGATTTGAATATTTAGAGATCTATTTAGACATCCATGACAGGGTGACAGAAAATCTGAAAAAAAAAAAAAAAACTATTTTTGGGTTTTTCTGTTCGGTAATGGGTTTTTTTCTTCGACTTTGCAGATTTTTTGTGTCAAGGATTTGAAGATTTATAGATCCCTTTAGACATTCGTGCCGACGTGGTAGAAAATATGAAAAAAAAAATTCTAGGTTTTTCTGGATTTTTTGCGTTCAGTAATGGGTTTTTTTCTTCGGATTTGCAATGTCCCTGTGTGTTGAGGATTTGAAGATTTATAGATAAATTTAGAAATCCATGTTGTGGTGTAAGCTCAAATCACCACTTGAGTGCATGTGCATGCGTCTTAAATCCTTCTTCTTGGGCAACGTGGATCTCAAAAACTTCTTGCATGACCTTCACGGATCTCAAAAGAAACTTATTATTATTATTATTTTATTATTTTCTGCCTGCGTTGGATGCATTAAATGGGTTTTTTGTTATTTGCTGCCACCCTAGAACAAATGTTTAAATGGATATATAAATTTTCAAATCCTCAACACACGGGAACTCTGAAAATTCGAAGAAAAAACCCATAATTGAACGCAAAAAACCCAAAAAAATCCATAAATTGTAGTATTTTTAACCCAGGTGGTGATTTGAGCTTAGTCTCAATTTTATTTATTGTCATTTTGAATACGACATCGCTTATTTAAAATTATATTATAATAAAAAAAGGGAGTCGTATTTTTCTTGCACCAATGGTAGTCCAGAGACTTAGACCCAACACATTCCCATTGTATGTTTTATTTTCACTTTCCATTTTAAAATTCATAATGGGTGAACGCTCTAATAAATCGGTGCTAAAATACGCATATCAAGGATTAGTTCTAGCATCATCCTTAAATTCAACGTATGATAGTATTTTAGATACCAATATGATTCACATGGATATGGTTCAATTCTGTGACAGGGTAAGGTGGGAAGGAAAAACTATTTTTTTCTAATTGACTCTATCGTTGTGGCTTACTTTGAACAACAGCGTTTCCAATTGTCATACAATGTCCTGAACCTATCCTATCTTGTTCCCAACATTATGATCCTGAGCGTTGAGGGGTTTTTAATGATAGAGATAAACATTTTCTACTCAATTTTCCAGAACATATGGAGGATTTGTTAAAAGTGCCACTTCATGAAGAAAATGTTGACATCACGCAAAAATCAGCCCAACAATTCTGGGATGAAAACCCTTTGAGATGGTCGAAGATGGTTGATAAAAATTGGTTGATCAAACCAATAACTCACACTTCAATAATTCACAAAGAGTTGTTTCAGGTAGAGTTTCATGAAGAAATAGGAGATATGATGACTCTCCTTAGCATGGTTTTTGTTCTCCCTTTCGCTAGGAATTTTCATTCTTGGATGTACAAGTTCATTTGTATCATTCTTGATGTAAAGATGTTCATTGATTTGGCAAGTATCATTAGCAATACTCTCCATAAGAAATTGATTGAGGTAAGGATGACATGTCAATTTTACATGACCTCATATTTAATTTAAGCTGTAGCAAGAAGGAGGATATTTTCAATGTTAACGACTAAAGGTACGATAGGTCCTGACAAGAATAGTGTTTTTCACGTTTACCCATAGTTGGAGGTTAAGAACAGTTCTCACCATCTCTGAAGGGTAAACGATGATGTCCTCTTCTATATAATCATGTCCCTAAGGAGAAACCCAGAGGAAATATTTTCAGAAGATGCCAAGGCCATGATAAAACAATGGGAAACTTGGTTTATCTTGATACCCTCTTACTCTTATATACGAGTTGATGGATTTGTGGGAGCTCCTTACAAACTTCCTAAATATGTTAGTGAAAAATTGGCATTGATGGAACTTTCACGTCATCTTTTTAAAATCCATTGCCTACTGGTGGATAAATGTAAAGCAGTTGTTCATTTCTCGATTCAGATTGGGGAATACAAATGTCTAGGTTCCCGTAGCACAGAACTTATGCAAAGAGAAGTTTCCCTCATGACTATACATTCTTTCACAAGTAGGGCTTAATTCGATATAAAAGGATCCATGGAAAAAGCCCTAAGAGCAAGATAAAGGCACAAGGCAAACATAGAAGATTTTTGGGCAATCACACG